>JAAWXA010000004.1:52206336-52690642 GCA_038090715.1 Florisuga fusca | reverse complement strand
ACAAAACTGGCTTGAAGTGAGCTGTGTTTTGGAGGGGCAGGGAAAACAGCAAGGGGAAAGCCAGCAAACCAGGCCTTACTTTGGAACTGAAATGCTGTCCTGTAGGGAAATCTTACCCCTCTCCAACCACATGCAGGCAGTGCTGTCTCTGAGCACGGCCTGGCTTCTGCCTCTACTCTGAAGGAGGAACCAAAGCGTCCCAGAAACTTGGGGATGGTCCCAGCGAAAGGGAGGGGAGACAACTGCCTTTCCTGGGAATCAAGAAAAGCATATAGCCTGGCCAGATCTTCTTAAAGAGCTTAGCAAGGAAGCTGTGGCCAAAAGTGCAAACAACTTGGCTTTGCGGCCTGAAGCCACAAGCTAACTGATTTACGGAGCAGCATTCTTGGCAACTCTCTGCAGCCTCAAACCTTGCTTTCCCCTCTCCCCTCCCCCCTCCCCTCCTCAGACTTTCCGTTCACCAGATACACAGTAATACATCCCTCCCTTCCTCCACCTCCTTTCCCACCTCTCTCCACTCAGCCCTTCCCGCCCCCCACCTCCTTTCCCAGCCTTTGAGGGCTGGACCGGAGACAATGCTGGTATTGAGCTGCCCGCAGTGTGAATACTCGGCCTGTCCTCCCCGACTGCCAGCACCCGCAGCTGAGCCCCCAGCCCGGCAGCACCAGCCTTGCCTACCCGGGAATGCTCCCGCAGCTCGCATACCATCGCCACTACCGTCGCAAGAGAAGGGAGATTAAATTAATGGAGAGGAACAAGCGGTATGTTTGACTGCTGATGCCTGCCTGCCTGCCATTCGTTTCTCCAGATCCGCTCTCCCCCTGCCTGCAGGAGGGATGAGGAGAGATGCTCCCAGGGATGTTTTGCTAACATAACCCTCCTGTGGTCAAAGCACGGTGGGGCTGGGAAGGGAAAGCAAAGAGGAATGAAGTGGTTTGGGGAAGGGAGGGGATGTTCCAGAGAAGCAGGGGGGTCAGAAAAGCTGAGAGCAACTCTTCTGCGAGTTGCTGTCCTGCACTTCACAGTGCTGCTGCATGTGCATGCAGAAAAAGGGGGGGGGAGGAAGGAAAAAAAATAATGTCTTGTATTCTGCCTGCTTCACCTCTGGTCCTGGAGCCTTATGGAGACACAGGGGACCCACACTGGAGAGATAAAAGGAATGGCTCTGTGTTACAGAAATGGCCACATGGGATCAGATTAAAGGTCCCTCTAACTCAATGTCCTGTCTCTTGAGTGCAGCCTAAAGCCAAGGCCTAGGGCAGAGCACAAGCACAGGGCAAGCATGCAATGGTACTGCCCCAGAGCACTTCTCTAATTTTCAGTTATTTGTGTCTCAGGCATATCCCCAAGCCAGTTCCAATATCTTTGTTGTTGATAGCACTCAATTGATTTTCTTCTTCCAGGAATGCATCCAGTTGCTTTCTGAACCCCTAGAAACTGGCCCCTGCAGCCCTGGTATGGAAAGGCCATGCTGTCTGTGAGTACTTAAACAATCCCTGCATGTGTTAAAGGCCCACAAATTCATGGCTAAGGTCATGACACCACTGCTTCAGTGCCATGCATGCAGAAGGCGAAAGAGATGACTGCTTTATTTTCAAGCCAAGGAATGAACTGATTCAGACATTTCCCCTGCAGGAGACTCAACATGGATGGCACCAGAGAGGGTGAGCAATGAGAAGGAGCTAAGGGTTTAATCCACACACTGGATGTTTCCAAACTACTGCAGAGAGCAATTTCAGCTGACATGGGTACTGCTTTGAAGAAGGCCGTGCTGATGATAGACTAGCAGCCACCATGCTAGGGCAAGGGACAGCACAAGGGACATAGAGATGCTACCAGGCTGCTGGCATCCCAGGTGATGGGCATCACCAAAGGAAATCTCTACATCCTTGGCGGAGTTTGAATACAGCTAAAAGACTTGCTCTTATGTTACCAGTTACAGAAATACACTCCTTTTGCAAGTTAGAATGTTGTATGGATCCTTTTTACGAGGGTCTCCCACATATGTTTCATCTACATTTAATACGAGCTATTGTATGTTAATTAAATGCCAGTGGAGTAAGGAAAACATATTTGTCAAAGATTAACTATTATGTAATGCAAGAAGCATCTGCCACCCAACTGCTAGAGCTCACTAAATATTTCCTTATCTCAGAGTATTTACTTAGGAGGCAATAACTATCCAGTTAAATCTAAATTTAATGCTTAGTTAAATATAGTTCATGGAAAGTGGCACCAATATGTTTCAAACAGAGAATGACAGAGGGGGTTTCAGGGAGAGGGAGGGAAGGAATCCTGTCCCCAGACTCCAGTAACATCCTGATTCACAGTGGGACAGCATGTGTCCATGCCTCCCTACAAAGGGGGGGGTCACATCACAGTGGCTTCTCTCCACTGAGAGAGAAATACAGGGGAAGTCTTCATCTGCTTATACATTTATACAGTCCTCATTAGAACCACTACAGCATGGCTATTGAATAATCATAATCATAATAAAAACAGAGTCGAGGAAGAAATTCCCTTGAGGGTCTCATAAACCTTGGCAAAAATAAAACAAAACCAAAACCTGAAGCTAATAGGTCTTGTTTGCTTTTAGAAGTGTACAGAAGCAAAAGAAAGAGGTTGCCTGGGTATGAAAGGCCAAACAAGCAGAAATCACACAAATCCTAGGAGAAAGCCTCACGAGTAAAATAAATAATGTTATTTTTGTACGTGTTCCCAGAAGAAATAACTCTCTGGACCCATCTCCCTCTGCTGGAAGAAGATAACGAAGCAGCAGGTCTGCTGTCTTAACTTTCCTACCTTCAGAAAACTTGAGGAAAAATTTCACTAAATAATGGGAGTGCAGGCACCACAAATCCATAACAGCCTTTTCCAATACTTCCAGTAGCCTGGCTGACCAAATTTTGTCTCCATGTAGTTCAGGAGTGGATGGAACAGCATGAGCCCAGCTGTACAAGCACTGTTACCCTCTTCAAATGCAAAATGTCTACACCCTGTTCAAAGGAAACATGGCCTAGAACAACACCCTTTGATGACAGCAGGCTGTGTGGCACTGCCAAAGGCAGGACAGAAACGTTTGGATGACAGGTTTAGGAATGTGCCTGTGTTTTCACACTGTGAGTATGGGAGAGCTCTGCATGCAAGCTGAAAGGAAAGCAGCAGCACAAGCAGACACAGCCTGCCTTGCCTTCCCCTCCCTGGCTTTGTGGGAAATGTGCTGTAGACATCACAACCTAGGTGTCTAAGCTGAGACCCTTCATGATGGGTACCCTGCCCTGGGTAGGCAGCCTCCACTGAGATATGCAGTGCTGAGATGCTCTGGGACTGGTACTCAGGCCACCTCTGCCTACCTGTTTGGCAGCTCAGTTTTAGAGGCACTCAAGGACTGTCATTGTCAATGCCTGAAGTGCCATCAGCTTTTTATGGAGAGCAAACAGAAGCTTAAAGCATGGACTCTGGTCACAAACAGGAATGTTTTGGGGTTTTTTTGCATTTGAGGTGTCTAAAAGCAAAGAGCAATCCATGGAAACTTCAGGCAATGCTAACTGCAACAGCCATCTGTATGATGTGGATGGCTGCCCTTTAGGAGCTCAAACGAGGCTCATCAGCTCCTACTACAAACTGGCAACTGTTGTCACTTGACTTTCTTTCATTACCAATCATATCAACACTGGTGGACTTGTTCCCAAATAGCACCGGAATCAGAGAAAATGCATTTCTGAAAAATATAAGATTACTGCCCACACAAATTTTCAGATCCTTTCATGACCCCCATGATTGTTTTAGGAGGACTGTACACTGTACACCTGCTCTGCTAGCAGAGTCCAAACATCTAGGGACTTTACTCTGTCTATCTGCAATGATGAGTGAAAACATACGATGTTTTGTGAGCTATAACATGTTTAGTCGAAATACACTGCTGTACTCTGCAGGAGAGTCTGCTTACAGCTTCTCAACCATGCAGAGAAAACACAATTCTGTTGTGTTGGCAGAGGAGTCATGGAGAGGAACAGGGAAGAGCCAAAGGGGTTTCAGCACATGAGAAGGAAGATTAAGCAAACATGACAGAGGTGTGGTGAGCTCTTCTTTTCTTCATCCCTTCATCTCCTCCCTGCACACGCTTCTGCCCTGCTGTGTGAGGGCAGCCTCCCTTCTCCATTTTATTAAACAGCTACATCTCACTGTCCTTTGGTTCCTGGGCTTCAGGGGGCCACAGGAGAAGGGGAAGAAGAAAGGCAGGGCTAGGAGGGAGCTGGAGAGTCCTGTGAATGCACCAGGTGCCTCTAGAGGCAAACTGGAGGTGGGGTTTCAGTGGTCCTTCTCTTCAGACCCAAAGAGAGAGCTTCTGTAGGCCATACTCTGCCCATTCCTCCAGCTACATCTCTCCTGATAAAGTGGCCTTCATCTATACAAGGACAGAGTCTTCTGCAAAGACTTTAGAAATAATTCCCTTGAGACAACTAAAAAGAAGAAAGTCTGGAAGGACAGGATGCTGTCTATCAAACTTGGCCCTGTGCTGAATGGAACATTGATTTCACTTATTTGTATCCCCAAGGCACTTATGGAGGATAAGTTCTAGGGGAAAATTCTGCAGTTTTAGAAAAATATGTGTATGATGACTGTAATACTAGAAGTAACCTTTCCAGCATATGCTTTATTTTAAGAAAGATATGTTTTTTATGAATATTTTTCAAGGCCATTAATTAAAGTGCATATTGATGTTGAATAATATCAGAGCCAGCTTAAGCTTGGGACTCACAGTAAGACATACACTGCAACAGGACTGGGCTTCCATTGAATTAATGACCTTCATTAGTTAAAAGGGTCTATTGCATCAAGAACATTAACACAGGTCATACATGTGGAGAGCAACATGCAAGCACAACAGTTCTTTCCAAGTGTCATCACTGAGCTGCAACAGAAATTCCTTCTGAAGGAGAACAATAGCTGATTTTCACCAATTTGTAACCTTGTTACTACACAGTCAATCTAGTTTTACAATTGATCACCCAAGTGTGGACAATTTAGAGGCCAAGGGCCAGGTTGCCGATTGCTGTAAGCTGATATATCACCACCACTGTCAAAAGGGCTATGCTGACTTCCACCAGCTAAGGACGAGGCCTTGAGTTTTGAAGTTCATCTGCTTCTGTGCTGCATGGGTAGAAAACTGCATTATCACCTTTGAAAGAAAACACCTTGTTCAACTGGATAAAGATGTTTTGTTCTCAGACCTTTCAGGAAGTTTCACCTTTAGTTAAAGACCAAAACTGAGGCTTGGGAAGGAGGAAAATAGCATCTTAAAGATGCCTTTTTTTTCAGTAGAGTACGACCAAGTGGGATTAAAGAATTAACACTGCAATTGGTCTGTGTCCCTAACTACTAGTTGCTATCACAGCAAGTGCTTGTAGAACTACCAAGTCATTGGCAACAGGTTCTTCAACTTCAGAGGAACAGAAACAGAGTGCTTCCCTTTTATTTAAAAGTATAAAGTTGCCCTTCTGGCCTTACAAATGAACAAGCACAAAAGCAATCAGCAGTATCGAGAACATGTCAGTGCCTTTTCCCTGAAATACCACGTATCATTAGTGACTTTTTTACTGACACCTCGGAACTGGGCTCTGCAGCTGCTGTTTGTCAGAGGGTGTCAAATCACTGAGAAACCACAGGAGGCCATGCTGCTCAGCCACTGCTGCTGCATCCCAGGAAACAAAGCTCACTGCCATCTCCCAGCTGAGTCAGGAGCCCTGGTGGGAAACTGCATCACCTGCTCTCCCAAGGAAGGACTGCTCGTGGCATCAAAATCTGGGAAAAAGCTGACCCCAGTTCTGACATTCCTCATGGGGCCAAAGTATTGCTGTGACCTGTATTTTCAAAGCTGACTATAGGAGTTAGGTATGCAAATCTAGGCAAGAAGTCATTGCTTCCCAATGAGGACAGCCTCAAGTTCTCTTTTCTTTTTTCACACTTTCTGGGAGTGAAATCATTGCTTCACCAATGCCAAGTAACACCCGATGAGTCAGGCAGAACCAGAGATACAACCCTACAGGTCTTCAAAGAATTCAGGAGGGAATAGCTCTATCTGCTTAGGCCTGGTGTCCCCACAAAACATTCTTCCCAACACTGGTGAATATTTATAGCCCTCAACACAAGTAATTAGGATCAGCTTCACAAAAGGAGGCCGGAGCAGTTGGCTGTCTCTCCCATCGCACAAGCGGACCCAGAGGTTGGGATGTTTTAGCAGTACTTGGGAGATATTTAGCCCTGATTTCCTCAGTGATTTTGGGTAAATTGCTTAATTGGGCATTCACAAAGGTGTAAAAGGATGAATCTCCCTAGGCTCCTCTGCCCTCAGAGAAATAATCTTCTCTCAAGAGGACTTCTGAGCAGATGCCTAATTTAACCATTTTAAATTGCCCTGTGTCTCGTGGCATGTCAAAGTTTCCAGCTATGCAGTGGAGATCCTAACATTCACTCAGCTTCCAACAGTACTCAAAAAATGAAGCACTGAAGACTGCCAGGTGATCTGACACTGCAATACAGAAAGCCCCTGCAAGACACAATCTACAGAACACGCCAGGTGTAATCTATTTCTAATGTACCTATTAACAGGCCCCAAAAGGACTGTCTGGCAGTTGCAAGGGATGTTATGATTACTGCAGACAGGAATCCTATAGAGCTAAGAGGTGGTCAAACCCATTCTGCTGAGCCTTGCTGTATATTCGATGACCTGCTCTGGCGTGGAATTCTCAACACAATGTTAATGGCTGAGAATAATCATTCTGACAGTGGCGATTCGGAAGAAAACTCCAAAGTCTTGCTGAAATAATACATGCTGCACATTCACCCTCACCAGAGAATTAATTTCATTGTGAAGAATAGAGTGCAGCAGGCTCTTGTACCACACATTTTCTTGTCCATCACAGAAGCTTCCACATAGCTTTTACAGAACTTAAACTGAGGCCTTCAGCAAGACAAGAAGGATTCTCAAGATTTGTGATGCTATCAGGAGACCAGGCACTGTCAGGAAGCTTCACACACAACAAGCTCAGAGAGAAATTTGTATGCAGAAATTTGGAGGGGAGTCCCTTTGAAGCTATGATCTGGCTTCTGAAAATACTTTCAATCATTTCACTGCCTTCAGGTCTGAAAATGAGGAAAATATATCTAACGTGTCCAGATTTTCATGATAACAAGCCAGGAGAACTGTCCCACAGGCTCAGTTAGTACCATTCTTACAGGCTACAGGTCAGGGACATCTCTACATCAGCATTTGGAATTAGTGCCTGCACACTCTTTCAACATATACTCCCTAAGGTTTCAGTTTTTTCTTTTTTTTTTTTTTTGTTTTTTTGTTTGTTTGTTTGTTTTTAAATTCTATATTACTACACTGCTCCTTCCTCCACTCTCCCTACCCTGCTATAAAGTTTCTCTCCCCTTTCCCAGGTTGCCCTGTTCCTGCTGGGACCAGTCACATGTTATGTTTTAAAGCTAGGTGTGACTTCTCAGATCATCTTATCCAGCTGCCTCCCCCAAACCACAGTAACCCACCCACTTCTTCTGGCAAGAAGCCACAACCAGTGGCTTGACTAGAGCATGTTTTTAAAGAATGCTCTTGGTTTTGGTTTAAGCAGAGGCCTATGTTACATCAGTGGGTTTAATCATTAATTACAACCCCAGGTTAAGAATTTTTCGTGTGATTTTAAGTGCAAACATTATTTCCTCTGTTGTTCCACCACTGAATAAAACAATGCTTTCATCTGCTTGTATTTAATGCTCATCTGTTGTTGTATATCATCTCCATGAAAAATTACATTGTACCTGCTCGAGCCTCACTTTGCACCATTCCTTAGGGAGGGGAGGGATCGTGCTGGAGGTGATTCTAGGAGCTTGTGCTGTCAGAAGGACAGAGCTTCCAGGAGAGTCCTGTGCTTGGATGCAGTGGCAGTGCAGCTGTATGGCCTGTGGGCTTCACTGCTTGCAGCAGCAGCAGAACTCTGTCCCAGAACCATCCTGATTCAGTCTCACCATATCTCATGTTTAAATCAACTTGGATAAGGTGAAACAAACCTGAGTGTGGATGTCATCAGAAAGTGCTCAGATGAAGCAATAGCTATCAGACAAAGCAATGACTCTTGAGGAACAGAAATTCTCCCCTGACCCCCTGCTTACAACATTGTTAATGCTGGGCTGGATGAGTGATGCACACCTCCTGAAACAGCTCCCTAAAGCAGAGGTCTAGAGGGCATTTATAAAAGCTTCTAGGCAAAAGTGAGAATAGGCAGTGTCCTCCTGGAGGGCTGTAAATCTCTGTAGCAACTTGAGCTTTCAGAGACAGGCTCAGACCCTGAAGTGCCAGCAAATCCACCGTCTCTACTGACAATTTACTCAGATCCAGCAGCCTGTGGGGTTCTACGAAACAAAGAGCCAACAATTCAAAGGGGAATGGAAGCTTTGGTTTCTGAGAGACCCCTTGGGATATGTGCCTAGTCCTGGTCTTCAGCGACACTTCATTACTTTCCTAATTTACACAACACACCAGTATTTTTTCAAATGAGCCTGCTAGCTCCTTTGAGCAGGCAAAGATTAGGGAAGAATCAAGAACATGTTGGCCAGAGCATCTGGGCAGGTGGCTGAACAAAGGCAGGGGATGTAAAAAAAAAATTGCTACAGTTGGATCAGACTGGAGCAGGTTAACAACAAAAAAGAATCCAAACAAACACAAAACCCCAAACAAACTAGGAAAAACTTTGATTATGAGATGGAGCTATGAGTAAGGCACTTGCATGCTTCATTATTTGTCTTCTGATATAGGAACGAACCGGAAGATGAGCTCCAGCTAGATGATCTCTAGCACTTGTGGGTAAGGTCCTCAGGGAACAGCTATCATGATAACTCTTAAGTGAAAGTCATTATCCATAAATCAGTATGCATTTTCACCCTATTTTTTTCTGTCAGCAAGGAATTGTCCTGTGCTTGATAAACGTAAATGGGAATCCAGGGAGGGCCCGAAACAAGTCACTTAAGCATATGCATCTGAGTTTTTGATATGACAACTACTTTCACAGACAGTCATGAGAAAGAATGGTTTACAGGAGGTGCTTTTCATCTGATGAGTGTATAGCATGAAGGAGCTGGCAGGAAAGCTTTTTACACACTCAGGATGGTACAACACTGCTGCCAAATGCAGGGAGGTTCCTCCACAAGTAAGCTCTTGCAATCTACTGATCTGACAAGGGTCTCAGGAAGAGAGAACTTGAAGCCCAAAGAATTCTCCCATTGAAGTAATCTGTTAGTGTCTGAGATGTCAAAGTCAATCTTGATAGATTGCAGAAGGGGTAGAGAACCCTTGGATGAATCATGACCCTGATACAACCATGTAGAGCTTTGCTACCTATTTCAGTAGAGCAATGATTTCACCTCGAGTCTGCCTCTTGGCTTGAGAATGAGTGCAACATAAAACCAAAACTATCATTGAAATTAAAGCATGTCTTCAAATACACATCCATTTAACTGAATTATAAAGATTTTTCAGGAAGTTCATTGCTCATCAAAGTGAGGAACAAACAGTGAATCTGACTGGCCTCAGACAAACCAAATAAGCAAATTTAATAAGCAAATTAAGTGCAAATTTTTCTCATTCCCATCTCTGTAAGGACATCCTTGTTCTGTCCATCAACATGCCCTGGTATTCCTGCCCACTCTCTTCATCTGCTGATGTAGCTAAGTCCTGAAAAGAAGAAGCTGCTATTGCCCATGAATTTTTAATGTAGCAAGGAAGAGGCTGCAGGAAGAAGAATATTTGGTGGCATTTACTCCCTATGATCAAAGCCATTTCATGTCTCTCATGTGGTATTATTAGAACACAATACGAAGTGAAAGAAGTGTTCAGACTAAGGTCCTTATTCATGAAACACTTTCTGCAGAGAAGAATTCACAAACCAATGCCAGCAGGAAGCCCATCTTCTTACAGCATCTCTCTGCCCACGTGCCTGCAGAGAACTGCATGACAGAAAGAGCCAAGCAGGTACCAAGCAGGTACCATTGTGCCCCAAGCACGATGTTCAATGGGACATCTCCACTCACATCTGAATGCTTCCCAGAACTAGTGTTTCTAGCAGTAAGAGACCCAAGTCTAAAGGGATAACACACAAAGAGGTATATTTAAGGTCCCTGCTGTCATTGTTTTTTGTTAAATAAAACTCTCAGGGGATGACAGGAAAAGACTATGTAACAAAACCAAAGTCAGCTACTAGTAGGAACAGGGGGCAGCTAGCTCTAGGTTCTTACGATTCAAACCCAGCAATTATTTCTGTACTGACTGTGTGCTTGGAGCATACCAAACAATCACCTGAGAAAGTGTAAGTAATGGCAGAGAGAAAGCTGACATGCCCTGCTTCTATCTTGTCACTAGCTGGGCCAGTCCTCCCGCACTAAGAAGCAGATGAAGTCCTTTCTGTAAGTTCTGTGAAGCACCCAGTGAAGAGAAATGAATTTGTAGCTAGCAGGAAAGAGGATACAGGGGATCAAACAGATCTGGCTCTCTGGAAGTCCAGAGTAATTTTAGAATTTTCCCTTCCTCCCCACTAAAGGACAAAACCGAGTATTAACTTCAGACAGGCTCTCTGCATATCCCTGACAAACATGAACACACAAATATATTTCCCTGCAAAATACCTGCACTAGCTGAATATTCTGTAATTACAAATTGCTCTGTCCTATCACTATCATTCAATCGACAATAAAACTCAAGACAGCAAGAGACCACACTGATTAAACTCCTAGCTACAAGCAATGTAGCCCGTGTAGATCACTCCCACTGTTGCTTGAGACCTTCTGAAATAAATCTGTCCACTGTTGGTAAATAATGAGTGCTGCATGAAAAGCTGATGCCTTGCTCACATTATACCCTCTCATGGTGCTGAGGATGCATTGCTTATACCAACTGAAATTTTCAGCCTCTGTTCCATGGCTGAAAGACTGAGCTATCTATAAGCAAGGGTCAATAAGTAGCAGGGATACCCATGCAAAAATATTTGCCCACTGAGGTACACTGCTGATAACACAGGACTTATGACTACTCACTGAAAGCCATCATGCCAACAAATTTGCACTATTATAAAAGAGAACTGCACCTGAAGCTGGAGTGAAATTTAAGCATTTGGTTAGCCTTATGTCTGTAAATGAATGCTGACAGTAATCATGTATATGTTTACAGAGGTAACAGAAAGCCTCTGAATGATCCCCTGCTGTTTTATTTTCTTTCAAGCTGAACTCTGATCAGGGCTCTGTACTGGACAGCTCTTTCTATGCCACTGTGCAAATGGAGCACTGTTGACTAGAGGAAAGAAAGACCATAAGCACTCAGAAGGCTTCAGTACCTGAAGAGAGCCTACACAGAAGCTGGGGAAGGACATTTTACAAGGGCATGTAGCAATAGGACAAGAGGGAACAGTTTCAAACTGGAAAAGGGTAGATTTAGATTAGATAATAGGAAGAAACTCTTTAGTGTGAGGGTGGTGAGACACTGGCACAGATTTCCCAGAGGTGTTGGGGCTGTCCCCTCCCTGGAAGTGTTCAGGGCCAGGCTGCATGGGGCTGTGACCAACCTGGTCTACTGGGAGCTGTGCCTGTCCATGCAGGGGGGGTTGGAACTAGATGATCTTTAAGGTCCCTTCCAACCCAAACCATTCTGTGATTCTATGAAAAATGTCTAAAGGAAACTGCAATAAATGAGCACTCATATATATCGTGGTTGGAGTCCCTCAGAGCTCTGCAATAAGAAAACTCCATGAAGCTGAAGTTCTGTTTAGGTCGGAAAGTGGGAATGTGTTACAGTTTAAATCTTTGGAACAAAAAGGTGGTTTGTTCTTTGTGGCATGGACAATTGTACAAAGGATTTAGATTTCACACAGGATGAACGCTTCCCACTCCACTTAGACAACGCAACAGGGCAACAGGTAAATCACTGGCCAGCTAGTGATTTACCAGGCACTGCAAGTCCACAGGGAAAAAACCTCTGGCAGCAGAGGGGTAGGGTACATTTCTTTGTGGAAAGGGGTATATATACCATCATGCTCTGTGCGTGCATGCATGTGTGTGAGTGAGTAAGGTGATGCTAGCATGTGTGATGTTCCAACCTACCATGCTATCTAAACAGGAAAAAAGACATCTTTAGTGCTCTGATGTATTTTTGTCAGGGAATAACACAACAAAAGAGCAAAACAAATCAGCCCAGAGAGAAAAACCCTGTTTCATCTGGAGACCGAGTCTTTCTTGTACCTTCCAGTATGGTTCTCAACCTTTCTAGATCTCTCCTCACTCCCAGGAACCACTCTTAAAACACACTGTTTGGACACTGGGGCCAGAACAGAGTCAATGTCTTGATGACTGGGGAACATTCAATATTCTTTGAGTTTTCTAGACCTATTCAACTTCCGACAGAAATATTCAAGATGTCAAAAGTATTGGCCAGATCGCCCTTAGTTTAGCTGCACATCCAAGAGCTTTTACAATTGAAGCCAGAGTCCCTTCTGGAGACTCTGTTTCTAGCCCCTGTACTGTCTTTCCATAAAGCTGCCATGTGTTTGGATAGCTCTATAGGATTGGGTATATATTGAGAACTGTTTTGTGACTGGAATATGATTGTGGTGTTCATGAAGTTCTAACAGCAAACCAAAGAAGGATGTGCAAACTGTTCATATTTATCTGATTGCCTGAACCCAGAGGTTCAGGGCAACTTCCCTTAGCAGGTTATTGTTTTCACATCTGCCAACTCTTTTGCCATCATGGAAGAGAATGCCAAATATGAGCATCCCTTGAAAGACACACAGCTGTTTTGATGACTCAGTCTGTCAACCACAACAACTAAATCACATTAATAATAAGTCAGAACAGCAAACTTTGATTGGATTAAGATAAATTGAAATAAAGTTCAAGACAAATAAGTGTTCCAGAAAACAAAACAAAAAACAAAACAACACCAAAACATTCACTTTTGCTTGTAGATGCTCTCCTTTTGTCTCAGGCAAACCAGAGAAATTAATGCAAAAAAAAAAAAAAAAAAAAAAAAAAAAAAAACAAGTACAAAATATCTTACTATTCCCTCACTAGACCTCTTCAAAATGAAATGGAGGAAGCACACAGTAAGACTTTTATTCTTCAAAAGAAAGCAAAACTCTAATCAAGGACTGCATTTAGGATTTTAACTTGGAATAGATGTAATATTTAGAAAATTAGTCTTACTTGCCCCATCCACAGTGGGATTTAGGAAATGCAAAGAACACATATTTATCTAGCTAATGTGTATTAACAGCTTAGCACAAATAAGGCAGTGTGCTTCCATGATGTATTTAAAAATCAGTTAAACCCTAGGCTATTTCTTGATGTTATACTTAAAATATGTTATAATCATATGCCTTCTTTTCATTAGGCTGTTAATACATGCCCCCCAAAGACATCTTCACCTTAAAGCTCCCATGAGAAAGATCTAAAGGTTTAGCTATGCTGGCAAACCCATCTGAAGTTGACATACTGCTGATGTGGCTGTAACATACTTCCTATCTCTTCATTCCCCCAATAAACACTCCTGGCAAAAAGATAACAAGGCAAGAGAGCTGCCCCTGCACTTTTTCTCCTGTAGCATCACACTCAGCATCACATTTTCTCATGCTTACAAATAGAGTAACAGAAGTTCATAGCATGGACCTGATCCTGAACACAAGAAAGGGGAGGCCTGCCAACAGGCTGGCAGAATTTCCACTGCTGCATGTCAATTCACAAACGCGGACTGAGGCTTATTCTGAAATTGTCTTGCTTTGGTTCATGACTTCTGACCATATGGTACTCTGGTGGGCTGACCCTGGCTGGATGCCAGCTGCCCACTGAAGCTGCTTCATCACTCCCTTCCTCAAGTGGGCAGGAAGAAAAAATACAATGAAAGACTCAAGGGCCAAGACAAGGACAGGCAGAGATCACTCACCAGTTACCATCATGGCAAAATCAAGTGATTGATTTAAGGAAATTTCATTAACTACCGATCAGATAATATGAAATAAAACTGAAACTTAGAACACCTTCACCCCACCCCTCTCTTCTTCAGTCCTGATTTCCCTAACTCTTCCCTTGGAAAGGGGGGCTGTGGTTAGTTCACCACATGCCTCTGCCACTCCTTCCTCCTCAAGGGAGGACTCCTTATAGTTTTCCCCTGCTCCAGCATGGGGTGCCTCCCATGGGAGACAGCCCTCCACAGGCTTCTCCAATACTAGTCCTTCCCACAGGCTGCAGCTCCTCACAAACTGCTCCAGCATGGGTCCTTTCCACTGGGTGTAGTCCCTCATGAACAAACTGCTCCAGAGTGGGCCCCCCATAGGGTCACAAGTCCTGCCAGCAAACCCATTCCAGCATGGAGTCCTCCATGGGCTGCAGTCGGGATATCTGCTCCACAAGGGACCCCCTCCATAGGGGGATGAGTCTGCCTCACCATAGGCTGCAGGGGAATCTCTCTTCTGGCACCTGGAGCACCTCTTATCCCTCCTTCTCCATTGACTTCAGTGTCTGCAGTGTTGTTTTCTCTCACATATTCTTCCCTCTCCAGCTGCAATTACTATTTCCACTGCTGTTTTTCCCTCCCCTTCTTAAATAGGTTATCCCAGAGATGCTACCACCATTGCCAACAGGCTTGGCCTTGGCCAGCTGTAGGTTCATCTTGGAGCCAGCTGGCATTGGCTGTATTGGACACGAGGGAAGCTTCTAGCAACTTCTCACAGAAGCCACCCCTGTAGCTCCCTCACTATCAAAACCTTACCATGCACACCCAATACAGATAGGAAAGAAAACACCACCTGTCCCAGTAGCTTCATTAATCCAGTCTGGTTTTTCTTTCCTAAATGAAAGCATTTGGTAGGATTTCCCCAAATCTGCAAACTTTTAAATCACTCAAAATTAGGTTTTCATCATTAATTCCACAAGAAAATGTCTTGCTTCTGCTGAACAATAATGCTTTAAATATACTCACTGAGTATATATTGGTCCCCATATATTTTCACTTTCCTTGTGCTGTTTCAATGTGAGACTTAACAAAGAAATCATATTCTTTCCTCTGCCTTTTTCCTTGCTCAGGCAGGACAGTCACCTGGATGTCACCAGGTTATAGATCCAGTTGCCAGGCACCAAACCACCATCACAGAGTCTAAAAGAGGCTCTTGAGGCAACGTGTTCACCTTGTGCTTCCTCTGCTTTACACCTGACTCACATGGAGAACCACCAGGCTCTTGCCAGGACAGGAAAACGTAACTACATATTATCTGTTTAAAAGCCTCCTAAGCCTTAGACAACAACTGTGATAGGGCAAATCTTTCTGCTTCATATTAATAAAACACAATGCAATATCACTGCTCAAAATATTGGTAGGATACTACTCAAAATATTACTTCTTTTTTTTTTTAACTTTTTTTTTTTTTCCCCACACACCAAAACAAAGACACTCGTGAAAGGACTTAGTTGTTTAAGACTCTGCCACATCATATTGGCATTGAGGAACTAGACTACTTCACAGGAAAGAAACTGAAACTGAGTGAAGAAGAATGCAGATGAGAAAAAATCAATTCACTTCTGTGTTTTAACAATCTAAGACATCATTCACCCAACCAGGGGGTCATAGGAGTAGAGTTGTTATTTTTTTAAGGAGACCAACTGCCCAGAGTTAGTCTTGAAGAGTCACTGCTTGTCCTAGTTGTTTGCTGACACAAGGACACACAAAGTCATGACATTGAGGGAGTGACATGCCAATGCCAGTTGTGTCTTCTGCAAATGCTTTTCTCTAGAAGGCATTATGCAGCTATGCAGGATTCCACACAGCTCCCATAAATTGCCTGCAATAAAATGCAGCACCTCCAGAGCTGAGCTACTCATGTCCACTGATGTCCCTTCTACGTGGCAACTTCTTAGCCCATTTCCATTGATGTCCTGGTTCATATGTCATTAATAGCTCAAGTCACTAACAGGTGACTCTTCTAACCCTGTATGGTTCCTTTTCTTCAGTGAAATCATGACACTGATATTTCTGGCACATGAACACAATATCTAGGATAGGCTTATGCATATTGTTTTCCTGATCCTAATTCCTTCCTCCCTTAGAATATGCATTAAGCTCCAGTTAAACTGCTCTGGCTGCAAGTACAGCTTTGTTGGAGTACCTTATGTCTGTCACTCTGATTTTTGATGGGTACTTCTGTAGGGATAAACATACACCTCTGGTGTAGCCATAAGGCTTGAATGACATAGCACTGGCCTTGGATGAGGCTGTGATGCCCTAGGAAAGCTGTAGCACAGCCAGGCAGAATGACTGAGGAGGGAGGAGAGCGCTGAGGCCTTTAAACTAAAGCTCCAGCGAGATACAGTGATACTGATGGGTAAACAAAGTTTATCTGTGAATTGCTTGAATTAAAATGGTTCAGCTGAGCAGGTTTAAGTTGACTGGAAATACGGTACTTCATTTAGACCTCCCTAGAAAAAGTGTAAAAAATACTGCAAATAAATTAGAAGAGCATCAATAGTAAGAGGTGAAAAAAATCACACTTTTCCCAAATTTTTGCATACCTCATTTACCCTATTAAATTATTGCATACATTAAATTTCAGTCTCTCACCCTTGTTAGCAGATCCCACTGTTTTCTCCCTAATATCTAGCAGCTAGAGCTTTCCATCTCCTCTCTTCATTACCGTCCTGATACTAACATCCTGTACAAATGCAGGCAAATTTGAACTTCCATCAGAGAACTGTAGCAGCTGCTGAGCTGCTTGCTTTCTTTTAAAATAATTAAAAAGAAGTATCTGACTGTTTCTATGAAAACTGTAGACTGGACAACATCTTGTAAAAAAGCATTGCTGGCTGGAAACTGGCAGTCGCTCCATCAGTATGACAGAATAATTAAAACCAGTATGATAATAATTAGCACTTCTATAGCTCTTTTCATCCATGGATATCAAAGCACTTCACAGAAACAAGTGCAGCTACCTCAATTTTTAAAGCTGAGCTCAGAAAAAAAACAAATCAATTTTTTCCTTATGGAAATTTCCAACAACTTCATCACTGGTTTTAATCCTAAATTAGAGTCAAAAGTTGAGGTGTTGTTTTAGAAATTCCCAAAGTGAAGGGTGCTTAAAAAAAAAACAAACCAAAACCAACCAACAACCCAAGCTTGATTAGGGAATTTGGTGTTTTCAATGGAACCAAAACATTTTGCCAGTTTGATTTTAGTATATTTTGTTTTGAGTCCCAAAACAATACACTGCATCTGCCTCCCATCAATGCCTGCTGGGAGCTGTTGTTCAAGGTTTCCTCAAGGAACTTGAAAACTCTATTGGTTAGGCAGTGTCTGTCCCCATCCTTCCCTAAGGCTGGGCCTGTCTGTCCTACTGTTCTGCAGAAAAGCATCAAACTATTCTTCACTGCCTCTACTGAGCTTGTGAATGGGAAGAACTGACTATAGGAGGGTTGAGCAAGGAGGACAAGGAGGCCGAACAACTTAGCAAGGAAGATAAAACTAAAGAGCTCCCTATTCATGCTTTAGGAGCCAGGTCAGCTCTCCTCCTTTACTCAGTTAAGTATCCTACAGTAGATTTGACTTTTTGGATTGCTGCTCTTCTTCCAGGTCAAGCCCATGTCCGGAAAGCTGAAGGAGCAAGATTCTGCTGCTGCTGCAATTGGATTTATGCCTCCAACAATTTTGGTCATCATATTCTGTTTGCAGCTTACAGATTCATTCTTTCAAGGACCTACCTACCTAGATTGGTGGGCAAGAGGAGGACAAGTCATGATTGCTCTACAGACATCTTGCCTCAAACCAAAGCTGCTAATGTAACTTGACTGAAGCTTGTGATGGGTTACATACCCAGATGCAGGCACCCTCCTCTGTAGGTTGGATAGTTTTAATATTGCCAGTGGCTCCTCTCTGCTACCACATCAGTTATCAAAAAGAGCTTCCTTTCAAGGGAAATGCAGGAAATGTGCATGGGATCAGAGGGGGCCTGAGCAAGCTGGTACCTTTCTAGGACAGCCCACTTCCAAAACTGGCCTAAATGTTCCATCACTTCACTTGCATTCCCCCTACACAGACACTGGGGCTATTTCTCTTGGTGGTTCCAACTACTAGGATACTGAAGGGGGGCACTTCTTTGACTAATTAAAGAGATAAAGCTGCTTAAAGGTATGCTATTTTCTCTGTCTGCTCCTTTAATAATTCCAGAGTAACAATCCACAGGGAGACTGCAGGTTGACAGGGGAGAAATCAGGGGAAACAGTTAACATTGCTACCGATTTAGCTAATGTTCCTAAAACCAAAGTAGATATTTGCAGGCAGAGAGCATGAAGAAACAGAATAGTTCAGCCTATTATTCACAGTCACATATACAACCCAGTTAAACTCTTTAAACCTGACCTGATAAAACAAGAAGGCCAGATGCAAACAAACATCACCCTGGAGAAAATCAGGTCCAAAGTCTACGCTTATAAATACTTTTTATTTGTATTTTACAGATTTGGTTTTCCCCAGATGCTTCCAATAATGTGTCTCACTAAAATTTGACATCCCAGGTGCTTCTCCTATTAGCCATTTACATGTATGTCAGATCTACACCAGTACTTACTAACTCAACATGCCAGTTACAAGCCTAGTATGGCTTAACCTCTCTGTGTTACTATCTAAAAACAATTCCAGCAAACAATCAAGGCATTCTTGTATTTAAAAAGAAATAGAAATATATATAAAAGTTCTTTCACCTAGCACATAAAGATACTGAGGTTTTCTGGAAAGGCTTTGTAATAGGCCTCTCGGGCCAATGTTTGCCTGCTTTGCACAGCTGAAGAAACAATCAAGACTGACTTTATCTGTAAGAAACATATTTTATCACCTCCAATGTTGATAGCTGCAAAGGAATGGAAGAGAAAGACAAAACTTCTCTGATGACACGGGACAGTAATGGAGATGGGTCTTGCATCTTTCAGTTATAGGACAAAGTTTTCAGACAGCTTTGTAAGTTGGTGAGGACTCTTTCACTTTAAGGCAGTGCTTAAAGTATTGAAGGTAATTTGAAAAATCTCCTTAAATTCTACATTTAAGAAGCACAAAATGCTTGTCCCAGACCTTTAATTCTCCGTTAAGAAACAGGGAATTGATGCTGAGGCACAGAACCATGTTTTATGCGAAATGTAGTCACACACGTTCTTCTGTCAAAACATAAATAATGTACTGGGATAGTGTCACCTTGTGGTTGTTCGCTGACATAGCGGCCAACTGAGAGGGGATACTCCCTGTACCTAAACCCCCCACCCCCATAAGCCTTCACTCAGAAATGTCAGCCTTAAAAAGGGTAAAACAGGACCTCCATGATCCGCCCAATGTGCATTCTCCATGCAGGTGTTAGCAGCTTTTGCATTAATGCATCCTAAAATCCTCAAAGAGATGTGAAGGCCTTAAACAGCTGAGCCAACTCCACAACTTCTGCTGGCTATGAAAGTCTGGGAGGCAGTGATATGTAAGTAAGGAAGCTGCAGAGTTCAAAGCCAGGAGCTGTAAGGGTGAGCAATAAAATTCTGCTTGTCCCCTTGTGAATCTCCTGCCTTGCAAGGTAAATGCCAAGAACTGGCACATCTTCTTGCTCCTAGCACTCCAATCCTGCAGAGAGACTGGATTTTGAAAACTCTGTTATGTAGAAAGAGGAAAAAAATACAGCCCTAATTCAAAGTTAGTACTAAGCAAGGAAATTCAGACACCAAACTGTGCTCTAAATGGAGAACTAATGGATGTTAATTAACCACCAATTGACAAAGAACATATTTACTGTAGTTTAACAGCTCTACAAATAGGCACGAACTCATTTACACATGTTTAAACCTTAATAAATACATTTGCCTTCATTGGCCGCTTAAGTTGATGTTCAAACTGTCCCCTACAGTAAATCTAAAGGGATACATTTGGTTGCAAAAGTTATTGCACATTAATTAAACATAAGCTCATTGCAGAAACCCAAATAAGTTGATGGTAAATGACCTCTTTCATCAATACTAGTTTATTACGCAGCTATTAAAAAGCTATACACAAAAATGAAGAAAAAACACCACGCCAAACAGCTTTCTTTCTCCACCATTATCCACATCTCTGCAAAGTAAACATGCAGAGGGTACCCTGGTAAGGGGGAGTCCCCAGGCAGTGTGCATGAGTGAGGAGGCACAGTGTATCATACAGCAACATTACTGCAGGCAATGCTCCAAGCAGCAGGTTTCTGACAGTGATTTGATTGTGGTGAGCATGCAACAGGATTTAGGAATGTCATGAGCAGAATGCATGGGACAGAAGAACACGTGGTGACATGTATGAGGAAAAGTGGTGAAAAGAATAACTGTAAAGTTTTCATTCCATAAACTTATTTCAGCCAATCCTGCAAGCCTTTCATTTGATTCCTTTCCTTGCTTTCTCTGGACAACATCATCTTTCCTTCTGCAGCGTTTAAAAGAGTATGAAAAACTTCTCGCTGCAGCTCTCCCCATAATCCTGCATTCATCCTCCCATCCCATCCCACCCCATCCCATCCTTCAGTACATCCTCTAAGGTTGCTTCTAAACTGGATCCATGTATTTTGCTCTGAAAGCACTCTGCTTACCACAGGTCTGTGACAAGGGTTAACCCCTCAGTGTATGTCAAATGCCTTAAGACTGCTCAAAGAAAACACTGGACTTAGACAATAAACATTACGGCTCTTCACATACTTCTTATAGGAATGCACAGCACAAACCCAAGTCAAATTCTATTTATATCAGGCTACTTCATTCGCCAATGCTGTTGCAGAAACCTCCAGTGGAGGGAGCTTAAAATAACTAAAAAAACTTTACTTTCAAGAGAAAGACTGATGTAATTAAGTCATCATTTTGAACTTTATAAAAACAACAGCAACAACAACAAAAACCAAACACACCAAAACCAGAAAACCACAAACAACAAAACTTCAGGAAAGGAGAAAAGGAAATAATCAGCATTCATCAAATGGGAAAAGTCCAGATCTAATGGTGAAGAAGTGTTTTCAGACTTTGAGAGAATACAAATAGTGGGAAATAGAAAATGTATTAGATAAAGAGTCATAAAATTCTGTTCATATAGATCAGGCAACAGTGTCTGGGGCCAATTTATTACCAGGCTCAACAATAAATAAGCTTACATGAGTCCGATGCTGAAATAACCTTTGCTTATGTCACAATAAAACTACCATAGGGGTCTGGTAAGGAGAGATGAATTAGAGCTGCCTGTCAGAGATAATGATGATAATCCTTTCCACTCCCACAGCATCTGGGGATTACAACCACCTTTGCAGGCAATATAGCAGCCTCAAATACACAATGTAGCATGACAGAAGTATGTCATCAACAAGTTCACAGATGGAGAAACTGAGGCACAATTAAAGGAAATGAATCAGACCACAGTCACCGTGTAACTTTGATCTCTGGTTTCACCTTGGCCTGCATCTCATTAGAGTGAAAACAACTCCACCAACTTCAGTGAGGTTCTTTCATTTTACACATCCCTGTCATCATCGCAGAAGACAAACTGCAGCAGCACTCAGGCTCTGTGATTATGGGCCAGGGTCTTCTTGTGCCAGGTGCTACACAAAACAAACCAAAACAGTTGAACGAAAAGATATTTCTCTCAGTTTGCAATGGTTGTAAGACTGCATCCCTTCGTATTTGACATGGTAATTGTGCCTGGAAAGAATGGATATCTTATTATGTGGCAATTCTCATGAATTTGAGAGCCTCAATGGCTGGGTTGAGTTTTTTCCAACGTTGAGGGCGTATGTTGCACTCTAGTGATTCAACCTAGGATAGAGCAAGCAAGCTGAGCAAATTCCCCTTCATCTTAAGGGGGTAAGACCCATAGTTGTAGAAAGTAAAGGCAGAATAAAATAGAGCAAAAGCTTATTTTTAAGCCCTTGAGGTCATATGTGTGGAGAGCTTCCTCTTTGGTAGAGCCTTAGCACAACAAAATCCTGTCCAGTGTACTCTGAGATCCTTCCAGGCAGCCACAGGCTTGACTGTGAACCCTTCTCTTAGATAACCAGCGTACCCAAGCCCAATCTCTTCCCAACTGCAGCCCTATCTCACATCCAGCTTTCCTGCTGAAGTTATAGCATTAATAACAAGAGGGAAGCAGAAAAGCAGTGCATTCAGAGAAGAGAGACCTCTGGATCTGGTGTACTTTGAAGGCATCAAGCTGTTGGGCCTTCACAAGGCACAATTCACACAGTTATCTGTCAGCCAAAGGCATCCCAGTCAGTTGTGCCAAGACACTTTTCTCAGCTATAGGCAACTGTGAAGTCCCTCTCTTTCCCCAGATGTTCTTGCATGCTCCATTGAAGAGGGGGAGTTAAAAAAAAAAAAAAAAAAAGTGTTGTCAAAACTGCCCATGTCACCTACCGGGGAAACAGAAGCCAGAGGCAAGGTGCTTGCAGGGGTCCTTTTTAGAATCTGCAGCTTCATTAAAGTAACTGGCAACTAGGCTTGATTTTGGAAACTCAATGCCAAAGCAGCTGATGGGACAACTAATGTTGTGGAGTCAGAGCCAGAAACTGCATAGCAGGCTTTTGAATGTGGTCTCTGGCAAGATTTATGCAATTAAATGACATTATGGCTTTGCCATACATTACATGCAAATTAGAAGAGGCTGGCAGCCATGCAACTGGCACAGCATAGCAGCAATCATCTGTGTAGAAGGCAAGACTATCCATCCTCAGCCCAGCACAGGGGTGGGGAAGGGAAGGACAAAGCTCCTGCAGTGCAAATGTTTGCCTCCTTTCCCTTCTGAGTGATTGAATGGGGAGGAAAACTCTTCCCAAAGCTCAGTCCCTGGTGTTCCTACCTCATTTTTTTAGCTTTGCCAGAAAGTGTGATTTCTTTTTCTGTGCCTATCCAAGATTCCTTTCAAATGTCTGCTGTTCTCTGCCTCTCCTCCTCACAAAGCATCCTTGCCTTAGTGCTGGATAGCTGTGGGATATGCACAACAAAACGTCTGTTTGCAGGTGCTGAGCAGTGATAGATGCAGACAGCTGGCTGGCCAGCCAGGGCTTCACCTGGTTTGCTGTTGATGAACTACTCTTCCTGTACATTAATTGTTTTTAATGTTTTCCTCCAATAGGCAGCCATCTCCTCCTCTTTAGCTTTTAGAATTTTCTCTGAACTCTTTGGTCTACAGAAATTACTGCAAAACTCCTGAAGACCACATAGCAGAACCTGATAACAGAGGACAGATGTTAACCTCCTGGACCCACATTTTCAAAGTGATGAGTAGTAATAATTTGGGAGATGTTAGTGAAAGGAACATGCATCCTCACTGTAATTTATTGCTTTTGTAGCATCCCTGAGACTGCAGGGAGTCACAATTTCTATGGTGCCAAAAGGTAAAGTGAGGCAAGAATACAGATAAACTGTCAGAGATCTTGCTACTAAACTACAACAGATCCACCCAAAGTCATTTTGGTGTCAGCAATGATGTAGGAGTGATGGTACCTCCTTATTCACCTGCTATACTCACGCTATTATTAGAACAGCCTGCTAAGCTTGCCAGAGTGTCTCTTTCAAACAAATAAAGTAGGGGGCATTAATAAAGGACTTCATTGTGGGTATTGTAGATTGGATACTACCAAATGTTCAGCCTGCTAACCAGCAAACACCCCCCAACACAGCATTCCTCACGCTGCAGGGCTTCACGAGACAACAGTCACAAGAGGTTCTACTAGCTGATCACAGCCAGGCACTAATCACACATCAGGACTCCAGTTTGCCATTTGCAAGACAGCTCAATGGCTTCTCAGACTTCCTGCTCCTCACAATACCACCAAGTAGTCTCAAGACAGGGAGAAGGCAAAAGGCAATAGTAACACTCTGAAAAGTACTCCTATCTTTGATATTCAACACGAACATTACTCTGTGCCTTGGATTAATGCACTTAATCTGTTGAATTCGATACAGATACATTTTTTTTCTACTGATTGTAATGTTGCTGACTATACAAGAAAACACTATCATAGTCTAAACCAATTTTCGTTTTCAAGGGACCTCTGGATCAAGCCTGGTTCATTCCTACTGCAAACAATTTAATTGCAGATGATTTAAAAATCTGTGAGGAGTAGCAAACTGAAGGAATGAGAGGAGCTAGAGGAAACAAATCCTGTTACTTTCTGATGTTAGTAGGTGCACTATTGTCTTCTGGTAAAGCTGCCAACATAATGGGTAGTTGGGGATGCTATTAATCAGAAACGTCTTGTGCTTGTGTCCTAGTCCACAGTATAAAGTGTCTGTGTCCACCTAAAAAAAAATAAATTAAAAAAAAAAAAAGAGTTCCTAAAATAATCTCCTTCATGCCCAGTACTCCTCGAATCTGAACACTGGTGGACAGAGAACAACACGAAAAA
Source organism: Florisuga fusca (assembly GCA_038090715.1). Classification (NCBI taxonomy): domain Eukaryota; kingdom Metazoa; phylum Chordata; class Aves; order Apodiformes; family Trochilidae; genus Florisuga; species Florisuga fusca. The sequence continues at coordinate 52,666,184 of JAAWXA010000004.1, read as the reverse complement.
GAGAGAAACAATCAAACTAAGCTTAAGTAAAGAGACATTGAAGAACCAGAGAGAGAAGGTAGCCCTTCTCTAATTAAAAGCAGTGGCTGTTTCCCAGATGAGATATAAAAAGGCTGTGTTGCAGCAATCTATAAAAAGCAGTATGAAGTGCCTGGGTACGTATTTTAACCTGCAACATCATACAGCTAGGAAGGAGCGAACACCAAGACATGACAAGCAAAGGCTGAAGGAGTCAAATGCTACTCAAACAGTTTTTAACCAGGCTTTGAGGGGTAGGTCATTTTGTAATGATTATAGGTTTGTCCAGTGGTCAGGTGGTAACTCTGAATCAGTTTATAAGATTTTGTGCAAAAGTGACACCCCTGCTGGAGTCCAGAAGGCCTTTATCCCACCCAGGATACTAGATATAAAAGAGAGAGAAGGAGCACTTTGACCAATCAGGGCAGCAGCTTGCTAGACAGGCCCATGGCAAATATGATGTTCTAGAATCATACAAAATTCAGAGACTATTATATTGATACATGACAGATGTTATGGACACATAGAATATTCAAAGACCAGTGCATTAACATTATAAATATTACATGCCTTCTTATGGACATTCTAGTGATTATATCCTTGGCTCTACAGGCAAGGCTCAAAGGAAGTTTTCTGTGCATCTTAAGAAACCCTTAAGTCCCAGGGGACTTAATGGGACTTCTTCACATGAAGATGAAAGTAAAAAAGTAATTAAACTTTTGACTTGTGTCAAGAGAACAATGCTAAAGTTATGAAACAATATAAGCTCCTGGCCTGACTCAAACCACCTGTTCGAGTCTCTCTGAAGATGAGCTCTAACTACACTGTGAAACCAGAGAATATTCCCCAAGAGCCAGCTTCATGTCCAAGTTCCCGATTCATGTCCACATATTATTTTGCCTTCCTTTGTTTATTGCTTTTGTTAATTAACTCTTTTTTTAATGCCAAGGTCATCCATGCAAGCAGTCAGATGAGACCCATGGTGTGCCTGGGACAAGCAGAGAGCCACAGGATGCATGTGCTCAAATATAAATAAGACTTTGACAACCACCTCTGGTGCTTTACAGGCTATTTCTTTAAGTTAGGGAGCATACAATGATGGAGAAGATAGTGTGGAACAGCTGCACAGCATCAGCTTTGAGTAGACTGAGGTGGCAGTCAAGGTCCTCTCAAGAGATGGAGAGACCTTTCCACTGACAGCACCTGGGCCAACTTTGGGGTCTCACCTCTGGTCACTGGCCATGGCTGAATCTGTGGGTGTCACACAGATCAAGCAGGCATGGGCACGTGGCATGGGAAGTACTCTGCAAGAGTCAAACCCACTCAAAGCTTCCCTGTGTGCCTCACATAGTGCTGGCAGCTGAATCATCATTTACAAGTGTTCTCATCTCCACAGGCTTCTGTTTTCCGACTGACCTCCTCTTGACTCCTACTGCTGCACCAGATACCCATGCAAACAAAAGCTTTGTCAGCCACATAGAATCTACCTTCCTTAATGCCCATTTCACATTATTAATTACATATCCACATTAGCTAGAGAGATTTAATTGCAGCCAAGTTCCTCCTCTGATCCAAAGATCCCCCTGAAGTTCATTAACATTTGTACTGTAACTACTGTTATAACCTACTGTTGAGCTCATTTCTAGTCAAGACTTCATACAAAATGAGGTTACCAAATAATGACTTAATAGTGTAAGCAAGGTAATTTATATATTGAAATTAAAGATTAAGCCTTAATCTTAATTAAATCTCACGAAAGTTCAGTAAAGCTGCACAAATTATAAAAAAAATAAAAAGATGTATTGATTATTTGAAAAATGGAAATCACATTTAATAAATACAGGAGTGGGCCATTAAGGGAATGGGGAGACCAGAAAAAGCATCAACTGGTGATTAAAAGAAGATAAATATTTATTAAATGTTGCTGTGATTTATTAAGCTGTGTTGGGCTAAACAAATGTAATTTGATATCTGAATCATATCTCATACTGATACAGCCTTCATTAAATCTGAAGTCTTGGCTTTAAATGGATATCATATGCTCCCTTCAGTTCTTAATCTCTTTGAAATATCAGTTTGATGCTGTGGAAGACATTGAAAGTCACAGGGACTGAAGTCTCCTGCGTATCAATGAGGTTGTTTTGCACTGCAGGTGAGTAGTAAACTTCCCATTTCTCAGCGCTTTCTAATCCGGGACCTGTTGCAACCTTGCATTGTCCCTTGGTGACAGGGCAACGTTCAGATTTTAAAACCATTCTGCCAGAAAGCCAGGCAGGAAGAGCACAACTTCAAATTTCAGTCAGTCCTTCAACCACCAGTGTGCAGGTCTGAGGCAGAGCAGCCTTTGCTGGTTGTAAAGCAGCAAATCTGACTGCCACACTGATGCAGCTGCTGCCCAGCAGAACACTAGTGGAGGTCAAGTATACAACAACATATACCTCCTTGTTGATACCTAGTAATGAATCTAGCACCAAAGAGGTCTGCTGATGCCACTTTCCAGCTGAGATGTTAATCATACAGGAGCTGAGAAATTCATTCTTCTGAGGTTCACAAAGCAACCTTATCTCTGGCCCCTTGCAGAGGGAGGTGAGGATCTGTTAGAGCATGACGTTCCATGTGCATGAAGTGCCTGAATATGAATGTTTCTGGAGATGAGACAGCAAGTTGTCTCTGTCTTAAATGCATCCCCATCCTTTCTTTTCAGACTTTGTTTGAAAGAGGAGCTTCTTGTTTAAAATTCACTGTCATAAATGAATTCCTGCTGACAATTAAATTTGCACAGAGTTAAAATTAAGTTACGGTGCTCTTTCCCAGTGCTGCAAGACTGAGTTATAGACTGCTAGTGAGAATCATTGCCTGTTACTCTGTCAACCTGAAAAACCTATGGGGAAGTAGTATTCAACTTCTCCAAGTTTACTTGGCTCTGAATGTTGGAAGAACTCTAATTTGCCTCCCAATTCCCTTGCCACATCCCCCCATCAAAAAAACAAAACAAAACAACCCACAACAAAAACCAAACCAACCAACCAAATGCCAAAAGAGATAGAGAGGAAGAAAGAATGTGAAATTATCAGAAACCAGAGAAGGGAAGATACGGTCACTTATTATTCCCTTTGTCTTTGCAGGAAATGAGGAACAAAATCCTCACTGGAGTCGTCTTCTCTGAAGACTTTCAAGACCCATCTGGATGCATTTCTGAGTGACCTGCCCTAGCCTTGGTCTTGCTGTAGCAGGGAATTTGGACTCGACGATCATCAGAGGTCCCTTCCAACCTCTGACACTTTGTGATTCTGTGAAAATCAGACTGAGGTGGGCTCTGTGATCAATCATACTGAAATACGAGCTCCACCTCTCTTGTCACTAGCATTTTATTTTCTGCAGCCACAGGAGTACAGAGAAGCACAGCAGTGGGATAGAAGGGAGTAGAGAGTGCCAAAGCCACTTCACATCTGAGAGGACTTGATGTTGCGAAGGTAAAACTCAATCTTTTCTTTTGGAAAAGCAGTTCTTACTCTTTACTGATAGAAGCACCCTGGTGAAAGCCAGCATCCAGCCTCAACGGCCAAGGAGATTCGTTAAGCCAGATGAAGCATCTCATTTTATTAAGGAGCAGCTGGGAGAGATGCCTTTGCATTGTATGCAGCTTTCCCATAGGAATTTCATGTTAGCAAGCTCCTGGCACTTCCTCTCCCTTGTGCAAGGCACAGAGTTGATCTAGCACAAAGTCATTATTTTCAATTTTAGTCAGAAAAAAAGGCATGACTAAAATGCTCACTAACAACACAGTGAAGCAGATTCTTCATATGGAACTTACTTTTGGGTTGAAAAGATGAGCAGAAAGTTCAGTCTCTGAAGCAACTGTCTCAGAAAGTTTTAAGCTACTGAAGATAGTGGGTTTAGGACCATAACTACAATAAACACAGCAAATGAATAAGAGTCTCCTGGCAAGAATAAACCAGAATTGCAGAGGCTGATGTTGCCAGTGAAAAGAACAGGAAGGTAACCAAGTGAAGAAATAGCATGAGGAGGATTATCCTTATTTGGAAGCAATCCATTCCAGCAATAAATTAAGCCAAGGATCTCTGCATCAGAAAGCAGCAGGGCAACCTATTAAATTAAAGGACAATCTGCTTTTTCTATCACCTTTGAGCCCTGACTGAATGGCAAGAGAAACAAACATGCCAGAGATCAAAATGTACATTATTTCAGCAGCAGTAATGGTTGGCTGGAAGTTATAGAGATGGTGGAATTATTTCTCTGCACATTCCAAGCCTGATCTTCAGCAAGAATATTGCTGGATATCCCTCACAGAAGAGGGGTTTGGATGGAAGAAAAATGATAATTTGTATTTTATGTCAAAAACATAGTGGCTCTCACCCCATCTGCTGGAATGGAATTAGGCAAACCCTTCACTCTATGCAGACTGGTAAAGCATTTTTCACACTGGTATTAGAAAACATAGTCATATACAAGAAAAAAAAAGTAATTAAACTCTATTCATGTTTAGCTCAAAGGGGTTGCTAGATCTGCCAGCTGCAGCACACAGCAGGGCATACATGCTGGTGTGTTCCAAGGCCACGTTTACAGCTGGAAGGCAGCATCCGTGATTAAGGGATTTCTGAGGGGCAAACATAGGCTCTGTTTCACAGGGGTTGAAATTACAGAGCAACAATCTCTAAAATGAACACGCTATACAGAAGAGGGAGAATACAGTTGAAGGAAGAGTACTAGTAAATCTAAATGGGTATCACACACATACATATTGTGATCAAAAAGAAAGAGATTTTGGATGGATTCCTCTACACTTACTGATATCTACTCCAACTATCAATATCACTTGCTGTAATGCCTCTTACACCCTTTTTGAGTAACAGCCTGGCTGGCACATTTTCATCTTCTCCTCCAGTACCAGCTCCTCGTCCAGTAAAAGGGCCCCAAGAGCTGCCCTGATGGAATTCAGGCCTGTCAGGTTGCTCTGCCTGGTCTCTCGGTCCCAGGCTTTCCCAAAGAAAGAGGTACTCAAAGATCCCAAACCATGTGTACTCCATTTAGTGATGAGCACAAACAACCTTTACCTGACACTCAAGCATCTTCAGCTTCCTCTAGTTCCCATCATGTTACTTATGTAGGTGCAAAATTCTTTTAAAAAATTAAATTAGGCTGCCAAACACAAGCAGACTGTGAAAAGGGCAGACTGTCAAAAAGGTTTCCTCTGCTTTAAACAGTTCTGGTGAAGGAAGTAAAGTAATTCCTCATTGCAGAGTTACCTCTAAAGTGAGCTCTCAGTTACATAGTACTAAGACTTTTCTCAGCTCAGTTTAAAGTCCAGCTGCCTCTAGAATGGAGTCCTGGAGATGCTGCTGGTTGCTCCTTCTGTCAATAATGGGAACCCAGACCCAGCTTGTACTCTGCTGACCAGGCCAAAACACTTGGCTTGTCTTTACTGTGTTGCTCACAGAAGCTATTCTGAAGGGGTGATGCTGACATCAGGTGAATATATCATACATGATCTTTGGCTATGTTATCAGCCCCCTCATGGAATATTTTTGGCAATGATAAAACAGTATTGCTGCCATCATCAGGCACTTAGTCTTTATCTGTCTATCCATGACGGGCCTCGTTATTCAGGCAGATCTTGGGACACCTTCAAGGGATATCTTCTCATCCAGTGTCAAATACACTAACTTTCATGACTTTTTTGATCCTCCTTTTTCTTTCAGCTCCCTGCCCCTACACTGCTTGCAAAGCAGTTGTGTGCAGTCCCCCTCCAACAAATCTCAGGGGAGAGTTGAAGGAACCCTGTGTCATGTCTGTGACCCTGGGCTACCACAGGACCAGCCCATCCTAAGTGTTCAATCCAGATTTTACAGAACAAAGGCAAGTTCCTGAACTTTCCATACTGGTCTAGATAGTGACACAGAAAAAGGAGACATTCAAAAGTTAAGGAGGCAGACAAATCCACAAAGCAAAACGGCTGAAGGAGCTGCCCTGGATTGAGCATTTCACAGCCCAACCAAATCCACATTCGTTCAAAACAGCTACACTTTTCTCCTGTGCTTTACTCAGCAGATTTGAGATCCTTGGCACAACTGGCATGTGATGACTAGTAACCATTTAGTATGTGCTAGCCCTCTTTCCTTTTACAAAGCACATCTCCCCTTTCTCACAGGGAGCATACCTGCATCCCTGTCAGGACTTCGGTAGCAGGGAATGTGGAGTGCCTGGTGAGGGAGAGCTCAGGGGCTGCTCCATGCTGACCCTGCTCAGCTCAAGCCACACTGCCACCATGCCCTGACCCCACTGCTCTGGCAGGGGTAGGGAAGGGAGGAAGCATGGAAGGCAGAGACTCCCCAGAAGGGACACATGAGCAAATACAGGAGACAAAAGGAGATTTTCTAGGAGGAGGTACACCCCTGAGGCAACTGAAGGTATAAGGGGGACAAACACAGAAGCAGGGATTCTCCAGAGAGATCACAGCTGTGGAGAACCAAGGCAAGCAGGGAACGACTGTAGAGGAAGAAGCAGGGGCAGAAAAACGCAAGCAAGCAGGAGTACCATCAAGGAACCATCATGCACCAACCCAGCCTCCTGTGCAACCCATCACCTCACACAAAGGACTGTCAGGGAGTGAGCGTAATGTGTGCCAAAGACAAGGGTGGTGGTGGTGGTGGTGTGTGCATTAAGAGCCCAACTAAACACGGAGGCAGCTACCAGTGATTGAAGGCAGTAATATTGTGGGAGCATGGTCTCCAGCTGCCTCCTTGCTGAAGCTTAGCTCTAGCCAGAGGCTTTATTTCAATTGCCAATTGTTCGCAAAGATTTGAAGAACAGTTATGATGTTGCTTTCAGTAAGCAGAAAGATCAGCTGCACCTTAAGCAGGTTTTTCTGTCTCGTCTCAAAATTTCTCTTGGGAGGTCATCTAATTTCAGTAGTTTGGAAGGACTAGATGCACCTCATGAAACCCTTTAATTAAGTAAGAATTATAGAGCCATATATCTGACATTTTTTTCCATGTTTGACCCACACAGATATGGCAGAGCCCCTTCTGTGCTTCTCCTAAGTCCTGTTGTGTTTCCTAAGACCTGGCAGTTATGACTATGAAGATCAAGGGATGGAATGAACCCAACTCCTTGAAGATGCAAAACCAGCAACATCAGAACCCTGAAAGGAAACTAATATATCTAAACCCCCAAATGAATACTGGCCTTTCTGGGAGAACAGCAACACAGAATAGATGAATGGCAAAAACTAAGTCAAGGAGACACCAGCTAGGCTGCAATACAGAAATAATGCCTCTGCCCATTGAGATGCTTTTATTACATACTCTGACATTACTCATGTACAGGTCACGAGGATTACTGATGCAACTGACTCTTCATTCTAGAAAAGCCCATGGACCTTCTTTAACTTTGAAACAATTACATAAACAACAAGCACCCTCAAAAAAACAGAGAATTAGCAGATAAATAAGATTGTTCTCCTTCCTTCTACCTCCCAACTTCTATAAAGTTGTCAGCACAGGAAGGGCTGTAACATTTGTCTGATATAAGAGCTCAATCACAGTTTAGGATGAAAACCAGAAAATCCCTAGAGGAATCTGAATCATGGAATGCCAAGTCAGGAGGGACCTCAAGGATCATCTACTCCAAGCTTCCTAAATAGTAACATGGTTTACATGGGTATGCCCAGTACCTTGTCAAACTGAGTCTTAGAAGTGTCCAGTGTTGGGAGAAACTAAGTATGCTTTACATCAGTGTCCAACACATCCTTCCTCCTACACCTGTCAGCATCACGTCTTTAAGACTCTCAGTATGCAAACTCCTGTTCTAGGTAAGCTTAGACTTTTTATTATACTCATTTTACAAATGGAGAAACTGAGGCAGTGATAGAGGAAACAAATTACAGCTATTAAGAGAGAGAGAGAATCCAGAGTAGAGTCCCAGATCCCTTGCTTGTTGCCTGCTGGACTCTACCAGAACTCGCTGGGTACAAACATCCCCATTGGATTAGCCTACTGAAGGATCCAGTCAAAAACAGGGACTCTTGAGAGTTAAGGTGACAAAGAAGGCTTCAGAGGATGACTAAAAGAAACATTACCCTAGCAACATCACTTAGCTGGAAAAGAACAGCTATACCATGAAAAGATCAGAAACAAGCAAAGAAAGGGAAGGTATTAAAATCAAGTTTTGAAAGAGGGAAAGATCTTGGGAGCATAGCAGGCAGGTTTATGACAAAGAATGAGATGATGGATTTAAATAGTAGATTGCTAAAAATACAGGCTTTGCTTTCAGGGAAGGGGGCTTCTCACAACGTAACTTGGCCCCACTGCCCCAACCAGGAAGGATCAAATTCAACCCTCATGGACACCACTTGGGACCTACCAACAAACACATCTTTCAGACACTTTTCAGAGAAGAACCACATTATAAATAATGCATTAATTGTCTTTATACACTACAGTAATTATAATTCTCATTTCCTCAAAGGTCCATTGAGCTCTCCTTTATACCTATTGCCAAAATCCTCTGGCATGTGCTACTGGCATTGCTGATCTACTTGTGTACACGTGGTGTTTGATTGCCCATGATCTTCTTGTCTTCATCCACTTTCTATCACGAAAACACAGCCTGAAAGCTTTGGTTCCTAGTCTTAACACCATTTAAAATTTTCAGGTGTTCTGGATAGTCTACACTCCTTGCCACCTCTTTTATATCTACACATTTTCTTGTTCTTTATTCACAGACAGAGAAAATACTTTAAATACTTGGTAGCATTCTCTTAGCACCCTTTCAAGCCTTTTCTGTTCAGAACATGCCAAATTTGGGACAGGAACTGTATTTCACCTCTAGACATTATCCTAACACCACAAAATATAAAGAGAGCATTGTAAGGATTTTAATATCCTTAGTTTTCCCTCTAGACTCTTAAGATTATATCATCTGAGTTTTTAATAATCTATTTACTCGAATTTTTGTTTCATGACACTCTCCAAGTGATTCCCCTAGGAAAACAGAAGACTTGTTCTATTTTATTCACTCCTAATGATTGAGTCATAATAAGCAACAGCAGTTGGAAAAACCTCCTTTGGAAAACTATCAAAATGCCAGTCGGTGGAGATCAAAGTGTTCTGCAGGTATGTGTCAATATCCCCAAAGCCTTAGACTGTATCATTCTCAATTTCCTCAAAAATTTTCCTAGAAATCATCTTTCACATCATCTGTTTGTTCTTGCCTTTCCAACCTTCCATCCTGATTTGTCTCTAATTTTCATGCTTTTTTAATAATTAAAAAAACCAAAAACAAAACAACCGCAAAACACCAAAACCAGTGTTGGTTTTGAGAAAAACAAGCAAACAAACAAACTCCAACCAGATACAATTTTTTGTTTCAAAACTAACATCCAGAGTGCCTAAAATGGGAGCCAGTACTCCTAATTGTGCATTCAAGGAAGTAGCTGCTACAAACAACATTTGCTTGAGCCTGATAAACTGTTTCTCCAGTCCACGTGCTGCTACTGTGTGTGTTCAATTTCAGTTCGGATAATTCAGAGTAATCCTATTATAGAAAGGCAGAAGCCACAAAGTTCTGTTTTGGATGATGTGTTGAAGTTCAGCAGTACATGCAATTGGGACTTGTAACTTTGGTTCAGTTCTGAACCATTGGAGGTTTCAGTTCCTTCCTAAAGTATCAAAAGTGTGGCTTGGAATGCCACCTCACCCTTGTGCTTTGGAGACTGGCAAACAGTTAACCTGCTTATGTCTCTGAGACCCCAAATCTGTCTCACTAAAGGCTCTATCAGAATTTTGATAGAGCTCTCACAAATCAATGTAGAATGCTTGTGTGTGACCTTCCCACATTTTTCCCCAGGTGGAGACAGATTATATGGTACCCCATTGATTTTTCCCAATCCATTTTGATTCGGAACTGCCATTTACTCTGTTGTGCATTTATATCCCCCACCCCTCTATTTCTGCCTTAAGTATCTTTCAAAGAAGTAAGTATCCCTGGGAGATACCCTAACAGTCTCAATAGAAAGTAGAAAAAAAGGAAGGTTTTCTCCTGCTGTGATTTGGTATGGGAATAACAAGAATACCAGGGCTCCTCAGTACGTACACAAGCAGGCTGAGCGAATGCAATCATGTTGGGTAAAGGAGCATATTGTTATCCATATAATATATTTTCATAAATATAAACAGGGCTCCCTGGATGCCTACTCCACAATTTAACAGAAGGGCAGATAAAAATCTGTTTGAACTAATGCAGGGGAAATAAACCCTCAGACTTCAATTTCTGAGTCCCTCACAGATTGGCCTTCTCCTTCAGTTCTCCACTGTTGCCTGTCTTTGCATATTTCTGACAAGTTACTTCCAACAGCATTTTTAAAAGGCAGTAAGCAACTTGAGACAAAGGTTATGTGTGGGAAAATGTTGAGGTTTTATCCTAGAGGCCCAGAGCAGATGTACCTACATTGATACAAAAGAAGGTTATACTAGTAAAGATCATTTCCATCCCTGTACAAAAGAAAGGAATTCCAATTCAAACATACCCCAGATGGCACAAACATGCTCACATCAAGAAGTGTAACGCTTTGGCACGGCGTGTGCAGATTAGGTGTTATTGGGACTTCCCCAGGTGGTACAGAATCACTTGATAAAATCACTCATCGTTTAATTTTGCTGAAATTTTGCTTCTTCTTTGATCATTACTCCTAGACTATTCTTACCTTTCCAAGGTACTGTCCTGTTTGCCCCCATACATTATTCTTAGTGATAAAGATTTCATTTTCAGTTTTGCTACCATGACTGAGCTTTATCGCCTGGGCTGCAGGCTCCTCAGAATTTACTAGCTCCATGATGAATTTTTTTTTCCTTTTACCGCTAACTGCAAGTATGAATTTCCTAGGAATCAACTCTTCTGCCTTCCTTCCAAAATTCTTTTCTATTCGTTAAGCAGCAGCTGTGACCTGCTAGAGCAAGAAACTAAGCAAAATCTATGCACTGGCTAGAAGGAATGCCTGTCAGGGGAGCCCTGTAAGCTCCCACAATTTCCATCCTGCAGCTTATACCCAGAGAAGGGAGTGGAGGTATCTAGATCCTTGGCATGAAGTCCACATTTTAACGTGATGAGTCCAGATGTGAAAGTTATTTCAGGCACATCTAGAGGCAGTTTTCTCCTGATGATGAGAGGTGAAGTATCTTCAGTGCCTTGAGCATCAGGCTAAGGAGACATACAGCCTTTGGTCCAGCCCTACAACAGGTCCAGAGGAAGGCAGACATTAAAAGCTAAGTAAGGATGACTCTGACCCAGGAAACTATTCACTCAGCTTTTACTTTACCACATCAGCATTTTCTAACAGTTAAAGGTCTATCCAAGCACACTGCCTTTTCCTCCAGCACTGCATAATGGGCGTTATTCAGTCCCCTCTGCATTGCCTGTTAAGTCCCTGTGAGACCTGTCCTGTCATTGGTGTGGAACCACAAGCTTCACCGGAGCTACCCAGGCCTAAGTAAATTCCCCTTGTCCTAATCCAGCCTAAGAAAACAGTAAGAAAAGAAGAAGTAAGGCAAAGGAAAAACAAGGAGGAATAAAGAAGGAAAGACTGAAAGGTTCTGGAAATAGCTGGGATGGTTCATGCTGAGCCATCGGGCCCTGAGATTTGAATAATGCATGTTCCATAAATCTAAGTGTCCCTGCTTGCCACGCTTTAGAACAGGGAGCAAAAATAATAGCTACTGTCCACACTTATCACCAATAATAAATTACAGGGCTCCTGTGTGTGGCAGCGATTAATGCAAAATGCAACCCAAAACACATAACTAAATAAATAGATAGTTTGACTTTCCTGGGGGTTATCTCTATCCTTTCCTACACCCCTCTCAGAGTCTCCTTCCACCAAAAACTATACTGGGAAAGACCCCTCCTTACACTGTATTCCCTTCAGACAGGCAGGCAGATTAACTCATGATTTTCTTCAGAATACATACCAAGGAAGTCAATGGAGCAAACGCAACTCTGAAAACAGGAGTCAGCAATGCACTGTACAGCTTTTGGTTCTTTTGGAAGACTGTAGTCTACCCAAAGCATCACATCCCCCTTGAAACAGGACACACGCTCACATGAACTTCTCCAAACATAAAGGTCCACAAGAACACAGTCTCATCTACAGCTCTTGCACATGTCATATGAAGGACAGATACACTTCCAGCAACATTTCTCTCTCCTTCAAGATGTTGACTACAGCTGGGGTGTTCTTTGGCCCTGAAGCAGTTTGGTAACAGGGAAGTCGCTCAAAACCAAAGCAGTGATAGGGTGTGAGGAGCAACATGGGTTACAGAAGGTCCATTATAAAACTGGACTTTACAGTGTAAGACTTCCCTGTAAGAATGCCACTGTGCTCTCATTTTCACCTGGTCTGGGAATTGCAAGCTCAAGCAATGCATTAGTCTTCATTACACATACCTGCCCAGTAGCAATGGGTCACCTTCACAGGGATAAGAAGAAAGAAAATTCAACAGGCAATGCAAAAATCTAAAAATTATTGGTAACCCAAAAGGGAAGGCGTATGCCACTACCCAGGCTAAGCACACAAAAAGCAAGCAAAAAAACCCTCCAATACACCACCTAAACCCCTTCCACTAAAGAAATTTACCTCACTTAAATTTGAAGGGCTAGATAATCAAGCCAGTGCTGGAATAGGCAGACATTAGAAGTGACCAAGCACTTAACCAGAGCTGCAATGAGTGCTAGATCATGGCAGCTGGCAGGTAACTAATTGTACCCTGTTCTTTCTTCTTATGTTTTCATTCTGACATATACATTTTTGGCAGAAAGTTGTTCTTCTTTTTGTGTAGGCTGCCCTTGGTGTTTACCAGTCTTTTCCTTATGAAGAAAAGAGAAATTATTTCTTTAGAGAAATCTCACTCGAGATAAGGGGCAATTTCCCCTTAGAGCAGCCATCCTTGTCTATAGCATGGGTTTCTGGGCAAAGCTGACCTTGGCATCCTCCCTTTGCAACTGTGAAGCAAGAAACAGCACTGGAAAGGTCACAAGAATCAGAGTAAACCACAGGAGAGAGGCTACTGAAACATCTATAAAGGCAGCTTGGGTAGAGCTTGAGACCCAAGGTTCAATGCTGTTATTTGACCTGACTGAACATCCAGGCTGTTTGTCATATAACCTCTGCTTCCTGAAAGGGCCCTGTGCTCTTCTCTAGCATGTCAGCATAAGTTGTCTTGTTAGATTGGAGACACTCCACTTTACAAAGGCAAAATAAGAAAAGAAATTGCAGGCTGAAGCCACCAAGGGTGCAGGTAACTTACAGGAGCACAGGGAAAAAAAACAAAAAACAAAACAAAACAAAAGGAAGCTCATACACAGAGTAGATACTATTACTATTATTATTATTATTAGCTATTCATTACTCATATGTTGGTATTATACTAGGATCCAAAAGACTCATTCAGTATCAGGGCCCCATTGTGCTAGTCTCCATGCAAATACAAAGAAAGCCAGAAAGAGCTAGCAGTGTAATTTCAGACAAGACCGAGCAGGTGAATACAACAAAAATTGGAGGAAGGGATGGTAAGAAGGCCATGTCCTTTCACAGGCTAGTGGTACATTGCTGAATGCTCATTCCTGAGAGACATGAAAGGTTATGACTTAATAACCCTCAGGGATGTTTCTTATGGCTTTTAACTGTGAAATCTCTGACTTTCTGGGTAACAGCAGCACAATAATATTTCCTTTAGTTAAGGTATAAAACATACTTTGCCCATTAGCTCTCCACTTGCCCCATTAACATGTCTTCTAGAGCAGGTAGGTTTTTTGTTTTTTTTTTCCCTGATTTTGGTTTCAAATGCTGCTGGGCAAGGTGTAATGTCTTGGAGTGCCCTTCATCCAGAAGTATTTTATTCCATCAGTCCATATGTTCTAGACATATGGCACCATCCCACTACCAGGTTTTCTTGCAATTAAGAGGTCTCCTCTGCTGTCTGCTTCAGAACTAACCAGTAACAAGTCTTTAAGTTTTGTTTGTTTTATGACAATTTTTTTTTCATTTATAAACAGTAAAAAGAAGCCAAAAATACTTCTGTGCAAAATGCCAGCACTGGTGGTTTTTGCCAGACTAAGTCTTCCCAGTCCCCTCTTTAGAGAGTACCTATAGTACGGATACCACTTGTACAGATTCTATGATAGGTTATGTGCTGTCAATTAGACTAACAAAACTCTGATCCTGGCAACCAGTAAAATATCATCCAACTCACATGTGTTCCATTTAAGATTTTATAAAAAGATGAATCCAACAAGTCCAAACAGAAGGCTTACCTACTCCTCCCACTACTTTCAGCAAATTGTATCAAGACTTAGACTTCGTCAAACATGAAGTGAGGATAATATTCACTCATCTTTCACAATGATTAAAATTAATTCAAAGATGCACATAAAGAAGTTTGAAACTGAAAAGCAGTTGGTATTCTTAAATACGGCATGAAATTCAAAGCATCCCTGATGAAAATAGTTTGATACACCTCTTCTTTTAGCTGGTATTTTGACTTGACATTAAAAAACCTGCTTACCCTCTAGGTCTGTGGCATACAAATTACAGATCATAAGCATTCAAAATCTAAAATGGAGAGATGTTTTAGTTGAAAAGCACTCAGTGCTGTTTCTATGCTGGTTCTTCTTCACTGGGAAAATCAAAGCAACTTCCAGTAGTGAGGCAATGATGCAACTAACATCTGACACAGGTAAATTTTTCTTCTCATTTGTTCCCCTAGATCAACTGCAGTACAGTTGAGGGGAGAGAAGGAGGATTGCACGTTGGGTTTTGTTTGTTTTGTTTTTCTAGCAGCTCTTTTATGTGTTTCATTGGTTGTATTAATGCAAACAATGCATGTGTTACAGAAGGAAAGGCAGAGGAAGCAGACATTACATATGGAATATAACTTTGTGAAATGTACAATGTCCATTCATCCCATGGTTGTTCACAAATTAAAAGAAAACAACTGTCTCATACTCCCACCACTTCAACTTGCAAGGGAAACCTCTACTCTTCCTAGGAATCAGAGATGCAAGATGTAGTTTGCACCATAACAACATGGCAGTCATTTTGGCTAATCTTTCAGGACCAATATCAAAACCTTGATTGTGATTTGATACTGTGTGGGAAAAGCAAAGCTGATTTTGTTGCCTCTGTCTTTTCAGTCTTAACTGGGAAGATGAGCAAGGGGCCAGACCACAGCTACATGTTCAACTCTCAGCCAGATGCTTTTGTCTGTTCAGTCATCACATCCAAGAGCTGAAATCTTGTGCCTGAACTGCAGGATAATGGAACTGAAGACCTGTCATGTGTTCATTTGACGAGTGCACAAAGACACCAAACAGAGACATTTGCAGGTGTACACTCTCCTATGCTAGTGACTTGGCAAGTCCTTCAGTAACATCCCTTAGCAAGTCATTAGCACAGGGAGCCATGTGGACAAGGCATCCCTAAAAATCCAGCTCAATCATCCATGATGTTCAGATAACCTCAAGTAAACCAGAGCTCTACATACATCCATTTTATGCTAATTTGAGAACACACTCTTTCTCCGCAATACAATAGGATAGGGGATGTCTCTTTTACACTCAGGCTTACCTTGGCTCAAAGGCATAAGCTAAGTGTCTAGGAACCTTAGATGATTGGAAAATGAAAAGCAAGAGACAGAGACAGACTGCAAGATGATTCTGGCACTGTAACCATTAAAAATTCTTCCGAACGCCATCTTCCTAAATTGGATACATCCGCTTTACACTTTAAGCTCGTAGAAGATAGCTTATACAAAGTTTAAAGTTAGCTTCAAGGAAGTCTCTGAAGCTCTGATACAGAGTATAGTAGGGAGAAAGACATGTTTCATCTCAGACATGCAGGCTTTGCTTACTGCTTGGTCGGAATCAAATCTGAGCAGCTCCTCCCTGCCTAGCCACCACAAGTCTCTCTTTCTCTCTTCTTTTTTTTCCCCCCCCTGTTTTAATTTTGGACTAGAAAAACAGATCTACCCACACAGAACAACAGGCAGGACAGAGACTTAAAATATTTATTGTCTTCACAAGCATGCAGTAATGAATGGTTTTTCTTTGCTAGGCTCTTTCTCTGCTATTTTATTTGAAAGTCAGCCAGCCCCTTCACTCTATGAATTGGGCTTGCTAATTTGAAGAGGTTGGAATCATTTCTCATGTTAAGAAACTCAAGATAAACATGCTGTGTTCTCTTTTCCTTTTCCCTCTTTCTCGATGATTTCTTTAATCTATCATAAAAGCCATTTTGGACTGAAAGTCCTTGTTTTGAGCATGGAGACATTAGAGGCCAGCATGGAGAAGCAGACTTCCAGAGCCCTGACTTGCTAGTTAGACACAAAGCAAACAGCCTGGAACTGGAAGTTGGCCCAAAGGAATAAGGCACTGAGGCTCAAAGATCGCATTCCAGGAAAGAACTTTTCTGTAAAGGGAAAAGAAGTTTTAGGATTCCTCAGCTGTGGGCAGGCTACCTGAGGCAATGGGGACCACTGCTGAATGCTTCATTTTTTTCATCCTTACCACTTTTTTCTTCTTAACTCACTACCCTTATATCTAGGTTTGGTTTGGGGGTTATTTTTTTTGTTTTGGTTTTGGTTTTTTTCTGTGAGGTGAAGGGAGAAAAGATTATTTTTTTTTTCCCAAAACCAAAGGCAACCACAAAATTGCATTGAAGCAACCTAGAACTGTAGGAAGATTCAAAGCCAAAACCTACTCCCCGATTCTTCACTTCAAGGCAACTGCCAACATAAGTATCCTTTGGTATTTTTTGTCTTCGGAGAGTACTGAATTTTTCTGACTTCTGCAACTGGAATCCTTTTCATTGTTTTCCAACAATAGTCCTGGAGGAAAGTCTGGGTTTATGCTATGCCTTTCACTGTAGGCCTTCAGACTTCAGTGGCTGACTTGGGGATTCACAAGGCATTGTAAAGACTTCAGCATTTCTCTTTTGCTTGCAAAAGGGCAGATGCCAGCTTGAAAGACAGATTCCTATAAAAGGTCTATTGCTTGTGGATATACTGCACGCTGGCTCCAGCAGTGCTAAAATACAAAATAGAATATATCAAACGCTTTAAACAGACTTCTTGTCAGGAAACTAGCAGTACAAAACCACTGTCACAGGAAAATGTGAAGCACTTTAATTATGTAGGTCTGTTTTAAGAGCATTTCAGCATCTTCCATGAGGAACTTGGTCTGTGTCTCAACTTCTACTCCAGTGGCCTCATTACAGACACAGAGGTAGAGAGCTTGGGCCTCTGGACTGTTCTACAATTGCTGCATGAGAACAAAATAACCCCAGATGTAAAGCACCTCTACAAGTATTGGGCTGCTCATAGCTGTTTCCAGGTAAAACAGCAAGGGGGCTAGAGAGCTTATTAAAAATATTTTTCCCTTTTGCTCTATAATGACTCATTTTATTGTTCTAATTAACACAATTTAAAGAAAGCTATCCCTTCGTAACGCTGTATTTACAGGGAATAACACAGTAACATACCACATATGCACACAAGGGCAGAGGAAAGCACAAACAGACATTGTTTCAGATTTCACACAAAAATGTACAGAGCTGCTTGACTGGGCTTAAAATTTCACACCATGAGAAGCTTAGATGCATAACAAAAGGAAAGTGGGGCAATTTGAAAAAGAGAACACAAGGAAATAAAGCAAAGCTAGGTGGGCTGTACATTAAAAACACACAACACTTAAACCATGAGATTACACTGAAAATATTTCAGGGAGTAAAAGGGTCAGACTGCATAAGCAGCACTAACAGTGCACTGGAGTGCATCTTCTAGCTGCACCCAACAGAGACTACAGGACTCTCCAGCTCTCCATTTAGCAAAGGGATAATGCTTATGGCTACAAGCAGTTCTGTTTTGGGTTGTTTTTTTGGTGTTTGCTTAGGCTTTTGGTTTTTTGGGATTGTTTTTTTTGTTTGTTTGTTTTTTTTTGTTTTTTTTTTGTGTGTGTGTGTGTGTGCGTGTGTTTGCTTGCTGTTTCTTTTACACTATTATTACTATGCCTAGTGTAGCTCTACCTTCTTCCTTTGCAAAAGAACTGAAACAACAGCCATGATAAATACCAGCTCCTCTTACAGGTCTCTGTGGGTATTGACTCCAGAGCCTAATTATGTCAGTTTAAGTGTCGGCATTGTTAACTTGTTTCCAGCCATTCATTTCAACAAAACCAGCTGTCTTCTCTAGAATAATGGAGAGTTTCATATTGTGGACAGAGCACAAATAATAGAATAATTGAAAGTGTCCTCCTACTCCAGCTCTGGGGAGAAGCCAAGATAGGTGGGAACATGCATAAAGAAGCCTAATGGTGAGCACATTGGTATGGAAACCCTCGATATTCTGTTGTCACAAAGCATTACAGACACCATGCAGTTGTTCTGCCATTGGGCACCTGCTGCACGCTGATGCCAGGGTCTTAAAGGAGAATAGGGTGCCTGTTCTTACTAACATCTAATAAGGCTTCCCTACTTGTCCAAGTGATGGAGGAAGCTCCCAAGCATCCCATCTACAAAGACAGGCTGAGAAAGTTGAGGTTATTCAGCCTAGAAGACAGAAGGCTCTGGGGAGACTTTATAGCAGCCTTCCAGTACATGAAGGGGTTAGAGGAAAGCTGGGGAGGGACTTTTCACCAGAGAGGGGAGTAACAGGATAAGGGGTAATGGTTTTAAACTGAAAGAGGGTGGATTTAGGATAGATATTAGAAAAAAAAATCTCCACCATGAGGATAGTAAGATACTAGAATAGGTTGCCTAGGGAGGTTGTTGATGCCCTCCCCCCNTCCTCCCTGCCTAGCCACCACAAGTCTCTCTTTCTCTCTTCTTTTTTTTCCCCCCCCTGAGGTTTTTAAGGCCAGGCTGGATGAGATGTGCAGCCTGGTCTGGTGAGAAGTGTCAATGCCCATGCAGGGGAGTGGATCTTGATGATCTTTAAGGTCCCTTCCAAACCTAACCATTTTATGATTCTACAATCTATTTGGACACCACATGCTGCCTGGCAAGTTTGTTGATCAAACTGCAAGCAGGTATTTAATAAGTCCTATTGTCTGCCTTTCCACTGCTTGAATCTGCTGCCAAGTGTCCTTACACATTAACCTCCAACATCCTTCTATATCCAGTCTCCTAGTAATGCAAGACACAACTAATTAAAACAGCCTGACAACACTTCTAACATTCATACTGATCAAGCACAAACATTTACTGTCCTTTATGAATATCAAGCCATAGATCAGATTAGGCATTTGTCCCTTCCTAGAGAGGAAGAAAAATAAAACTAAATCTGTACAATAGAGAAACAGCCCTGAAGTTTTGCAGTATCACAGGACATTTTCCTTGTGCTGTGTGTGAACACTACCTAGCACAAAGAAGTCCTGGTGCTTGCCTGCACTCCATTCTGTAGTTATGATACAAACATACTAATATATGATAATATTAAAGGCCAGGCAATTGTGTCAGGTGTGCTCTCCTTCAGCACATAAATTACAGAAAGCACATCAGACAGATTCTGATTCTGACATCTCCCCTCAGCCTCCTGTTCTCCAAACTGAAAAATCCCAGTTCCCTCAGCTTCTCCTCACAGGTCTTATTCTCTACACCCTTCAGCAGCTTGGTAGCTCTTCTCTGGACATGCACCTCAATGTCCTTCCTGCCGTGAGGAGCCCAGAACTGAATGCAGTACTTGAGGTGTGTCCTCACCAGTGCTGAGTATAGAGGCACAATCACATCCTTGCTCCAGCTGGCCACACTATTCCTGATACAGGCCAGGATGGTGTTGACCACCTTGGCCACCTGGGCACACTGCTGGCTCATATTCAGCTGGGTGTACACTAGCACCTCCAGGTCCTTTTCTACCAAGCAGCTTTCCAGCCATTCTTCCCCAAGCCTGCAGTGTTGCCTAGGATTTCTGTGACTGAAGTGTAGGACTCAGGACTTGGCCTTGTTGAACCTCATACAGTTGCCCCTGATCCAGCCTGTGCAGGTCCCTCTGCAGAGCTTTCCTACCCCCAAGCAGATCAACACTCCCATCCAACTTGGTGTCATCTTCACATTTGCTGAGAAAACACTCAATCCCCTTATCTAGATGACTGGTAAAGACATTGAATGGGATCGGCCCCAAAACTGAGCCCTAGAGGGCACCACTAGTAATGGGCCACCACCAACTGGTTTTAACTCCTTTCATTACTACTCCCTGGGTTGGGCCATCCAGCTGTTTTTTACCCAGTGGACACCTGCCTGTGCCATGAGCCACCAGCTTCTCAAGCAGAATGCTGTGGGAGATGGTGTCAAAGGCCTTACGTAAGTCCAGGTGGATAACATTCACTTTCACAGACATTTTAGTTGCTTTTTAAGAGGATATTATCCCTAAGGACCCCTAGTATTATCCTTTACAGAAAATTCTAATCATATTGGGGATCTGAGGTGCAATGACCCATCCAAACCAAGAGGACTCCATCCAGCAAAGGGCTTACCCTTGCATTTTGTAACAAGCTTTGCAGTTCTAAGGGATGCAGCAGATCCAGTGTCAGCTTTTGAAACACTCTGCTCTGTGTGCATTTCTGACATGGGAAGAGGCTTAGCTGCCATTCTTTTTCGCCTGGATTTGCTGTGTCCTAATTTTCCTACAGGATACACAGGGTTTGTTTCAAATTAATTGCATCTGCAAAACACATTCTTTAAGCTTGCAGATGCAATGGAAATAACTTCTGTGCGTCAACAGTTCTGCTAGGTAGAGTCATCCATTGTCAGTGACAGACAATGTATTGTATTAAATCAGAGCACATAGTTTTAAAGGAAACTAAGAACAACAGGGACCTAGTAGTTTCTTTGTTGATTTATAAAAACGTACGTTTTTTACTTACAGAAAATAAAGTAATCTTTCTTGAAATTCAAATGGAGGTGACTTCTCAGGAGAAGTAATATTTAAAAAAGCAAAACAAAATGGAAACTAGTTTAAGAGCAAAACCCAGTAAATTCATTGTGACATTGACTTGAAAAATTAATCTGAAATAATATCCATACTCTCATCTTTCTAAACCCTTCTTGAAAAGAATTAGGCCATGCAGGCAGGACAACGAGTTGCCAAATGTCCTCAGATGGAGGAGACCCTCATTGTAGGGATGCTCCCAGGTGGAGCAGGGTTGAATCCTATGTCACTGGATTCCCTCTGCAGTCTACAGGGTAAGAGAAGTGCAGGAGGTGAGACAGGGTGCAGCTGGAGCACTATTGCTTCTTGGCTCAGCTCATTTGTCACCAGGGGCAGATGGCAGAGTTTAAAGGAACTCACAGGCCAGTATTCCCTCAAGCTGCTTTTAAATTTTACATGGAGGTTAGTGTACAGCTGACTCCTAAGCCAAGGAGGCAACCACTGTGTTTTTTGTTAACACCACCCTAAGCTACGGACTTCAGTCAAACTGGAAGATCTGTACCAATGAGCATCTTTGTGCAGGGTGCCTAAAAGCCAAGCTTGAAGCAAGGGGAAAAAAACCCAGGTTTTCATAATCTAACATCCCTCACCAAGTTAGACTTGTGCCTCATCTCTCTTAATTCCCTGTTGCATTTTCAACCAGAGTCTTTTATTCACACAGCTACTAAAGTCGCTGCACCTGCTGGAACAAACCAAACCCTTTCAGAGCTGCAGTCACAGAAGGATGGATTTTATTTCCTTTCAATCATGAAAAAGTATTCATGATCATCACAGCCAACTCCAAACATGAAAAAATGAGTCACCTTTGCAGTGAGGCTGTTTGGGTTTATTTGGCTTATTTTGAGGATTAGAGAAAGCAAATAATTTCCAATTCAAACATGCTGCAGTTATTGCCACAGAATTTTAATGCTCATATCAGCCTCTTTAATTTATTTTTTAAATTTTTTTTTTTTTTTTAAACTGTGGTTTTGAACCTTAAGTCTTCCAAAGATCAGGGCTAACTGGAACTTTCATTTAGACATTTTAGTGAAATAATGGCTGTCAGTGCACTATGAACAAAGAGAGTGAGTTTAGATAAGAGGAGAAAAAAAAAGAAAAGGAGGGGAAGGAGGGGGAGAGGGGCAACTATCTATGCTCCCTGTTACCTTCATTCCCAGTGGACAACATTGTTTCCTGAGGCAGCAGAAATGCATATTCATAACTGGCTGAGAAAATAGGAAAAGGGTCCTGGCCTGAACTGCCCAAGCTGAAGAATTAGCAATGGCAGTGTTGGGTGTGGGCTAAGTGGGAAGAAACACTGTGGAAGTGCTGTGAATTTGAATTTTGCCTACAGAGCAAAGAAAGGTCTCTCTGACTCAAGTCACCTTTATGACCTAAACTTTTCTCATTTAATCTCAACATTTTCCCTCCACATGATTTTGTGGTCTTCTAAGAAGAGACAGAAAACTTGGAACCTGTTTGCTTGGTGTCCTACTGAAAGGGAGGGATCCATTTGCAGGTGCTCCTTTTAAGATGAAAGGGTGCACAGAATGGGCCCCTGTAGCAGCAGGAAGAAGTGCCAGAACATGTTCCCTTCCAGCAGGAAATGCTAGGTGACCAGCTATGTGTAATCACATTTGACTAAGATCAACCTGTGCTGGAGCTGTATTAGTTATGTATAGGATCAAAGTACCATGAATGTCATTTTTTGTTCTGCAGTGACATTGTTCTCTGTACAGCAGCATACACACATATCCACAGGGCTTCTCTGCAAACAAATGAAAATCCCATGATCACCAGGTCACCTTCATGTAGAGTGCCTCCTGCTTTATGCTTGATCCCTTCCCTCACCTTGAAGATTTCAGCTGGCAAAGATGACATATTTGCCCTCCTTTCCACACAGCAGCCTGGGAATACGGCTCATTCTCAGCACTGCACTAAATCTGAAGGAAACACAGGCACGGGGGACAAGTATCACAGAAGACAGAAAGGGGACTTAGTGGAGAAAATTTTGGGGTCAAATTTTCCGAGCGAGCTTTCTGCGAGCTCTCCTTGCCTTCAGGAAGCAGAGGCAGGAAGGGGCACTTGTGTCTCTTAGAAATTCTGAGGGGAACCCCATGGACACACTCTCCCTCCAACGAGAATAAAGAGCAAGGGGCAGAGAAAGAAAACCTATAAAATACATTCCTCTGAAGTAGGACTGATGGGGAACATTTATTCCTTTGAGCCGTATTTACTGCCTCCCACAATGTTTGCACTGACTGGCAGCTCTGGCTAGCTAGACTGCTGTGTCAACATCTGCAGGTGTGAGCACAGACCTATGTGAAAGCAAATGGAAACAGGAGAGAAAAAAAAATTAGACCAAAATGTGTTTTACTTTCTGCCTTTTTCTGTATGATTTTTGCTTTCTGCAGAGTAGAAACTTCTCTGTGCTGATACCAGGAGGAGATTTCTAATGATTAATTGATTTTGCTGTCAAACACAGGAAGCATATGTGTGAGCCATGCACATGTAAGGGGGACTGGGTGTTTTTCCTTAACACTAAACCATTTCCCACCCCTTGACTCTCAATAACATGCAAAAAATATGCACACAAACGAGGAAGAGAAGCAAACAAAAACGTGTAAAATAACCTAAACAGCCTAAGACACCGTTAACAGCATCCCTGTGATTCTGGGGAGGTACAGAATTTGCCTTGACCTTTACAGGTTTTCAGGCTTGACTGAAATGCAAAGGCTAAGTGAACCTTGCAAAGCTTCACTGCTGCCAGATTACAGCTTCTCCTGTTGCACTTCTCCCAGGGGTGTTTATAGTCTCATGCTGCCTCACATATGTCCTGACAGAAGCATCCTATTTCTTCACCTGGGATTGCAGCACATGCTTCAGGGTCAAAATCCTACTTCATTACCTCCAGTCATACCATGAACAATGTTCCCTTCCTCATCACATGAACCCAAATGAACTATACAGGTCAGCAACAGCCTACTGCAAAGGACTAACAGGATTTCTGCTTTGTTTTCATTCATAAAAATGAAGTTCAAATTTTACCTTTGCAGCCAACCCTGAGGAGTCAAGTTGGTCTCATTTTTGTAGGTATTCAGAAGAATCTTCAACTTCTGGTTTCCCAAAAATTTCATACAGATCCTTACAACATTTCTGGCTGGCAGGGCAGAGCTAACCATCATTTTCTGGGGAGCTAATTGCTAGATCCTTAAATAGACCTTGAACATTTAGGTGCTACTGGTGCTCATAAAACTGACACCTGACTTCTGCTCCAAACCCAGTTGGCACCTAAAATAATTCCACAGACAAACTTTAAGCTCATACATTACTGAGGCACCTATATTTTTACAACTAAGCACATGTATAGCCATTTTAAACTGGCAGATGTTCAGAACTTCCTTCACAACCATACTCTGTCTAATTTTGTACGTGAGATATACTCTCTCTCATCTTCTGGGTCTTACACAATGTGTTTCTAGTATCTTAATGCATCCCTTCTTCCTTCTTCATCCCCTCTTCCTCAGCAAAGAAGGTAAAGAGAACCCTCTCTCCATCACAGCAGCACTCTTAAAGCCATAATCTGGGGTAGAACAGACCCAGTTTCATGTCCCTCCTTTGCTCAGTTAGCAGTAAGGATTTAAAACAAATCCACCTCCTGAGGACTGTAGCTATTCCTCCAGCTATTCAGCAAGTGGAATGAACAGGGCAAGCAAAACAGTCTTCCTGTCATCATTCACCCTGCACCTTCCACCTTTAAATAAAGGGAGGAGAGAGCAGATCTGGCTTGGCAATCTAAAAAAATAGCCAGGAACTATAGGGACAACACACAGCCTTTAAAGGGCATTTTACAAATGTTCACAACTCCCATAGTGGCTTACACAAGTAAACAGAGGAAGCTTCCTCAAATACAGAGCCAAAAGCTACTCTTGGATGCTGGAGTAGCCTAGTGTACTTGTACAAAGTTAATATTCTTACAGTGAGAATGAGAGAATGACTTCAGAAAGAAACCAATAGTTAATAAAATTAATAACTTTTTTTTTTGCATGAACAGAAAATGGGTATTTTTAGGTCTTTGTCAAGTTTCCCCAGCAGGAATGACTCCTACTTTCTTGGAAAGTATTAACATACTTTTGAAGTAAGTTCATCTAGTCCAGTAAGATCTTCTTCTGTGCCCTAAATATTCCCTTATTCTTTATATGATACCATCACTCCTACCTTCTCTCTTCCAGCAAACTGTTGAAGAATGGGATTGTTCATCTGGACATTATGTGTATTCACATTTTAGTCCTTCAAAGACTTTTAAATTGATATAAGTAAAAGTTGCTCCACCATTTCAAGGATGTTGAAGCTCTTTCACTTCACATGAGGACACGATTATCTCCGAGAGTAAAAACAGGGATAAAAGAGAATTTTTTTAAAAAAGACATTTTTAAACTGCAAACTCCAGTTTCTACCTTTAGATTTATCGTTCATTAATGGGAGAGAAGAATTTCACATGACATTTTTGTAATATCGGATTTGCTGAAAGAAAAATTTTATAATAGAGGTAACCCTAAGTGGCTAGGGTTTTGTCATAAAAAGAAAAAGAAGAAGAAAAAAAAAAGGCCTTGGGAAATTTCCTGTTTCCTCTAGTGGCATTGAAGTAAATATTTTTAAAATTCCTATAAAAGTTGCAGACAAATTGACATATGCTGACTTCTGAAGTACAGATTCTAGATATTTTCTGCTTCTTTAGAGATGGGAAGGAATTTGATGTCAGGTTCCAGCAGACTTGTTTCAATTTCTCATGTGCAAGGTTTGAAGGAGTGTGAATCAAGAACAGAACTTAATCCCCAATTACCTTCCACACACTTCAACTAGAGCTTCACTGGCTCATTTTAACGGCTGAAATTCTTATGCATTTATGCAGTTCCAAATCTTAGACTCAATAACATGTATATGCTTGCAACACCTCCTCTGATCTAAGATAATGTTACAATCTTCATTTTGCAAACAGGCAGCTGATGTACTAAGGATAAAGGACTCATCCGAGAGCTGACAGTGTGTGAACACAGGTCTTCCAAATCTCAGTTCACTCCCTACTCACCATCCTCTCTCACACTGCTAGGCAAAGTCTAGCCTTGCACCAGATGAGTTACAGCAACCACCAACATTTAATATATTTGCTCCCCAGCTCTTTTCTCATTTGTTGAGCGGATGTCAAATTTTAATCCAATCCAAGCAAGAGGGTGACAGAAAAGACAAAGGGAGAGCCTCACCATTTGAAGATTTTGTACGATGGAAGTCAGGGTCCACACACAATGGTGATCAGGCTGCTGAGGAACAAATAAGGTTTTCAATGAAGAAAGATGTCTACAGACAAAAGTGCTTTGGGGTTCCAGAGCCTTGGGTATTGAGCTTTTTGGTTTCCTGTGCAAATATACTAGCTAATAGAAGCAGGTTTCTGTTGTTGAAAACCTTTATAGAACTATCAGAGCAGCTAATTCCCATTCATGACAGAAAAAAAGGAAAAAAAAGAAAAAAAAAAAAAAAGGGAGAAAAACCAAGCCATCCGCTCTGCTCTCAGCTGATGTTTGAGCTTCTAAACATTTGCACTTGAAAGTCTTCAGCCACCTTTGAAGTTAGATGTGAGAGATTTTCAGACCACTTCCTCTACCAATGGCTCTGAAAGATTCAAATTTTCACAAGGTGTTTTCAAAAATTCCTCTCCTCAGCATCCTTAGTTCACTCCGCTGAAGTATATAACCAGCTGATCCCTATGATCTCCCTTGCCATACTCCTCTCTCAACAACTCTAATGCATATTCCTGGGTATCAAACTTTTAGGATCCAGGTGCTCTGTGCAGGCAGTCCTTTTCACCCTAGAAGTTAGTAGAGGTAAATATGCTCTACCCTGTAATTTAAGAAGTTTTTAATTTGGTCCTCGTGACAAAATCTTTTCTCTCTGCAATGAGTAATTAAAATAGGCAGACCATGATTGGACTACTACATGACTGATAGCCAGCCATGGGTTGGATTCGCTGAAGAGGTCCCTTCCAGCCCCTGACATTCTGTGATGATTTCTGGCTAAAAAATAGCAGACACCAAGAGCCCCCAAAGGACACAACACCAGTATTCAAGGAACAACACTTCTTCACCAGGATCCAGACCTGGCCACATTATATAGATAATTTTGACATAGGTTTAAAACACCTCATGATAAAAGAATAACTTTTCGGTGGCCACATGGCATTCATTACAGCAAGTTACTAAATACCAAATTCTATCCAATGAACAATCACAGTAGTCCATGCCTGATATTCCTTAACATGCAAACTCTTCTGTCGCTACAACAGCATAATAAACTATCCAGGTCATGAAAGTCTTTCTTTCCTAACTCCTTCCTTAATGATCACCCTTTTCCTTGTAGCGTTGTACACAAGTACAGCTAGTCTGTGCCACAGTCACTGAGGAAAACAAGCAAGCGAGAAAAAAAGATGGGACATCTATAAAATGATCCCACATCCTTGAAAATTTCAGCCACGGGTCTTTGAGTCTCTGGCCTCCTGCAGCAGAGCAAATTCCACATGCCCTCAGAGTGCTGCAGGGAGGAATATTAGCGTCTAAGCAGGTATAGACCACAGCTTCTCTTGCAGAACCCAGCTGTGCTGAATAAATAAATCACCTGCGGCCATTTATGTGCAAATAACCTGTGCTAAGGGGCCTTTTGGAAGGAAAGCTTCGATCTGTGTTCGAAGCAGCAGCACCGTAGTAATGGGAGCAAATAAACATCAGTGGGGTTTTTGTGTGTTCCCTTCCCTCCCATGGTGCTTTTGTAACACAGCACTCTGCCTTGCTGAGTTAAAGCTAGGAAGCGGCATTTTGCATTAAGTAGTGGGCTCTTACGGAGGAGAAAGAGCCACAAAGTGCACTTAACAAAACCCACCTTCTACTCCAATGTTGGGAGGTTAAAACCGGAGATGAGTGAACGGGTCTAATTTCCCCATCTGGAGCTAATTCCCCCGACAGGTCCCGTTAAAAAGCCAACCAGTTCTGGCAGACCGGCTCCCAGCGGAGCCCTGTGACAGAGTTTATGAAATAAGTATGCTGCCTTTCGTCGTGAATGGAAATTTCTTAACATAACTGCAGCACTTAGTGAGGGGAAGCAGAGACACGAAAGGTCTGAGTCTGGATTCTTTCACTACAGGCACCCACTTCCCTCCACTGCTAGAGCCAAATACCTTCCACTGCACCTCCTGTGCCATCACAACTCGAGGCTTTCTTTTGATTTTTAACTCTGAACGAGCTAAGTTCAAAATAACTATACCACCAGTCTCAGGATTCTCTCTTTAGGTCTTAAAAGTGTGCCCACAGTAGCCCCTGTGAATGCTGTAATCCTATGCACCCACATGCTCCCACCCTGTCTTGTTTTCCAGGGGCTGAGTGAAGAGTAAAGAACACTTCCCATAGAGAAATTTTTCGAGGTTTGAAACCAACTATGCTTTAGCTGGGCTAATGCCCCTCATGTGTCTGCTTTCCATGAATGTTTTGGTAAGCAAAACTCTTGGCAAGCTCATACCTGGAAACCTCGATTACCAGAAGACATGAAAACCTCAGAGCCCTGTGGCAGTTGCCCTGGCAGTTTGCACCTCTGATTTTATCTCCCTAGTGGGTGGCATGAAAGGCAGCCCAAGGCTCCAAGATCCTTTCATATCCTTGTAACACTGTTATTGGACCAAGAGTTACTCAAACACTAGGCAGCAAGTTTCAAGTAAAGATAATAATCTGGGCATTTCCAACTGGTTATTTCCAACTGGTTATTTCTTAGGCTCATTGATAACCACTGCCCCACAAACACCTGGCAACACCCACCCTTTGGCAGTGTCAAAACTTTCCCCGAATTAGATCACTTCCTAAACGCATAGTTCAAAGCTTGCTTCCAAGTTGCCCTGTGTGCTCTTCTGCTGAGGCTGTATGTGACAAATTTCACCCTGCCTAAGCAGTGAGCCAGCAGCCCCTAACTTGTCCTGCTCACTCCTCATCTAGCACAGAACACTCAGCACTCCCATCCAGCCCCCCACCCCAAGCAGATGGCTGTAAGATGTAGGAAAAAAAAAAAAAAAAAGTAGGTTAAAACTTCATTTGCAAAGGATGAAGGATCTGCACCTGTCCTACCCCTAAATACAGCCTGTTCAAAAACTCTGGTTCAAGTCTAGAGTCCCCCACTGCCCAAAGCACGGACACACAGGACTGGGACCTTCCACGAAGGCTGACTTGGCAAACTTGAAAGGTTCTAGATAGAGGGAGATGAGTTTCTCTTTATCCCTCTGCCAAAAGAGCATATCCTATTCCACTTGCATTCACAGCTTTATCACAGGAAACTGCAGGGTAGGTGGGGGAAAAAAGGACAAGGGTACCACTGAAATCTCTTCCTCAACTTCTCATAGTCCTACCTGCATTCCCCCACTCAGAGAGCTTTCCAGTGCAAAATGAGTGTGATTAAAGAAATAACAGAAAGCAAAAATTTTTACTTTTATGTAGACAAAGTATTTTCCAACCTTATTGTCAGAGTTGAAATTTCTCACAACCTTCTGCCTTTTTTTGCTTTGCTTTGAATTCATGACAACAAATACATAGTACAGAATGAAAATAATAATTAAGTGCCCAAACACTACATGGCATTAACTACCAAGAAACCCCTGAAGGGCAGCATGTGATCCAGTTGGGCTGCACTGAGTCACTCCCAGCCTAAGGAAGCATTGCAGAAGTTAGGACAAATTGGACTCTGCTCCCAGGAACAGAGAGAACCGCATCACTTCCCCTGCTCCCAGAAGCTGAAAAATTCTGCCAAGAGACTGTCTTCCTAATTTGCATTATCTTGGTCATTTACAATTCATCCAAACAGAGCTGGCAATTAGCAGCTGTTGGTAAACTCTGCTGTGAGCTCCGATCAGCACTTTGCTGCTCTGGCTCTCTCTATTTACAAATTCCTGCAGTTACAGGCACATTAGAGAAACAGTTTGACAGTTTCTGTCCCACGAAGTTACCAAGCTCACTAAAACATACAACCCTGTAACCTGAGGACTCCTACACCCAATTTGTGGGAGAACACACTGACTGAAGAGGTGCAGAACCACTAAACTGACTGAGCTGAGGCAAAGGGAGGATGCAGCGTTTCTTAGGAAAACTAAACTGCTTCTTTATTATAGGAGCAGAAAAACCCATCTTGAAGCATCATGGGATCATCTAACCTACATCTGTTCTAGTACATGACAGCCGGAGAGAATTGCCAATAGCTTCTCTTCCAAGCCCTGGAGCCCAAGGAGTTTAGTAAGCAGCAACATGATACAAGGGAAGCGAGAGGGGACAAGACAGGAACATGAGATGAAGGAAGGGGTCCGATGGATATCAAGACACAAACCTGAACAGAGCTCTAACCACTGCTCTCCTCAATGTGCATGGTCTTGCGTGGTAGCCCTTTCATTGCTGTTGCCCTGAAAGTCTCTCCTCTGTGTGTCCTGCCTTTTGAACAGCTTTTTTCCATCCATCTGCCTCATTTACTCCCCTTACCAGTTCAGTTCCCCTCCTGAGAGCATCTCTTATTCTTCCTTGCCAACCATCCTGCAGTTTTTCTCCTTTTGATCTCATTTCTCTCCATCAGCTATTTAGGATTCCCATTGGTAAGAGTGTAACTGTGTAGGTAACTAAGTGTGGTAAGTGTGGTAACTGTGTAAACAAAACAGTGTCTCAAAGCATTGCATTTGCCAATTCAGTTTGTTGCCCGAACTGAGACACAAACCAACTGAGTTAGTTTTATGCGGTGCTTTATTTCAAGGGCCCGGGAAACCTGAGGACTAGTGTCCGAAGTCAGGAGTCCGACGACCCATATTTTGATTCCAGCTTTTATACCTTTTACAATCTTAAGTTTTGTGCAGAGTCAGATCACAAGACAGTTCCATTAATCATGTAAATAACAATAGCTTGACATCTTCTACCAGGGCTTATTGTTTAACTCCTTCCCACCACCTGAACATAACATACCATATCCTATCTCTAGTACAGAGTGTCAGTTTACTTATGTTTTACATGCTCTGTTAGTTACTTATGTTCTATATGCCCTGCTAGTTCCTTTAATTATTGTTCCCCAGAATCAGCACATTCTTTATACTAGTGTTTGCTATGATTTGGAACCCCAGATACATTAACCCTTAATACGTTTCCAGAAAAAGGCATTTTTCTTGCAACAAGTTCATTACTGACTGAAGTAAGAGACACTAAAAAACTTTAGCATGTGGTTGTTCAGACATCTATAGTCTTATGTCTTGGATAAGATGGAGAGAGTTGTTACACTTGTTGCCCTAGAATACAGGTTAACATTGCTGTATATGAGTTGCTGCCACCACATGCACCTCCAGAGGTGGCAAGATTCCCTGAAGTAGCTGCATCTACACAGTATCTTTCAGATGCAGAGAACTAAAAATAGTGTTTAGCTAAAACCTCTGACTGTCATTATTTTATTTATTAATGTTGTATCTGAGACACTGCAATTTGGTCTCTGGCTACCTGCAAGCAAAGAGGTAAAAAGATCGGGGAAGAAAAATTACATAACAGTGACTGAAAGTGGACACAGATGAAATGACTGTTTTATACAGAAAGCTTATGAGGAAAGTGGACAAGGAACTGCATAGGCTGGAGCTGCTGCTGGCAGGAACATCACTTTCTTTGTAGTCACAAATGGTTTGAGGGACCTGTAGGGACCTGCAAGGACCTGCAGCCTCAAGGGGCACAACTCATTATTCAGTTAAATGTCTCATCTGCTTTCACCACACTATGAAAAAAATGGAGCAGAGGTGCATGGATTACTATGAAGCCAGAACAGCAGAACCACAGAAAAAAAAAATAAAAAATCTTCATATTGTCTCCCTTTCTCAACTCTCCTTGGCTTGGCTTCCCCCCATCCAATACACATCTTAAAGATGAGCCTACACAAGCACTACAGCTGGAGCCTAGAAAAAATGAGATTTTCTCATCCAAAGACCAATGCAACAACTGGCCAAGAGACAATGCTTATGCAAATGCTGCCTGGAAGCCAGGAAACATGGCAGCTCTTCTTGTGGTGCCATTGTGTCCAGAAAACACATGCCACATGCTGATATTCCACTGTCTGCATTCTGTGACCAGGAATTCACCTGGGAGCTTTACCTGTCACACAAAACACAGGGTACCTGGCACTGCTCCCACCACCCCAAGCCAAATTCTGGTTTCTACTGGACCCTTCTCTTCTAATCTCTTCCCAGAAACAAGATACCAAGAAGCAGCCTAAAATCTAGCAGCTTTCAACCTGCCAGATGAGATCAGAAGGTTAAGGGCTTTCAGTCTTCTGTACTCAGCAGCAATTAATTTAAAGTGATCCAGAGGAAGGTGAAAACTCCACCCTAATGGTCAATTGGTGCATGACAGAGAAAATGAGCCATTTCATGGTCCCTGTGGTTATCATCTGCCACAAAGCATAAGATTTGATTACCCCTATCTTAACACATAATTACAAATGGTCATAAAATTATCCTTTGAAATCTTTTTACAATAATTGACTCAATGACCTCCTGGGGCAATGAAGGCTGTATGTAGTAAAGAACACGTTTATTCTACATTAGCATAGGCTGGGCCTTATATTATATATATATATATACAAAAAAAAGACTGTTTTAGGCATATCCTCTTTGGAGTAACCTCAAAGGCTAGAAGAGTCCCAAATGAGCTGAATAGAACCATCTGTGTGCATAACTTGGTAGACAGTGACAGAAGTAATAGCATATAGCAAGCATTCCTGGAAAAGGAGTGAGCACATCTCAGTGCCAGATCCCCACAGCTCACCTACCAGAGAAATACAATCTTGACTTTACATCTTGAGTATTAAGTGTCCAGGCACTACCCAAACATATTGTAGATTCCAGGGTAAATGCTGTATTTCTGGCTAAGCTTCTGACTCTGTTTCACCTGCCCATTCTTCATCTCATCTCATCCATGAAATGAGGATAATGGGAATTCCATTCCTGTGGAACAGGGGAGTTAAAAAAAACAAACACAAAACAAAAACAGCCTACAAACTCAGTGCTGGTAATAGGGCTATTCATACTGTACAGATGCAAACTAATTTGAGCTGCAGAGACTTTCATTGCATCTTGTAGATTCTGTAGTCAAAATATCACTTGTTAATTCTTTCACCCCAGACCTACATGTAGGTGCCTCAACATTGCTTTCCAATGGCTGAGTTAATACTCTTTGCATTCAACTTATGTTCCCAAGGAATCAGTTATCACAGGATGACTATGAAGTGTCCTGGTTTCACCTGCCAAAAGATTCTCTCAGTTAACAAAAACCCTCCAGGTTGAGACAGCCCACATCAGGTCAGTACATAATCAACTCATGCAGTTGGGTTGATCATGGATTTATGTGAAGGAGTAGGGGGGGAAAACAGGAAAAAAAATAGGAAGGGTAAACTTGAAGCAAGAAGCATAACACGAGGAATCAGAAAGGTACTGAACAGCTTCTGCCAGTTCATGAACCCTACCCCAGGCTCCCAAAGGGGGTCAGTGGGGTGCCAGCATAAAGGGCTGCAGCACAAGCAGAGAGGGACAGTGGGGGCATGACTCTGCAGAACTCCAGGGACCCCAAAGTGTGTGAAGGGGAGAGGTAGAGCTTGTTTTACTTTCCTCGGGGAAGCAAGGGAGGAGAAGGAAAAAGTTTTACAGTAATCATTTTCTATGTTTATGGAGAACTGGGAAACTTTCTCTGCTCTCCTCTCCAGGCATTTCCCACTGAGCTGCCTCCCCACTGTGAGGTTTCTACCTCATGCCTGACTGACTCCTCTCTAGATTTCTAGCAATTAGGAGACTTCAAGCCTGCCCAGAAGAAAACCTTTTCTTGAAGCATTCTTCTTGTTAGGGACCAATTGGATGCAATTATCTCAGTGATATTTAAAAACCTGTGGCTGTACATCACAGACCCAGCTGGTGGATAACAGTACTTGCTTGTCTTACTCCCACATATTTCCCCCCAAATTCAGCCCTTGCAAGGAAACAGAATACATAATAAAATCCATAGGGAAACAGAGAAATCAGAGCACTTAATTCAAATGGTGAGAGAGGACATTGCTCGTGAAAGAGGATTCACCCGCTCTCAGCAGTGGAAGTGGTGAGAATCACAGGAACCCCAAAGAAGCCTCTTTCTTTAAAAGACCACTTTTACCCACTTGTGCCCATGCGTATATGTAATAAAAACAATTGCTACTTGCCATCATTACAGATGAGCAAGACAAAGCCTGTGCTTTTAATAAGCCTATATGGATTTCATGTTCTGCTTGTTTGAGCAACGGCAATTGCTACTTTCTTTGGATATTGATTTTGCCTTAGGTTTGGTCTTGAGAGGTTATCTGACAAATTTTGGTTATTAGGGAAAAAGGGACAAAGGACAGGCCTACCTTTGAAGTGGAGATACAATTATCTGTGTGCACATCCCTTTTGCACTTTTTTTTGGCTCTGTTTTTTCTTGAGTCTTCAAAATTGCAGCTTGTAAGAAGGAGGGAGCTAGAGGCAGACAAGATGGGGCTACAAAAAACACAAAAAAGACTACTTTCCCTCCACATCCACTAGTCTCTATGTATGTGTTTGAAAAGAGGCTATGTTTTAAGAGATGAGATCCTCTCTGAGGGTAGGGGGGTTAACCTGAGGATTCCTGAGCAGTGAATTCTGAAAACTCAAGTCCTGCCAATCTCAAATGCTAAGCAGAGAGCAAGACATCCAAACTTTTAGGGCAGTTCAAGTTCTCCTTTTTCTTCAAGTGCTGTCAAGTCTCTTTCTTTCATGGCTGCAGTATCCTCCTAGAGCAAATGTGACCACCCCCAGGGCTTTTCTTGGGACAGGACAGTGTTCAGGTTATTGATCCTGCAGAAACTACCTAGAACTGTACAGCAGCAATGGGAAAGTTACTATGAGGAAGAGGAGCCATAGAGCTGTTCCTCCTCATACAAAAACACACTTACCCCTCAATAGTCATGTTTTCGAGGTTTGGAATGTCTGAATTTCCTCTCCTCCTCCACACCAACTCTGTCATATTATTGCTGGCTTCTACCTTCCCATGCCATACTAAGTGTCAAGTATTTTTATAACTCCCCTTGAACAGATGCAACAGGAGAAATTAGTATGGAAGAGAAGAAGAGGAGAAAAGGGTATGGGGAAAATCAAATGATTGTAGATTATATTCTGTATATGCTTTTTATGAGAGAGTGAGCATGACTGGAAAGAGGTGCAGAGGAAATATCTAAGAAAGACAGACAGGTTATCCATCATTCAGCCTGTCCTTCATTTCTAGCTCTCTCATCTTTCTCTGCTCCAGTTCACTAAACCCTTCTCTTTCACCCCTTCCCAAAAAGACTGTTGCAACTATTCTCTCTTTGTAGAGGAAAAGGTAACTAAAGAGGGAAAGTGGGAAAGGGGAGTTGGGAGGGACCCCCTGAACTCTCATTCACTCACTGGAGCAAAAGAAAATGAGGAATCAAGCTTATCCTCTAGAGCCAAAACAAACAATAATGAAAAAAATATTCCTATCCTTAAGCTGCAGTGTCTGTCCCAAATGTGATCTGCAACTATGAACTGTTTTCACTTGCCTCAGCCTTGTGCCTAGCTTACCTACAAAAGCAAAATGGAAAGACGCCTGCCGAGTGGTTTGGCTTTCACCACATGACAAGTAGCAGCAGCTTTGGTGATGGAACTGGTAACAAAGGGACTACAGATGAAAAACATTGCAGCAACTCAATCTTCTGATATGATGAATAATTTCAGAGTTTCAGCTCATTTGTTTTGCCAAATCCCATTCAAAAAAACTGCTGTGCATTTCCTAACACTGCACATGTTGAAAACTGGAAGACAGCAAAAGGCAACTGGAAGAACAAGCTGCAAGTGTTAGCAATTTTCTACAGTTCCTCATAGCACCTTCTTCTGGAAGTATCTGGGATGAGGAAGAGCTGTGATCCTGGATCTAAGGCAGGAGAAGGTTGTGAATAATAGTTATAAATAGCAGAGCTCTGATCACTTCCCTGGCAAAACAGCTTTCATACTCTGGCATGTGAGCTTCATCCATCTGGGATCAGAGCATCTTACATCTGCTGGTTTTGCCTGCTCACTGCTACAAAAGGCTGGGAGTGGAGTAGCTGTGAGCTCCCAGATGAAAAGGGGTGGGGGGAAATATATATAAAAAAAAACCAAAACAACACAGTGCTATATTACATCCTGGATGTCATATGAGACTTTTTAAAAAAACAATACTTTTGCTAGTAAGCATACAAGAATTCACCTGCGTGTTTTTCAAACTAATATTGATGCAATGGCTTGTTTATGCAAAATAGCCATGTGTACAAAAATTAAATGCATCGATAACCTACCCCTTTTCCTCTTGTTGACAGATGGTATAGTTTAGGATTATCTCATCAGTACTTTGCAGTGGACATGACACACGTGATGTAATTAAGATAATATATTCAGTAATGATCTTGCACTGGCAGTTCAGCCAGTGATGTCTTGCTTCTATTGCAAGGCAACCTACCTTATAAAAATAAAGCAGACAGCAAGGTGATGTCTCCAGGTACATTATTTAATTTGTACTCCTGGTCTGAATTAACAGGAAAACAGATTTTCAGTCTGAAGCAACTAGATGAAGCTAGTGAACCCACATAGGATGCTACAGAACTGTATTAGAAAACTGGCAGTGACTGTAAGCTCTGATCTCAGCCCTTGTTCCCAGTTAAACAAGCAGTTATCAAGTTCTAGGAGCAAGGTAACTACCCAGGTGGGTGATACAGATTAAAAAAATAAGGTCTAGAGCCAGGCAAAACTCCTGTGTGAAGAGAAATGCTGGTGAAGTTTATAATATGCTTAAGATTCTACTTGTGTTGCATATCACTTAGGAAGAGTCTCTGTTAATACTTAGTGAAGGAAGCAAGAAAAAAGTACTAAAGTGTGCAAGTTTGAGGGGGAAATGGGAGAAAGGATATTGTTATTCTTGGGTTTCCATACCCCAAGGGCACACACTTTCCTATAACGATAAGGAAGTGAAATAGGCATTTCTGAAGAAAACACATCCTTGAAACATTCCTTTATGTTTCATACTTGAATATTTACAACAGCAGAGGTGAAGACCAGTGTCCTGCAATGACTTTTGTTATTTGCTTAGCATTATACTTTGTGTAGTCTTCACGGTACCACCACCTCCCCAAACATGACTTCTGTCACCTGTCCCAGGGGCAGAAGCAAATGTAATGACACCTCAACAAGCAGAGAAGATCAAGTGTACTACCTGAACAAGGAATGATTCAGATACAAAGACACCACACACATGTAGGAAATTGCATCAGCATGTGCACACAGCTTCAGTGTGTTGGAGGAAAATTGGGCAGCATTTTTGAGGGGCGCAGATCTCCTCAGAGAAAGGGAATAAATGAATAAGAAAATACCCCTGTCTGTGAGAAATGTGTTTAGTTGATATCCCTGAGGAAAAGGCATCCATTTTATAATTATTTGGGCTAACCATATCATGAGGAAAAAAAAGTAGTGCTGATGCCAGAAATAATAGCACAAATAAACGTCTAGGAAAACTGGAACATTAGCAAAGCTACAAAGTTGCTGCTTTGTCTAGCAAAGGACAAGAACAGCATCTAAATTAGAAAAGGAGATGTCAAGAACGCTCCCTTGAAAAAAGAAAACCACAACCCCCTTCATTACCATCTCTACTTCTGGCAAAAGTACCATTGTTTCAAAGGCTTCAGGAAGGCACATTTTCAAACAGATAGTAAGTACAAGAGAAACTTCTGCACTCCACTGCTTAAGAGCTAGAGGGGTCCTGTGAAACACATCATGGTCAGGACTAATGCTTTTACAATGCAATGTAGCCACTAGCACTGGAGTTTTTCAAGTGTGGCCCTGGTCTGGCCGCTCTGGCACCTGCCAGCTCTGTGCAGGAGAGAACCTCAGCATCCTCTTCTGATCTTTGCTGGGGCCCAGGAGGGAGAATGTCTTGAAGGGGCTGCACAAATCACTGCTGAGCTCTAATGAAGAGCCCAAAAGGCTCCCAGGATTATCTTTTCCTCATAGTCCCTACCAGAAGCCTACACTTAAAGCCAAACCTTCTGTCTAAGAGGCCATGATCAATGGAAAAGGTCATATGGAAGAAGTATGCAAATTTTGGGGAAATCACTTACATCCTAGCATTGCTAGAAAACTCCTAAAATCAAGATGTTCAGACTATCCCATTATGTTTCAAAATGGTATTTTATTTCTTTGCATAAAGGGAAACTCACTCCAAAACACCGTTGACAGAATCCCTCATTTGCATCTTAAATGGGACAAGTCAGTGTGTTCTTATTATGCTGTTCTTTAATTATCTTAATGAAAGCGAATGTGAATCCCAAAGGGTTTGGTTCCTTTCTGACCAAGTGCTTTTAAATTCAGAGAAAAGGAAGACATATGGACATCAAAACTCTTAGTTTTTAACTTGCACATCTGGGAAAGATTCCCCTGGTACCTCATACTGGTACAGTGTGGATGATAGGTTGTATCATGAAGAGAAACTAAGCAAGAACTCTAATTCTGCCATGTGGAAAGCACATGAAAAACCATCTCAGCCTCCAGAAAAATTGAGAGGCCACTGCCTTCAGGCACTGCAGTCCTCTTCAGATGTGCAACGTTATAGAAAGACTCTCCCTCCATCCAAACAGAGCAAGTGGTTTTATGTATTTAAAGGCTCCCATTCAGCATCAGTTTAAATTAAAGATTCAATGCAAAGTGAGAGCAATGGCTTTGTTTAATATAGCTGTGTGTGAGGGGCACTAGTTAAGTCAAGAAGCCAGGACTTGAGAGAGCTGGATCTCTTTCCAAGTTCTGCAACTGATTTGCTACTTCTTTTTAACACAACACACACACACACACACACACACACACACACACCTTTCAGGCAGATTATTAGGAGGCAAACTTTCCTCCTACAAAGAATCTGTATGACACCTAGCAGAAAGAGGCCTCTAGCTGTTAATGTAACATAAATAATAAATGAGTGAAATAAAAAATAGAAATAAATCATTCTGTTGCAAACAAAGGCAACATATTAATGAATGTGTTCAGTTTTTTAAAGCGTATCCAAACACCAGCCTAAGCTCCAATGCCAACACGCAGCGTCCCTTTTAAAGCTCAGAAAAAAGCATGAGAAGTCCACAGGCAACTCTGTTCAACCATGAACCCTTCCTAGGGCTCACATTGATTAACAACCTGAATCACTCACGTAACAGTACAATATCATCCTTAATTGCTACAAATTCCATTGCTGCTGCTTAGACCTATGACATCTCAGCCTGCTCACAGCATCACCCATAAAAACTCAGTGGGTTTCATTACAGTTGTGGTGAATTCAACCAGCAGAATTCATCTCATGCTGCTCTAAACAAGAGCACCACTGGCATCTGTGAAGCAGATGGTTTGCCTATTAACCACCCTGTCCAGAGCCCTGCTTATATTTGTATCTGAGAGAAGGAATGTGGTTCACTAGACAGGACAGCACTGGAAGGCTTAGAACTCCTGAATTCTCCTGCCAGGTACCCACTGAGATGACACAGGAATATGAACAACCCACTTTATTTCTTTGTGCTCTCATTTTCTGTGTACGTGAACAACACACAGTGTAGCAGGAATCTCACCTTGGTGGAGCACTCCAGGTGCCATTACAATACATAATCAAGGTCAAGAAATGCACCTCCATTCTTGCTTGAAGCAATAGGATATAAGGTAACTGGCCCAAACCTTTGTGTACACACTCCTGTCCCACTAAATCATTTCAGTAGAAAGAGACCTTAAAGATCATCTAGATCCCACAGAAAAATTCAATATTCTGACAATACCAATAAAAACAAATTTTACCAGCGGCTGGATGAAACACAAGCATGAAAAATCCCTGTACCTGTCTTTCTGCCCCCTCTACCAGGGCTGTGTTGAATCAGGATAAATCAGTAGCCATTCAAAAAGCTACTTGGATTTTGTTTGCTGGAAAAGAGAGGACAAGAAGAATGATTTCTCAAGTGTAAGTAAGCCAAGGATGAGACTGAGGGAAGAAGACCAATAGGATTTATTTGTAATGACAAATGACAAGTGATCATCATAAAGATATTCTTGGAACAGAATCCTGCTAATCTCTGCTATAATTCTAGTCCCAAATGGTTTGGCTCTGTCAGTGCTCTTAGAAATGATATATGTGAAAGCATTGGGGATTGTCAAGAAAGGATTTTTGCCCTGACAGTTACATTTTGGGCTCATTTGGCT
This sequence comes from Florisuga fusca, assembly GCA_038090715.1. Classification (NCBI taxonomy): domain Eukaryota; kingdom Metazoa; phylum Chordata; class Aves; order Apodiformes; family Trochilidae; genus Florisuga; species Florisuga fusca. The sequence continues at coordinate 52,625,858 of JAAWXA010000004.1, read as the reverse complement.
TGTTTGTGTTTCTCCAGCCCCACTCCTCTCCTCTCTCCTTTCTATCTCCCCCTCCCCCCCCCCACTTTTTTAAAAACAAACAAAAACTAAAGGTCAGCTGCAATTAGCATTTAGGAAAAAAAAAAAACATTTATAATCTCTGCTTTTATTATGATTAATAATGCAACAAATGTACTGAGTGTAGGCAGACATTTCAGCAATCCATAGCGTTCTCCCCTCTGGCTCAGAAAATATGCACCTCTTGAGAGAAAATCTATTTCATTAGAGAACTGATAAAATGCCTAGAAATGACAACATAAATAAGCATTTAAGTGCTGCTCCCTCTTTCACTCTGAAGTCTTTCCCGGCTTAGAGAGGTGCTAAAGAAGCTGTAGTGGGATGGAGGGAGAGAGAGTTGATGACTATTTGATCACAATTGTCTTAAATAAATTTCCTCCCTGAGATTCCCCCTTGATGTACCAACTGGACTGCTAGCCTCACCTTTCTCACAATGGCTGAATGGCAAGTCCAAGACCAAGGTATTCTGAGCTCACAACCAAAAATTAAACTGAATGCTCCCTTGCCTTTTCCTTCTTCAGTGTGGTTTTTTTCATCACTATCATTTCTTTTCTTTCTTTGCATCACTACCTCCCTAAAATGCTTTGATATGTAAACTAGACTCACTTTTCCAGAGCTACTGTCTGCTGTGAAGGTGGTTTGAAATGCAGGTTAAGGTAGTGGCCAGAGCACTTAATCTGGCATGGCTGAGCTAAGCTTCTTTACAGAACTCTCTCAGGAGATGCCAAGGTTGGGGATGGAGAAGAAGGGAAGCAGCAAACCAACAGATTGAGATACTTGCCTCAGAGCTCCCCAATCCCTTTATTCCTCTGTCCAGTGATGGCTCACAGAGTACATTTAAATTTCAAGCAAAACTGGGCACAAACAAACTGTACTTATTTGTGCTGTTTCTTCACCAAGCTGTTCCTTCAAGACAAGCAGAACCAAACAAGAAAAGAAAATAGGTGACTTTGCCCTGGGATGAGCTTCCTTTTACCTTCCGAAGCACTAGTCAAGGAGGCAATATCAAATGAATTCTCAGATGAGAACGCAACAACAAGCAAAACCAATCCTCACATGTACCTGTGGACACACAGGGAATCTTTGCAACGATCATCTCTGGAGTCCCTCTCTCCCCAATTCCCAGACACCACACTAGCCAAACACAGACTTCACACATTTATCCTTGCTGAGTCTCAGTGAAGCAGGGCACTACTGTTAACTGCAATGTACAAGCCAAGCTAAATAAGGTAATCACGAAGACAAAAAGCAAAATTCACCAAGGGATTTTGCATTTTGCTAGAGATGAAGTGGTTGTAAAGAATCACAAAGGGTAAAACTAGTGCCTTTGGGATTTCAAGAGTTCTTGGGAAGCCCATACATTTTTTATTTTTTTTTTTTAACTGAAGAACATATTAGGTTTTCAAGTGCCTTCTCTGCATATGCAGAATTCGGTAGCCCAGTTCCCTATGGATCTTGTTTCATTACACATTCCCTGTTAGACCTCCCACTTGACTGAAGTCATGCAGGAAATCCACCTAAAGCAAATAACTTAATGCAAACTTTTAAGTCCTAAGCTGAACACCACTGTTTGGGCACTCTTCCTTTCTCACAGATGAATCATTCTGTAGCCACACACAAATACCAATTTTCTAAGTTGAAGTATTCAAGAGCAGGAAGAAAAAGCAGCATCTAAAAAGCACTGAGACCATGAAATAAAGGTTTTATGTAAGTGGTATCTTAGGAGAAGGGAGTCTCCTCTATGTCAAGGCCATGCCACTCCATAAATCTGAAGGTGGTAGGCTTGGCTAGATCATTCAGCCCTTAATAGTGGGAACTCTGTGAGGAACAGCAGGTTAGGGAGGTCAGGTAGAAGGTTACTGAGGTCTACCTGGTAGAGCTGCATTGTGGAAATTAATCAGAGGGGTCATGATGGTACTCCAGAGGGTATGCAGAGGCAGCAGGAAAATTCATAGGTTTTTCATATCAAGGCAGCAGGCTATGCAAAGACTGCAAAGACCTCAGCTACTGTGCAGCACAATCATTATCCATAGCAGAAAGCTGCCAGGAGACACCAAGTAGACACTCATCCAGACAAAGAACTGTAAGAGCAGGTTTAGATGGAGCTTTAAAATCCAAAAAGCATCCCACTTGAAATGCTGATGTAATCCCAGTTCCCCAAGCACAGGAAAAAAAAAAAAAAAAAAAAGCAAGAGCTCCATGATGCTACCAACCAACTTGACCTCTAAGCTCCCAGCTCTTATCTCTGCCGCAGTCTCCAAAAGGCTTTATTCAAATTCTGCCTTGACTACCTACTCTTTAAAGGATATAAGGAGTTTTCAATAAAGCTTAATTTATACATTTAAATAATATTAAGAAATTCCCCTGTGCATGGTACAAGCTCTTCTTTGCGATGTATTGCTACAGAGGTAATTTGCACTCATTTATAGAAGGCTCTATCTTCCTCTTGAACCAGCATACTCCCATACAATAGATTTACACTATCATCTATTTAACCTTAAGAGAAAAAAGGGAGCAGGAAAAATTTGGAAGGAATTTCAGAAGCTAGTGGCAGGGACTAGAACAGCTCCGAAGCCCAGCCTGAATGGAGGTTGGTAAGCCAGGTTCCAGCACAAGCTAGAAGAAAGCACACTGCAAAAAAGGGCAAATGAACAGCTGTGAGAAGGAGCAGGCTTTGACTGACATGGCTGTAGGACAGGCAGGGGCAAGATGAAAGATATTATATGATGCTTACCAGTGACTAGGTAGACAGGTTATGTTTCTAGAAATTGTGGATGTTCCACCTTCTATTCTGCTTTTCTTCCACGGGTAAGCCTTTGCCTGGGACTCATACCCATATTAGCCTAGCAGAGCTGCCTGGCCTGATCCTACATCTCTTTCCTTTTGCTCAGCAAGACAAAGATTTCCTGGTCCTAAAGTACAGGGACAAATCCTGGATGGAATCAGAAAAAAAAAGAGTGTAAATCAAATGGGACCACAGATCATATCTGGCCTGTGGTGAGCAGAAGGGAGCAATTTTTTCTTCCTCTAATCTCTGGAAAATTTTTAGCTCTTTCTTTGCAGGACATGAACTTCGTTTTTTTCTTTTCTTCCCCAAACAACTCCAAATGTGTTTCCTTTAGAAGTAGTAGCACTAAACTCCTGTGCTGCTCACCTCCCCATCAAGAAAATCAATAAGGGGCAAAGATGTCTGGTGAAACTCCAGCCATTTCAATGGATGAAAAAGCCCAGATGAACCTGGCCCATTATGTCTGCTCTAAAAGAGAGAAACAGAGAGGAGAAAAAACAAGGAAACAACAAACATAAACCAAACCCTGGCACAGATTCTAAGAAATGGAACAGTACATTACCATTTCTACCTTAATAAAAGTCACCAAACCCATAGTCTTCAGCACTCAGTTTCCACTTCTCATGAAAGAAAAAGAAAGTAAAAGGAAAGGAGAAAATGAAAAAGGGAAAGCAAAAAGAAACAGTGTTTTCTTTATATACTCAGGAAATCTTTTCTCCAGCAGAATCTTGGGTTTTTTTCTTCTCTTCCCTGTAAGACAGGATTAAACAGCACTGCAGCATCTAGTGTTGGCTTGAATTCCCTGACTCCCAGAATGGGTAGTCATAATTAAAAGCTTAGCTCACCTTATCCCTCCAGTTTCCCAGGCGAAAAGTCAAAGCCTGCAATTAATTGCGTATATATGTGTGCATGTTTAAAGCCAAAGCTCTGAAGAGAGATGAGATTTGGGAGAGTGGAGGGGAACAGGCACAGAGGTATTTGACACAGTCTCAATCAGGGCAAAAATGGGAAATCGAAAGAGGAGAGCAGAAAACAAGAGCACATTTTCTCCTCTCTCCCTCTAGTCCCCTGCTCTCCTACCTCCCCCATTTTTTTTATTTTTCTTTTTCTTTTTTTTTCCTGTAGGATACAAGCTTTTATTTTACTCCCAACTTGCTCCATTACATCTCTTTGGTTGCCCAAAGGGAACAAGAGAGGCACAGAGAGGTTCCTCCTGTGATTGTGTAGGCTCTGGTTTTTTATGACATGGTTTATTTAATTCACTAGGGTTTGGCTATGGGAAAGGCTGAATCAACTTCTGCTTGTACACATCATGGGAACTGTTGACTACTACCACCATGCACCAGATTTATCCCTGCCAGTCCTGCTTCACAGTGCTGTCAATCCCATGCACTCCTGCTTTGGCTTTAAGGTGAAAGCAATCAGTCAACAGTGCTGGGGGGACCCACAGGCACTTCCACTGTGCCAGGTGCCATACCAGCAGCAAATGCTAGTCAAGGTTTTAGGGCAAGAAAAAAAAGAAAAAAAGGTATCTTCTTCAAAGACAGGATTACTGGGATACTTTTTACTTTGGAATGCAAGTAGGAAGCAACACATTTCAGGTCCTAAGCAAATAGGTTTGGTTCAGATGTTACCACTGCACGTTATTTCCAGCACTTTCACATTTTCCAGAGCCCTCTGTGACCAGTGCTGCTCTTTTAGGAACAAGGACAGCTGTTAAAGATACCCTTGCATTCCTCCAAAGCCATCTGCTTTCCACCAGACCTCTTCTTCCCTCAGGAAGGACTGTAGCATTCTATAAGATTTTGCCAAGCAGGCTATACACAGAATTTAATAGAGTAATAATATGACTGTAAGAGGTAATTGAACTTGGAAAATAATTTGTACTAAGGAATTTTGTGAGTGGACTGACTTGCTAAAGCACAGGGTTTACATACTTGAACTGAACTTGCTCCCAAGATCCAAAGGAGGAAGAAAATATCTTTTGCAAAGGCAGTATTTCCTCCAACCTTTCCAGCCAATACTAAAAGAAAAGCCTTTATTTCTGTAACGCTACCATCCAGTGCTCCACTGAGAAGTTTAATGTGATCTCCCACAATTAATGCCTTCCAAATAATTTAACTGTAACAGCAGTATGTACTTTTCAAAAACACCCCATAGAAGCATCTGTGTAAGAGGCAATACACCTCACATCCTTGAGACACCTCAGAATGGCAGCTTTCACAATTTGATTGCAAGAGACACCAAGTTTGTACAGATCAGTGCTGTCAAGATGCTCCTTGGACCTCCAAGAAACTTTACGACTATACATCACACCACTGCTTTAATAAACCTGAAGCAGTTTCAGGTCCACAGTTAGTGCCTGCAGTTGCTGCTTCCCCACAAGTATAACTTGTTGCTAGGCCAAGAACAAAGGCCAGGTTTCTCAGCAGAGCTATCTGCCTTACAGCACCCCCCAGCATGGGCCAGGCTATGTAGTTCCTCATCTACGGTTACACTCCTGAAAAGGTTTCTCCCTCTTTCCAAGAATATCTTGCCCCTTTTTACCAACCCAGTACACTTGGTTATAGGTCAGCTTACCATATGCTGTGACCTCTTCTGTAGAGCATAACCACTTGGGCTTGAGGAAACCATAATGTCCTCTCTTATTGCAATCCAGGGATAACAGGCTCCCCAGTCAGCATACATCCCTTCTTATAGGTCTTCTGAAGCTAATCGCCTCCTTCCTAGGATTCTGCAGAGGAGATGTCTTGAAATGGCAGCTAGACTCCCCAGCAACTGCTTTACTTTGGGGGCAGCCCTTCATCCCAGCTGTAACTGGTTACCTGTTTAATGCAGCAACAGATGACCTTCCTTTCTTTAACCCCTGCTTCCCTCCACTCTTTTAATTTTTTTGCTTTTACAGTTTATATCATCACTAACCTCAGATTCCTTCTTGCATCTTTGATTGCCAGCACCCTAAAAAAACCCATCAGTAAACAGGGACTAAGCCCCCCCAAAATTCAGAGCAGCTCTAAATTCCTCCATGAAGCCCCTAGCAGGGGACTCAAGTGTGCAGTGCAAACCAGGGTTTGCTGCTGTCTGTCCTCACTTTAGTTCCACAGAGGAGGCTGTTTCCTTACACAGCTGATGTGAATCTGAGCATGATTGAATAACAAGGCACCCTGATGGACACTGTGGCCTAACTGAGCCAGCCTAAAAGTTTTCATCCCTTTCCTCATTCATGTGACATAGTGCAAGGAAATTAAATACTACTGGAAGTGGGGATCCAGGCAAAGCCTTCCAAGCCCTGAGCTCATAGCTGTCCCAAGCACCTCTCTGTCGTGGGTGCCTAGGTCTCCCTCCACCACAAGCAGGCATATTAACAGACATCTGCCCACCCCAGTGTGGTTTCTTGCTTGACTTGGAAGCAATGAATCTCAAATCATATCTATACAGCTGGGGATACAGAGGGTAGAGGGGGAAAGAGAAGAGCAGGACTGACACTTTGAATTTAATTGCAGGGAAACTGCAAAGACATGATTATAATAGGTAAGGAGCTGTGCTGTTTATAATAAACAGCATCACTGCATTTACCATATGTGATACTCTTGTCATTAAGACTGCTCTCCACATAGTTACTACTCTATTTATAATATTGTCTCTCTCTTTACATACGAGCTGATAGAGCTATTAGCATAACCATTGTAGTATCACTGTGTAATCACTACTTAGTATTACTCAGAACATCCTATGGGAGCATGCTATTCAACAGTTAAGTAACCAGGTAGACAGCCTACCGCTGCCAATATCTTACCAAGTGTGACTTCTTCATGGATTCCACCTTCTGACCACTTGCTGAAAGTCTCTCACCACTCTCATTCCACACACAGCAATTTGGAAGAAGGCCTGGAGGCTGTACTATAAATATATGCACAGCACATTCAACCACAACCCCTTGGCTACTCAGGAAGCCTGCAGGCTCTGCTTCACCTCTGCTACTTTAAGCAGTATGCAGAGAGAGACAAACCAAAATCCAATTGCCCTGTGTCTGGACAGAGCAGCCCCAGCTGGAGGTGGCCCCCCACCCATCTGGTTAGGATGGGAGCTGGTGTTGGATTAGTTGATAGCATTCAGCTGACAAACACTTACTGCTGCTCCTGCTGCAGCAATCAGCCCTAACCCTCTGCCCCCTGCCCAACCCCACTGCATGTGTGCTCCCAGGCACGGAGCAAAGGCTGAAGATGCAGTCGGAAAACAGGATGCACTTTGGGATTTAGAGATGTCCAAGGAAGTCTGGGGAAAGCAAGGCATTATAATTGCCTTGCTATTGCTCTAACAGCCACTGCTTCCTCTGCTACTTTGATACGCTCGGCTGCATCTCCTGTGCCTCAGACTCCCAAAATGTCAGCTTCCTCTCAGATCATTCCCTACACTTCTGTGTTGTAAACAGGGTGATTCATTTAGTTTACAAATGGTTGTTCCTCTGTTGCAATTAAACATCTTCATGGGAATAGTTTTTACAATGACTGTGCCCTTTTTCTTCAGCAAACTTAGCTTCCTCATAGAGTGCAGAAAGGCAGAAGCCCTCAGGGAGCTGGTAGGTCTGAAAGGAAGAACAAGGCCACCATGATGCGGCCTGGTCTCTGGAGTCTGGGGACCACTTCTGTCCGTGCAGAGAATGCGAGACTGAAGAGAAGACAGAGAAGATAATGAAATTCCCAGGGAAAGCCTTTTAGATTGAAGTCCTTTGGGATAAAGACAGCTCTGCAACAGAGCCAACACCCAGCCCTTTCTTTTTGCTCCTGGCAGCTGGGAGACACGGCTGGCCACTCATTACTGCTACTTCCATGCAGTGCAACTTCTCCCCAGCTCCTCCGACATGCAAAGCATACACAGTATAACCATTAGCATTCTCTTTCCTCACCCTGAGATCCCATCATAGCACATCTATCCCACTTCATCCCTTCTTTGGTTCCGAAGTGTTCCCTGGATTGAGTTTCAATTTCTTCTTCTCTCTTTCAAAAACCTACAGCAATTTCAGCCTGTCTGTCCTTTTCACCTGCTTGACCTCACCTTGTAGGAGCTCAGCATCCTCCTTTCCTTTCAACCACACTTGAGATTTCCCCTTGGTTTCCATTCAGTCATATCCCATTGCTTCATTCCCTGGCTCTCTAGTGTGTGGGCTCATCTCCTAAGTTTGCATTGCCAGAACCATTCCCTTCTTCTTCCGAAACAAATTAAATGTACTGAAAGACCAGCAAGGTAAAAAAATAACCCTGGAATATAATGATACTTGAGGACCAAACTCCCAGTGGACTGTAACCCTTTAAAAATCTCCCATCTGCAATACAAAAATAGAGCTACCAACACTGGAATATGCTCCTGGTCCTCTCACATTATTCTGCAAGCCCAAGACCTTGCAGGTTTGTGATGGTGCCTTCTGTGTTTCTGTATAACTGAGCACATTACCTGTACATAAAAAGGAATACCAAATAATGCATTGCTGCTTGAACTGAGGGAAACCCCAACAGGCAAACAGGCATCCAGACTTTCTAAGCCAAGGATGTGAGTCATCAAAATCACCAGAAGCATAATAGCCAAGCTCCCTAACTCAACATTCAAGCTAGCTTTCCTAGTGTCTTCCTGGAGAGGCAACCAGGTGAACACACTCAGGTGTTGCCAGTGAGGAGGAGGAAGGCGTGAGCTCCTGTTAAGCCCACCTGTGCCCAATTAGGGCTGGGCCCAACTGCACATGAGCAGAACTGGGGGACCAATAAAAGGGAAGTTTGCGTGTTCGAATCACATCAGGGTGAGCTCCTGTTAGCGCGGTGGTAGCAACTCTGACTGCAGATCAGAAGGCTGAGGGTTTGAAACACATCAGAGCACCACCAAAAATGGGAGAAGGTGGGAGCTCATGGCACAAGAGTAGCACGTCTGACCCCAGATCAGAAGGTTAAGTGTTCGAATCTCATTGGGGTCACCGAAAAAACAGGAGACTGTTCAGCCCCCTCCTCTGGCAGCTCTAGAGAAGTGAACCCAGCTTGCTTCTGGAAGCCCACATTTTATTGGTCCCCCCAGTTCTGCTCATGTACAGTTGGGCCCAGCCCTAATTGGGCACAGGTGGGCTTAACAGGAGCTCACGCCTTCCTCCTCCTAACTGGCAACACCTGATGGTGTTCACCTGGTTGCCTCTACATCTTCCCATGGGAAAGGGCTCATCACAACCCTTTAAGAGATCTGAAGAAGCCTTTACTTAATCATTCATCCTTTCTGATGGCCAAAAGCACTCCCTGTCCCTTCAGCTGATGGTTGTAATACTGACTTGCACCCTGTGACAAACCTTGGGTTCCCCTGCCCTGTCATAGCTGAGGACATGTGCAGTGCCGACTGGAGCTGGGAAGCCAGTGCTACCTGCCCCTTGAAAAGCTCTTATATCAAACAGCCAGGAACACAGAGAACATTAAGACTTTTCCTATTTTAAAGGAGCTTAGATTTCCTATATAAATTCCTTTTGATAAAAGAATAAAGTGTTTCAATCCCAGTGGCACATAGCAGAGGGGGCCTCAAGGCCTTCAATTACCTCTGCTCCCATGGCCAGCCCCAGGCTGATGCCATCCTCTGCCAAGCAGCCAGGTTTCAACAGGAAAAAATAGGTAGCCTTTCTCCATTTGTCTTCCTCAAGTGAAATGAGGTCCCCCCTGAGCAACCCCCTGTTACTCCTGTTCATAAGGGGAGGGTGTCAATAGGGATGGTGGCTCTCAAAATGGTCACTCTGTCGTCCTGGTGACAACTGGAGAAATGAAAGGGCTGTGTGTCCCTCTGAAGTGACAGTCCTGTGTTTGTAGCAAGGGAAGAGTGGCTGTTCTGCCATATGCCATGGGGAACTGGCATTGCTGCCTTCAATTTTCGTGACCCTCTCAGGCTTTTTCATGTTGGTTTCATTAAACATTTTTTCATGTTTAATTGATCCCATTCCAGGTCTGAGGAAGCTTGGAAACCTCCCTTGCATATAATACTGTGATCTGAACTTCTCCCAACCAAAATCCCAACTTCCATACTTGGTTGATTTTAGGCTTGCAGGCCCCAGAAGTGGCAAGACCCCAGAGTTCTGGGTTCTCCGCAAGCACCTAGGAGAAGAGACTCCCACAGTTGCTCAATGACTCCCATCCAAACATGTAAGACAGCAAAAGGGTATAAACAGAGATAACTCACCAGAAAGCCAGAGAGCAGAGTCAGGAGCCTTCATCAACCCAGGACGATAGGGTCCTCCTTCTTAAAAACATCCTTTTTTAACCTCTGTTATGAAATTTGTGAGCTTCCCAACAGAGAACCTGCCTGGTGGCCTTCTGTACTGGGTGATGGCACAGATCCATCATGTCCCTCTGTATGAAGACTGCTGTCTACCCTCCAGCCCAACAGTGATAATCCCACCACTTTACTGTTCAACAGCTCTGCAAGGACCCCACCTTCATAACTGCCTGCATTAAAGAAAGTGAAGGGTCTAATGTTTTCATTGGAGAGTCAAAGCTGAGAATGATTCATTTGCCTTTCTTACAGGAAGTCATCAAACCTTGAACAGGATGCTCCAAACAGAAATCCTCTTCACAGTGTATCAGAAAGACAAAGAACTATACTAGTGTACATCCTTTACCTTTTCTAGGTAAAAAAGTGGTAAGAACAGTGGGGTCAGGAGCTGCTTTGAAAAGGCACTTCCACTCCATGGTTCCTTTACAATGAACGGGCCTATCCTGGAAGGCTGTATGCCATGTACCTATTCACTTGTGAGGAACGGCTCCTGGTGTTCACTCTGCATTTACTGAGCTTCAGGAGCCACAGGCTGGGTGGGAGACAGCTTCTAAAGGAAGAGATGGGAAGGGAGTGAGAGTGTCACATAGAAAACTGACAGTGCATTTTACTGACTCATTTTGCATAACTCTTGTTTCCAATAGTGCAGCCCACTGTTTTAATTTTCACTTTACCAGACTAATCTAGATTTGTTCTCACTCTCAAACCTTGTCTGCGAATAAATGTACCACTTACACAAGTCATCAAAAACAAAGTGCTCCGCGGGAGCCTTGGATAACAATTAGTAAACAAACACTGAAGAGGACTACAGAGACTGGTCTGGCAAATGCCTGTTAGGTCTCTGAGACAGAGACATTAAAGGATTACCTACCATTAGGAGGCATTTTACCACTGAACCTCATGGTTTCTTTTTTAGGAGTGGCAACACCAGATGACAAGGCACAGGGTGTCACCCTCACTTATGTACCAAGGAAGCAAAGGACAGCTAAAAGGCAGAATCACACAGAAATGGGAAAGCCAAGGGCAACTTCATAATAATATACCTTAAACTGCAGATGAATATGCTCTGGGTTTTGTTTGGCACCACCACAAAAGGAAGGCTAGTTTTTATCTCAGAGATAAAAAATACTAGCACAAATAAGGTCACAGATCTGGCAGAAACCCTCCTCCCCTAGTCCATGTGCACCTTTTCTGAATTCTCAGCAACATTTTTTGCTGCTGCTGTTGGAGAACCAAGCTTTACTCACTATGAATGGTAAATTTAAAAGGACAACAAAGTTCCTTGGATCCATGTAGCAATGCCAGTTTGTTTTATTACATGATGTTTTAGAGTACAGACCACATCAATGGTTAAACATAGCTAAATTTATTCATGGTGTTATAGTTTTACTCAGCTGCTTCCTTACCGATTACCAGTTGTGGGAAAAATGCAAACCACTGTTCCACGACTGGATCCAACTCTTGAGGAGAATTTGTACTGACATTCCCTGTGATGCAGTTTCCTCTTTATGGCATGTAACCTCCATCTTTGTCCTACTTAGCTTTTTCTGTTTGAGTTCTTGATTTTATCAATTAGTTGTTTTTCTTTCCCTTTTTCTACTTCATCACTATTCCAGGTATTCCAGCAAGAAAGTCATGAATGTCCTCTTCCATTTGTGACATGGTCTCTCCAGCCAGTTGGATGGGGAGGGATGATGGATGGACTGGAAGAATAAAAAGTTCTTATGCTTCCTAACTGTCCAGAGGCTTTCTTCTTTCTCCCAGAAACCTTCACAACTTCCACAATAGGTTCTTCACAAAGAGGCAGAGAAATCCTTCCTGTATAGTGCATTGAACCTGTTTCTCTACTGCTGTAGCAGTGGTCCCAATGTCTGAAGCAGGTTTCACTCGTTAGTCACAACCATGTTATAGGTGAACAGAAAAGCCCTTGGTGAATAAGCTTATCTGGATTCCCACTGGCTCTGCAACATGCCACCTCACGTGCCTTGGGAATGGAGGTTTGGATAGGCAGCCAAAGCTGCCCTGGTGCTGGCAAAGCAGCAAGGAGGCAGCAGCAACCATCAGGCAGGGAGCGTTGGGAGAAGAGGAAACAAACCCACTGAGATCTAGCCCTTTTGGTCTTGATACACTGGCTCCTGGGAGATGTCTGGCTTCAAGCAGGAGCTTGGACTGGAGAGTAGAGGCCCAAAGAGCCCCTTCCAAACAATGCTTCTGTGATTCTACGTGCATCTGTCAAATAATTTCTTTCATGTCAGTGCCCAGGCAGTTGGCCAAACTGGATTGAACAGATGGTCTGAATCTCCACTACCACGAGTTACCTACCCCATTAACAATACTAGAAGTATGATTGCAGCAAGCTACCTTCAACTTGGCTGTCCTGTTTGCTAAGCTAAAGCTGCAAGGGTGTAAGTTGTACTAGCAAAAGATACACAGCTCTAGACAGAAGCATGCCTAGGCTGCTGCAGTTTTATTCTTCCTAATACTGGAGACAGCTAAAGGCATGATACTATGGACATATGTGGTCATATCATAGTAACACTTTCAGATCAAAGCCAAGATGAATTAGTGGTCTTTTCTGATTTTAGCATCTACTAGCACATGGATCCAGATGACAAATTTCCCAAACTTAAGGATATTTTTGGGGAGAAGTTTTGGTCTGGGTCCTCATTCATTTGAAACCAGCAAAGTTCTTTTTACAAGAGAACATCCCTCTCCTGCTGGCGTTGGGTAAGAAGCTTCTCTTCTGTACCATTTCCTATCTAGGGCTGGCTAGTGGAAGCCATGAGGGTTGAGATGCTGCAATTTGCATTCTGCTAGCAACCAGAACATTTCTCAAGAGCATGGAGACATCAGCAGCTTCTGGAATCAGTGCCTGAGGTTAACTGCACATTTGTGGGCAAAGCCTGCTTTTATCTCTGGATTCTAGTCCAGTCTTCTTCCTGGACATCTGTGCCTGTGACATGGGGTATTGGAGGGAAGAGGAAAGCACATTTTCAGCCTGTCCTCTCAATTTAAATAATATCTTTTGCATATTTATCCATCTCAACAGGGAAAAGCCTCTTCTTTGCACCTAATCATCTGCAAACAGCAGCCACTGTGGCTCTTATCAATGAACCAATTTTTAGTTTAGTCTAGAGAAATAAATAAATAAATAAATACAGTAAGAGAGAGACAGAGAGAAGCTACACAGACGGTATCATTTTCAAAGAGATTTTAAAAAACACATTAAAGAGCTTTTCTTCTTTTTTTTTTTTTTTTTTTAATTTAGTGACAGTCTAGGAAGGAGGATATGAAGATAAAGAAAAAAAATAAAAAGATGATTTAATGAGGATGAGAGAGAGAGAGGCTGAAAGGATGCTTGCTAATCTGAAGGAGCAGTTAAGGACAATCAGGATGGAGGAGAAGGATGAATCTCAGAGATAATTATTGGGGATGGGTTGGAGCAGTAAGGGTAAGAGACGAATAAATGCAAGCCTAAATTCAGAAATGCAGCCAAATCTGAACGAATAAAATAAAATCCAACTTGTACCTTCCACTATCTCATCTTGGGGCAGGCCAGTGTGCCTTCCCAGATCTGGGGGCACCTGGTATGGAATGCCAAGATACCACCAGAAAGACAACTGCTCTCCATTTCCTTTGAAACAATCTTCCTTAAAGCAAGAAGCAGTGGAAATCCCCTGACAAAGACTCTTCCCTTGGTACCTGTAAGCAAATCTGGAGTTTCTGATAAAACCATTCAATCGAAGCCCTATCTATCTAGCCAAAATTTCATGCTGCTGGCCACAGGTACAGAAAACTTGCTTCTACTTGCAGAAAGGATTGTTCTGCAGTCAAAGCAAGTGATAAAGATTCCCACTCTCTCTGTCTCTAGTTTGCTCCGTCATGCCGGACAACACTTTGTCTTTCCATGCCTCAATCTTCCTGTCTCTAAAATACAGAGCATTCGTAATGCATTTGCATTTAATGCAGTTACCTTTATTAAAAGGGGTCAGAATTTTTCATTCTGCTTCTAATGGGAACTCTGCTCTCCACCTCCAACTGAAACAGGTAGAAGCTAATTTCCTGTATCAGGAAGAAATTACTTCTTTCCCTGCAGTGGCTGAGCAATTCCAACAGCTGCATGAGCTTCATGAAGACCAATGCTGACTGACAAATTTGTGACAAGACTTCCCAGCCTCACAGGGGACACAGTGACCCTTAATTCACTGCTGTTTGCAAAGTACATTGAGATCCTTAGACGGAAGGGGTTATAAAACACCAAGTATTATTTGCTACCACTCAGTCCCTCCCCTGTTCCTCTCCCTCCCCTAAAAAGGTATTTGTCTTCTTCCTACTGTAGGCTTTTTTTTTTTTTTTAATTTCCATATGGCTGAACACGATAAGGACCTGGAGAGATTGATTTACAAGGGGGATTTAAAATGCTAGATATGTACAGTTTAGTTAAATGATGGACATGATAACTCCTCACAGGAACCTTTTTTTTTTTTTTTTTTTTTTTTTTTTGAGGGACAGAATGGGAGGAAATGTATAGCTCTATACTTTATTTTGTTAACAATTAGCTTTTATTTGTACTCATAGGAGCAACACAATGGCTGCCACAAGTGTGACACAGCAACACAGCACAACCCAGCAGGAAGAGGTACACCAGGTTAATGTGAAGCAGTTTAATTGCTGTATGAAGACAGCTGGAGAGGGATTAACACACACTCTAACATAGCTAATAACAGTGGAGAATGAAAACTTGGGGCCCAGATTCTGCAAAGGGCCCACACATAGTGATTTGCAAGATCCAGGACTTAAACTAAAAACCAATTAGCCTTATGACAGGCTTAAGAGAATGAATCATGGCAACAGCTGCAATATATTGTTGATTAGGAGTTTACAAAGGAGGAACAGAGAAAGAAAACATCATCACATTAAGTCTAGCAGAGACTCGTGAAGAAATACTACAGGATCCCTTTCCACAGAAAAAAACAAACTCGCAAATTACGTTCCAGTGGTTTGTTCCTATGGAAGCTCTGCTAAGGGGATCAGGGAAAAAATGCAAAGAACCCCAAATCATCTGAAGAACAACCAATTTCTCAATTTCTTGCTTATGTGATAAATAACATGCTGTGGCTGAAAAACAGAACCAATCTCTCTACCTGCAGGCCTCCTTGTCTGCAGAAGTTCATGAGCTGCTCACCAGCAAGGGGCACAACAGAACTGCTTTTTGGTAGAAGTCCCAGTCAAAACAGGAAAGAGGTTCCAAGACAGTTGTTTTGAGACATCTAAACAGCAATACCAAGCGTGTCTGTAGGGTTCCTATGAGGAACACTGGACAGAGGTAAAGTCTGGAAAAAAGGAAAGATGAGGCTGAGTTTCTGGGCAGAGACCAGAGAGGAGACTTCTGTGATCCCTGCAAGGAGTGCAAGCTATTACGTCTGTCCTTGGATTACTCACACTGCAGCACCATATCATGTCCCAAGTACTCATGACCACAGAGTGATAAATTCCTTATATTCTCTTCCACTTCTGACACCATGTACATCTGCTGCAATATGAGACCTGATAAAAGGCATTGGGAACTCTCTCCGAAATGCCCCCAGAACTTTGACAACTTCAGGAAAGTGACATTGAGGAGCTATTCACAGAATGACAGCACCCTCTGGAAGAGGGCTCAGTTTAATGCAGAGCAAAAGGGTGGCATTGGAAGAAGGAGAATAAAGCAACAAAAATCCAGGTCTGGTCTGAGCATCTGCACCACGAGGGAGCACCATTCTGGTGTCCTTGTTACAAAAGCACAGGAAGCAGTTCTGAGTGAAGATGGAGTCTTCACTAGAACCAAGCCCTTAGAGCCTGTGCTGTAAGAAACCCTATAGTCAAACATCCTTTTGCCCAGTCAGGCCCAGGTGAAGGGGCTTGGCACTCTTGGCAGAACACCAGGTCTCAGTGGAGTTTGTGGTTCCTGCAGCTGCAGTCCTGGGTACGCCCAGGTCCCTGTCATTTCTGTAGTCACATCCTGTGGGGCTTCCTCCTCTGCTTGGCAATCCTTCTTTACTGGGGGATACATTTGAAAGCACTGAAGTGTGGCCTGGGGCTGCACGGTATCCACAAGCTGTACCTCGCCGCTTCTTTGCAGCAGAGCCAGCTTGACAGCCAACACAACCCAACATTGCAACAAAAGTCATGTCCTGCCGTGCACTCAGAGTTGAAAGTTTTGCCAGAAGCCCCCCACACAACCCATCCCATAACTGCACGAGTCTCCGAGGAGCAGGGATGTTTCTTGAAGAAGCGATCGGCGGGTAGAAGCGATCACCGCGTGGCGGATGAGATTCCACGGCACACTTGAGATGGAACTATCACCTTAACAAGCATGGACAGCCCCCAATGGACTATAAAATTCATTTGGTGACTGAGATAATTCAAAAGAGCCAAGTGGCACAGCAATAAAAGCCGGAACGTATAAATTTAAACTCAAGAGAGCTCTGCAGTTCCCTGGTAATAAGTGACAAAACAACCCTCACCCACACAGGCTTATCCAAATCTATCTGAAAGTCACAGTCCAGAGACCCAGGAAAGATGCACAGAAATTGTCTATTTTAAAAGGGGGAAGGAGGGCCAAGGGGAGTAAATGCAAGAAAAGTGCTTATGCATTCAGAGTCTATTCATCCACAAGTCCAGAACATGTACATGTGCCATGGCAGCTGTGCTGGGTACTGTGCATGCAGCTTTTTATTAATCACATTACCTAGTTCTAAACTAGCATGTATAAGAGCCCAGATATTGTTCTTCATCATAGCAGGGCAGGCCAGTTCAAGACAACAATTTCACACTACCGGAGCATAGCTGAGGATGGATTATGGCAAACCACCTTTATTTTGCTTTTATGAAGAGCACAAATTCTCTTGTCCTTCCTCTCTTCTGTCCCCACTGGGATTCCTCCCCAAACTGCACAGAGTGCTTCCCAAAGCACTTGCCTCCCAAGGACTTAGTTTGCTGCTCATAAGATGAATAGCCTAAAATTGTGATAATAAAAAATAAATAAAAGCCCTCCATCATGTTCATTCATGCTAATGTTCTCTTTCACTGTGTATAAAGCAAAAAATTCAAAGCTGGAGAAGAAACGAGGCTTCTGATAGCACCACAGGCATGTTTTCCAGTACTGTAAAAACATAGCACTACAATACACTTTTAAAGCAGGTGTCCATCAAGGACATTAATGACTGAGAGAGAAGACAGAAGGGCAGAAAACTGCTGATCAACGATGTGTCATAGTTTAGAGATGGAAACTGTGGTAGACATGATCCATACATCTTCACGTCCCCACAGGGAACAGTCCTAATCTAATAAGACAGGTGTCTTCATGGAGAGATCCCAAGGGCAAAAAGGAGGTACAGGTGACATCTGTTGGAACATTGCAGGATCTAGGGATAGAGTTGATATCCTCCTAGAACCTCAGTGCAAAGTTGGGGACTCCTGCAGCTTGAGGGACTAAGGTGGTATAGAATGCTAATTAGCCCTGATGAGGGAGAAAAAGGACACTGGCTCAGCTAGCTAATTCATTATAGCTAGTCCACCAGTCAAGTGAGTCCTTTGTCAGGGTGAGGCAGACACTCTCACTGACGTAACAGGCACAAGCACTTTGATTTCCAAGCTCTGTGAGTGATGGCAGATACCACACCTGTCCCCAGAGTGTAAAAGCTGGGATCTTCAGCACCAGCAGAATGAACCTTCATCCTATAGGAGTCATTTTACTTTTTAATAAGTAGCAAGGGCAGACACTAAAAGGAGACGATGACTTTAAGACTGTACAGAAACATCCATGATTTGAGTTTAACAACCACTGTTCTTTTTCTTTCCCACACAACTGGTCTTCCCAGAATCAGATCTGACAATGATTTATTATTATATCTAATTTTTTTGTATGGAGGCAGCAACAAAAGCTGTATTTGCAGAAAAGAAATCCACTACAATAAGTATTACACGTGCAAAGACAGCATCTGCTCCAAGCACATTACAAATCAAACACACATTAGAGACCAAAATAAATACTGCAGTGTAATTCACCTGGATTCACTTTTGTACCCATCTTTATTAATAGAGAACAATTGTGAGGATAGGGTTAAATACATGTTTAAGGAACAACAACCCCTTTTAGGAGCAGCTGAAGCTGGCATTGAAACAGCTGAAGACATCTTTTCCAGGCATTTTTCTGCCTTGTTCTCGATGCCTTTTTTTTTATTTTCTCCTATTTTTTCCCTCCTAATAAGGGCATTTGCAATGGAAACCAGGCTCTTTTCTGCCTTTGAGGTAATTTGCTCTTGCTGCTTATTTCCCTCCCCACACATCATCAGCCGCTCTGTGAACCAAAGGTGCTGTGGAACAGAGAAAATTCCACCTCCCAGGAATGAAAATGACACTGCATTACCATTCCTTTGCTTATGAAGTATCATTTTTTTTAATTTTTTTTTTTTCCCTGACTTTTAAATGGGTCCTCTGTATATGACAGCTACCACCAAGATCGGACTTCAGAGTGTAGGTCAAGCTGGTCAACTCAATACTTTGTACAAGTCTGACTATTTGAGTCAGTGAAATCTTAAACAGACATTTCAATCAAAACAGCTCCTAGACCTGTATTGGGTCCTTTTACTATTATTTAAACTTAATTCCCCAAACTTAAAAAAAACTACCCTGGTTAAAGGCCTCTTTATACTGATACCTGTTACAGACCTAGAGGCTGCACCAGTTTAACCTAATGGAGTTCAGATAAGATGACTAAAGCTGTAGAAAACAGGTGATCCTACATGCACCTAGACATCCCTTTTGCATCACCTTTGATTAAGATCAGTCCCAGTCCTACTCTGCCCTTCTTAGGATGAAGAAAGCTATTTCATGCACAAGCCACACTATTCTTCCCCGTTTGATGGTGGTGAGTTGTGTCAGCACAAGTAAAAGGGTCATGAGCTGATGCAGTGAGCCTCAGCAGGCAAGAGCCATTTGAAAGCTGTCACAGGAGGAATGCAAGCTGCTAGCACAGGGGGTTCCCACAAGCTGCACCCCTGAAGGGCAAGGACACCGGCCCTCTCCTCAGGTTGTGGCTCAGCCTGCTAGCATCACCCTGAGATGAAAGCTTGCCACAGCAAAAGCCAAGTGTTTCTCCACACTCCACTACACAGCTCCCTTTGGAAAGTGTCCCTTGACTACTTGCTCAGAAAGATTTAGGACTGAGTCATCCCTGCAGTTCCCAGGGACAAGGCCATGTCCTCACCCTCATGTATTGAGTGGAACGGGCACCTTAGGTGGCCAGTGAAGAGCAGAATGTGCTCTGAGCATCTTTTGCCTTCTGCATCAGTATAAGCATCCCTCCACCATGCCCTCCAGTAGGTAATTTTGACAGAGGTGTTCCTGCAGTGCCCACTCTGGGACCGTGCATTATGACAAAGCTTAATGGGATTCCACAGTCAATTACTCCCTACCCATTTTTCTGCAACAACACCATTGCACAAGTGCTAATAAGTGAATTACAGGACAGAAAGGCCTTCACTTTGTCTAGGCAGGAGATATGTCATTTGGAACATAAAAGATTTAATTTTTCAGCCCCTCCCTTCCCCAGTTATCCATCCACCATGAGGTGAAATGAGCAGAAGGAAGATGGGCTTTTTTGCATAAATTTGGGATGTATGATTGATAAGTTATCTTGTCAGCTGAAGACACCTGCATGGCAGGTATTTATGCTATCAGAAGGGTTCTAGCTGGTGAAATACAGTTTGGTGCTGATAAGGAGAACCAAGGGCTCACGGTACCAGCCCCATGAGGACAAGGGGATTAGTGCTGATATTTTGCAGCTTGCTCTTATTAAATTCTGATTCCTTTTGTGAAGTGAAAAAAAGAAGAGGGGAAGAGTGATTGGTTTTAAGCAGATAAAAGACATATGAAGGGTGGGGGTGGCTGGTAGAAAAGGGACTGATGAATGGGAACACAGAAGGCCAGGAGATCTCTTGGGAATAAAAGAAAAAGTATTAAACCTTTTTCTGATTGACTAGGTCTTGTCTGTCAAGCAGGGAATCTGAATGGGGGAAACAGGTTTAGGAAGTTCCTGAGAGTACAAAGACACAGTTATATTAAAAGCAGAGCTAAATTATACAGGTGGGGGAGGGGGAAAGGATCCAATTTCCTTCTTTCGATGGAAATTTTTAACATGAAGCACAACTGATGTTCAGGTACCCAGTTCACAAGCCCAGCCTATTGTCATTGGCTTCTGCTTGTTGCCCCTGGCAGAGAAATCCTGCTACACTCCTCCCTCAAAATATTGCCTCCTAGGAAAAGGCTTCCTCTGAGTGGGCAGCATACATACACCAGGTAGGAAGGGGCAGTGGGGTGGGAGGCAGGACACTGGCAGAACTGGGGTGGGCAGCCCCAGCCAGGCTGGAGGAGCCAGTGTGTTTCCCACTCCCGAGCACTTTCAGGATTAAATCCTTAGTTCTTTGATCCTACCTGTATCTTAGAGAAAAAAATAATTTCCAACATTAAAGAAAAGCCTTAACAACTTTGAATAAGCCAAGGTAATACCTTGCATATTCCTCAGGAATTCCCCTAGGGCTGGGAAAGCAGCAACAACAACAACAACAACAAAATATCAAAACCAAAAAACCCAGGAAAGCAAGGATCCCACGCACCACAAACATCAGTGCAGAACCCTACCACACGAACCACACACGCTGTGTGCAAAGAGGGTTTTTATCAGCTGCAACCAAAATCAACATTCAAACACAAAAAGGTACTAAGAAATATTGGTAACAGCAATGCTCTTTTACAGGATGACAAGGTCTGTGGTGCAGACACTGATGGATCCTTTTGGTTATTCGATTCTGTTTGTGGTTCTCTGGGCATGTATTATTAATGCCCTACAGAGTTTTAATTAGAGCTGAGAGATTCATTCATTGTGAATAATTTATCTGATTAATTTTGCCTTGCTTCTGCTCATGAATTGTCCACAAGCAGTTAGTAATTTTCTTAAATTTATTTGTCATTTGCAATTATTTGCTGACTCGTCTCAGTAAATAATTCTCAGCATATTTTTTGTCCACAAACTGTCCCCAGATAATCAATACTCAAAAGCAGAGCTGGATTAGATATACATTTGTTAAATATATGTAGTAAATCTCATCAGGTGTTTCTGAGTAACCTTTAGGATCAGGCTTCCATAGAGAATAAGACTTTTTATGAGTTCAAATTTTGCTTCCTGCAAATAGTCTCTAATATTTACATAAAATTCACTGTTCCCATGAACATTCCTGCCAGTCAATATATTCACTGCAATACACACAGAAGGGACCACAAAAGGAGTGTTTTATAGCTGAAGCAAAGAGTTCTTTTGTTACACAGTGTCCCAGTCTCTTCCTAGGGGACCTGTCTGAAGGTTTGTTTAGTTTTTTTTTTTCTGTGGTTTGCTTTGCTTTTCGAACTGTTCTGGTCAGGGGTTATGTTCTCCCTAGGTTACTCTCTCATTCAAACAGCACTGCACACTGAATACATCATCTTTGTGTGCTGCTTTTGCCAGACCTTCTCGTAAGAAGTCTCTAGTGACCACGGGGCACTGGCATAAGCACCATCCAACCAGTTACTGTCACTGCTCAGCATGCCAATGAGCATGACCAAATGCCCTGCCAAGCAAGTCACTGCTCATTCCAATGAGGGCTGCCATGCAAAACTTGAGGGACAGAAAGTGCCATACAGCCAGGCTCACTCACCAGAGTGAACCCCACACTGTGGCAACAGGAGAAGAACAGGAGGAGAACCCCACTCTGTAAGACTAGACGGAATTTGTACTGCATCTTTCCTTCAAAGCAACTTGACATATTGTTTGGCACTGAAAAGAGAAGTTTCTCTTCTTTAGGTGCTGAAGAACCAGTGTGAAGAATAAAGGACAACTTTCCAGAATTACCAAATAATCTCCACTTTGTAGGTTTGAATTATTAGATTCTGCCAAGGAACTGTAGAGACATCATTGTCATCCAATCGTGTGCTGCAGAGTTGCTTATTTTTAAATCAAGTCCAGAGACAGACATATTTCAGTATCCCAGAGCAACTGGAAGGTAAATATTACCCTGTAAGTTCTGTGGATACTTAACCAGCATGTATTCTTACTATGATTTATATGTATATGCAGTCAAAACATAACCAGGGAGAGCAGGGGCAGAAGTAATGATTTATGTCACCTTGTCCACCACCAGTGGAGCCAGGTCTGTATCACTCCCTTCAGTGTTTTTTCTACAGCCTAGTCCAGACTGATTTTAACTATTGCCAGCAATGAAACTCCTATTTCATCTTTTTAGGACTTCACATGTTTCAGATCTCAGTACCTAAGTTCTTCCAGACAGTTTCCATCTTTCCTTTCTCAGTGCAATTTTGTTTCTTTTAGTTATTAAATCCACGAGGAGAAAGAGCCTGGCATATGTGTGTTTTTAGAGGTACATTGAGGATTTCACACCACTTTTAGATCAGCATACCATTGCTCAGCATTTCATGTTTCCATTTTGAAAGGTGGATAGACCTGTGTGTCCCTTATAAATGCTCAAGCTCTCCGATCCAAATGCCACTGAGGTCAGTGCCAAAAACCTCTGGTTCTTGCCGGGTCTCAAATACAACTTTTGACCACTACAGCTCATGCATCTTAGACCTAAACAAGCCAAACAGGGCTGTTTCCTTTGTCCTTCAAAGCAATCTACTCAGGAACTGACTGCTTTTGCTGCTCAAACACGAACTTTCTTCCAGTCTTCTTATGATATTCTGTTACTTGGAGCAGAATGCAATATTGGAGACTAGAATGGACAGGGAATAACATTTCCTTGCTCTGGATTCACTATTTGCATTTCCTAGGGCCTTGTGGGTGTATATTAGCATCTTATGGAGCTTTGTGGGTACATGCAGTATTAACATCTTATAAGGTTTTGTAGACATTCATTATTAACACACAATAGAATCTGTGAGGATGCATTATTAATACTCTCTTAGCTGGCAAGAGAATGGTGATATTTTCATATGAGAGATGTAATTGTTTAATATCAAACAGTATTATTTCAGAGATTTAATTGTGTAATTGGGGTCAGTAATCGCTTGGTCGTTCTCAGAGCAAGATGAACTTGCAGGGTAAAAGATTTATTGTCCTGACAATAGAGAGCAAATTTTAATATTTCTGAGAAATTGAGAACTATTAATCCTGGCATGTGCTACTCTCAAACACAGGGAACTGATAAAACTTTGATCTAGTTTTCTCTTTGAAGGGGCACTGGTGATGTGTGGCGAAGACTGTTAGCTGTATGTGGCTTGCTGCTGAAAGCATGGTGAAGCACAAAGGCCAGCCACAGTCAGCTTCACAGGAGCTCAGATCAGATTGTGCACAAGACAGCTATTGTGAGAACAAACTGCTCCAGTCCCACCATGCTGGAAGGGGAGGGAAGACAGAAGTGGTTTCCATGACCACAGGCAGCTTCATGGTCATTTCTCCCTGGGATGCTGTTTGCATTTGACCCTACTGTGCACACACTTGCCTGTTTCGTGGAGTGCTAGCCAATATTTGCATTCCAGATCAAGTAATGCATGCATCACTGGATGACGAGCTGCACACATGCCAGTTGCAGCAACAATTTTGGTAATTTGTCTGTGTGAAGCTTATGAACTCTGTCTGATACTCGGCCCTGGAGCACTAGTGGAAAACTTCAAGCTTTGCTTTTAATGAGGCTCTGATACATTCTCTGTTTTGTTTGTTTTCTATTTTCTGTTCCAGGTTTTTCTTCGTGTAAGTTGAACTAAAATTCACAGGAGGTGACAGTGGTAGCAAAAGAGGCCCCGTTAAACTTTGATGGAGTCCTCTCAGCTGGAGCACAAAAGAAAACCAACTGGCTGCTGCCTAGGGCAAGCCAGTTTTCCACCTCAAAACCAAGGCTTGAAGTGGGAAGCAAGAGAGGAATAGAGCACCTGACTTGGTGAGGCAGCAGTGGGAGCATACTGCAGAATCAGCCAGTGATTACAAAGGCGAGAGTTATTTCCCCTGTCATTTGGGAGAGGAAGGCTGCACAACTCTGTGATGGGCAGAGGATGACTGTCTTGGGATGGCAGCAAGGAAAGGTGGCAGGGCATGTATTATTTTGCTATGCTCTGCACATACCAGTGCTAGCAAAGGGAAAGAATTCAAAGGATTTCTGAATCTTTACAGTGCCTCTGTGTATAACTTTGGTTTAAGTGTCATGGGTCCCTGAGGAAAGGGACTGTAAACTCCCCCTGCCTACAAAGCCAGAGGTCTGGTAAAAGGTGCTACACAGCAGGGAGGAGTGGCTTCAGAGCTTGCGGCAGCCAGAGCATAAAACTCAGCTTCTGCAGAAAGAGCAAAAAGTACACAAAACAGGGCAAGGAGAGGAAAAAAAAAAAAATGAGGCAAACAGCCTATGTAGGCCAAGGGAAGCTTACAAATACATGAAACCAGGATGTCTGGACACAGCTGCAGCAGTCTGGCGTGGAACCACCTATGGAAAATGTATCAAGGCTATGCAACAGAGATCAAACAGCAGATACCAGCTTGGAAACAAAGATGGGCTACTTAGCTTTTTGCAGATGTGGGCATTACAGTTGCAGCTGTGCCCTGGGATCTATAATGAAAAAGATTATCTGAGAGGTAAAATATAATGAATTTATGATAGTGACCACCAGGCACTCCAAACTTTCAGATCTTAATAAAAAATAAAATAAAAAAATAAAAATAAAAAAAAAAGGCTGTCCCTGTTGACAATGTTTTGTTATCTTCATGTTTATAGAATATTCTCCAAACTTTTTTATAAAGGTAGGAGCAGAAACAGCTTCTTTCTCTCACTCTAACCTTCCCTTTACCAGTTACTTTGGCCAGGTATATAGTGATAGCCAAGATTTAGACCTGTACCTGCAGTGGTTTTGAGACCCAAAATTCAGTGACAGGGAGACACATTTGAATGGTCTCGATTTGCTGTAAGAGCTCCTGATAATCACTTCTGAATATGAACTTTTCACAGAATCACAGAATGTTAGGGGTTGGAAGAGACCTCTGGAGATCATCTAGTCCAACCCCCCTGCTAGTGCAGATTACATAGAATATTGTCCCAGTGCTACCCTCAAAGTAAAGACATTCCTCCTCATGCTTCAATGGAACTTCCTATGTTCAAGTTTGTGCCTGTTACCTCTTGCCCTGCCTGTGCCCTGTGACTGGGCACCACTGAAAAAAACCTGGCCCCATCCTCCTGACACTTGGGTGTGGATATCTTATCAATGCTTTAAAATACTTAAAGGATGGCCTTTTAAGTATTTGAAAGCATTGATAAGATCTCCACTCAGCCTTTTCTTCTCCAGACTAAGATGACCCAAGTTCCTCAGCCTTTCCTCATAAGTGAGATGTCCTTGTCCCTTAATCATCTTTGTAGCCCTTTGCTGCATCCTCTCCAGCAGTTCCCTATCCTTTTTCAACAAAGGAGACCAGAACTGGACACAGTGCTCTAGATGCGACCTCACCAGGGCAGAGTAGAAGGGGAAGAGAACCTCTTTTGACCTGCTTGCCACATTCCTCTCAATGCACCCCAGGATGCCATAGGCCTTCTTGGACACAAGGGCACATTGCTGGCTCATGGTCATCCTATTCTCCACCAGGACTCCCAGGTCTTTTTCCACAGAGATGCTTTCCAGCAGGTCAGCCCCCAGTCTGTACTGGTGCATGGGGGGATTATTCTTCCCAAGGTGCTATGCCATACCCTAAACTTGCACTTGTTGAATTCCATGCCCAATTCTCTTTTCAGTTTCTGGCCTGTCCAGGTCATACTGGATGGCAGCACAGCCTTCTGGTGTGTGAGCCATCCTTCCCAGTTTTGCACCATCAGCAGACTTGCTGGGGGTACACTGTCTCTCCATCCAGACCTTTGATGAATACACTGGACAGGACTGGACTCAGTTCTGACCCCTGGGGAACACCACATGTTACAGACCTCTACCTAAACTCTGCTGCGAATCACAACCCACTGAGCTCTCTCTTTGAGCCAGTTTGCAATCCACCCCGCTTCCCATTCGTCTAACTCACACTTCCTAAGCTTGCTCATGAGAAAGCTGTGGGAGAGGTGTCAAAAGCCTTGCTGACAGCATCCACTGCCCTCCCCTCATCTATCCAAACAGTCGTACCACTGTAGAAGGCTATCAGATCAGTCAGACATGACTTCCCCTTGGTGAATCCATGTTGACTACTTCTGATAACCTTCTTTTCCTCCACATGCTTTGAAATGATGCCCAGAACAGGCTTATTCCATCATCTTGCCAGAGATGGAGGTGAGCCTGACTGGCCTGTAGTTTACTGGGTTTTCCTTCTTGCCCTTTTTGAAGACTCCAGTCCTTCAGTCCTCCAGAACCTTGCACATGCTCCAGGAACTTTCACAGCTGATGGACAGTGGCGCAGCAATGACTTCTGCCAGCTCCCTCAGCACTTGTGGGTGTATTTGAAAGGCTACTGTCAGCTATGGGAAACACAAGACTTCAAGCACAATTTAAGACATCTGTATCTCTTCAGTGTGTTTAGCCAAGTTGGCTACACATCAGAGCCTTATCTTACTCTGAAAGACAGAAGTACAGTTTTACCCACCCTAATTTACAGAAAACATTAGATTTTGTAGCCAAAACATTTTGATATGGCGGGGAGACATTTGGGCCCTATAAAGAAGATGTCATTCTTTTGACTCCCTGTGCAATGTACATAACATTTATTTTTGCTTCCCAAAGGTTACAGGAAAAGAGATACTGGATAATCCATGAGACAGAAACTACCACTTACAAAGCACATTTTTGGAGCCCAGAAAAGACCTGTTCACTAAGTCAGGCTTCATGATCCTAGATTCAATTTCTTTTGGGTACAATCTGCCCTATGGCCCATTAAGTGAAAAGCTGAGACTTGATGCTAAAAAACTGAAGCTCCTAAAAAACGCTACTCTGCCAGTTTAGCCTGGAGGTCTCACTGCTCTTTCTTCAAGCAATGCTGCAATTTACTGCTTTCCCTGCATACTATGACTGTCATTCTCTGCTTACTGAAATAGCTTCTTCCAATGCCAAAAACTGTGTTGACCAGTAACTCACTCCTGGAAATAGTAATCCAGGTATGGCAATCCCTCAGCATGCCCCTTACAAAAAAAAAAAAAAAAAAGCAGCAGTGAAACTGGGAAATCACTTCCTCCTTCATTCCTTTCCAAACGGTGTGAATGTCAGATCCAAATCAGGGCCAACAACAAAAATCATGGAGGAAATTTCATCTTGCTGTGTTATCTAAAAGGAAAACAACGACTAGCAAGAAATGCCAAGGGGGATTAAATGAAAAAATGCTACAAATTCACTGTGGATCCTGATGCTGTTAAAAACACACATTGCAGTAGGACAGATGGAGCTTTATGCAGAACCCTGCACTGAGGAGAGAGGTTCACAGTGCAGCAGGGATTCTGTGATGGGCTCAGTCTGACTTAGCCTCAGCAGAGCTCTGGTTTCAGTGAAAGCTGCTCCACTGTCATCGACAGCATGTGGATGCCACCTCCCCTCTCCCCCCCAGCAACACCAGCTCCACCAGCAGGCAAAGGAGACATGCTTTGTTCTTATCTCTATGGTCTCCATTAGGGCCAGGCAATTCTCCTGTAATTGTTTCTCCCCACTTTTCATGTGGGTTTAAGGTTAATTGTTTCTGTGTATGACCCCAGTGGTAGCACATGTACACACACAGACACACATGCACATGATGAATACAGCAGTTTAACCCCTTCATTTAGATGGATTAAACGTGCAAACCCCAAGAAGCAAGACAGTACTTGCCTCTTGTCAGGTAGACTCTCAGACACCTAGCGGGTAGGTGGGCTGTGAAATCATGTCTCTAGAGTCTTCTGAAGAGGCAGAAGATATCAGAGGACACTAGGCTGAAATATTTTACTTAGGAATCCAAACCCATCAATATGGCCTAGTTTTCAGATTCTAGGAAAAAATCTATTACAAATTGTTAGCAACATAAAGGTGACAGCAGCTCCTGTGCTTGAGCTGTGGAGGATTCTCCATAACACTTCCTTGGTCCCAAGCCATAAATCTGTCCCTCCTTCCTTTGCTCCCTGCAGGCGAGAATGAGGGCATTGCACCTCACTCACAGGAGCTGAGAAAATGCAAAATATAACAAGCTAGAAGAAAAGAGAACCATATATATATATAATTCCTGAAAGGGAAACGAGAAGAGGGATGGAGCAAAGCAGGATAATACATATGTTTCAAATGCTTCTGTCTCCTGGTGTTCCCTCTTTTGCCTACACAAGCATCTTAAAATGATGTGAGAGGGAAAGAGGAAAGGCAACATGTTCACTCTATAGCAGGACCAGAACCCCAGCATGGTAATCAAAGTGTTTGGGCAACTCTATCAACATAGGAGAAAAACAGGGAGACGGAAAGAAATGAGATAGGAGGGGAAAAAAAAGTCAGGACTAATGGCAACTTTGAAGCAGAGAAGTGAAGAAAAGAGATGAGAAGTATCACAGGAGAGAAATGACTAGCTGAGCACTAAATGTATTAAAGGAGTAGATTTATAGTCTGTGTGGTTACACAAGTCTCTTGTGGGTTTGATAGCATAGTAAACCTGTCATGGATACAGACTGGTTCTGTAGCAAAGCAATCCGTGGGAAAAGGGTTGATAATCCATCTAGGAACTCTCCCCCATGTTCTCCCGGTGCCAGCCCACCACAAAGTACAGCAATGGATTCAGTATGGACCCTGCTGGGCCTGAAGGAGCAATAATACCTGGAAAGCTATCTGGAGAGATATGAGGAGTATGTGTGTGCTGCCTTACATGCCAGGCAGGGCTACACGTCCGTCAGCTGTGAGCTGAGCTCTTCATGAGCCCATGAATACGTCTGGATGCAGCAGCCTGAATTCACAACGCGGGTGTCAGTCAGTCCCCCCTCAAACTCTTTCCTCTTCTTGCTGCTGTGTTTTATTGCAGCCACTGCAACACAATTTATTCAGTACGAGAAATCCTGGATCTGGCCTAGCTTGTAGTTTGATTTGCACAAAGCCCAGAGCATACCATGCAGTTCCCAGTAAATTCTTAACCCACAAACCAGCTTAAAACCTGGCAGGATAATTACCACCAGCCCTCCTTGCTTCCCCCACAAGAGCACCCAAGTTGGCTGCTATTTTCAGGTTAGTTTTAGTCTGGTCCAGCTACTCACTAAGCACAGTGCATCAATGTGCCCTCTGAAACCCATCGTTTCAGGCATGGAAAGCAATTCTCTATGCTATCTACAGAAGTTTGGTCATGGGATATTGAAAGCTTGAATCCAAAACACATTGAAGCTATTACTGATATAAAGAGGGACATGGGGAGAGCTAGGGAGAAGATGACAGACATAGAAGTCTATTTCTGACTGTAGGCCCATAAAAGGGAAGCAGCCCTAAATACCCTGGTGTTTGTGATGGGAATAAAGTCTCTGTCCCTTGCTAAGCCATTAGGTACAACCTATTTGATCTTTGCTGTTTCAGTACCAGGACTACCTCTAGCACCTCAGGTGTGAGTCACATACTGCTGTTTAATGACCCAAAACAGAGAAATGAGAAAACACTCAAATTAGTTGTATTAATGCACTTGTATGTCACAGTATGCATACTTTCTAACTTGTGGAACTCACTGTTGCTTGGTAGCAGTAGAGCAAGGGCCAAAATCCTTTGGTTTTTATGTTAACATGAGAACTTTCAAGGTACAAATAGAAAACTTCTGCAACTGACTGTTGGAGGGGAAAAAAAAAATAAAAATTAATCTTCTTATTCTTCCCCAAAGGCTGCCTATCAGATCTCTGCATGCTAACAGGGACTGAAAATGCTCTTCCCTGACCACCTAGCAGCCTCACCAGCTCCTAATTTGCAGCACTATTTTGGCTTGCTTGTCCAGAACTCAAACCACAGGGTACAATGACGACAACACAATGTTTTTGTGAGTGAACATATTCCCATTCTGGATGTGAATACAGATCTCTGCTTCACCTCATACTGCACCCACATTCATGAGAGAGATTGGTCGTATGATGCAGGACTTCAAAGGGAAAGGGGCAGGAGATTCAACACACATGCATACAAGTGGCAGCATCAGGTGAAGGAAGCACAGAGGAGAGAGGCTGAAGGAACACTACACATTCTTGCCTCTCCATGACTGCATCAGACTAGTAAATCATGAGACAGCACCATGTGGCCTCAACAGGGAGCTGCAGAACATCTCCATCATGGGTTACCATGATAAAGCAGTTGCTGCTGACCAGGAGACATATTTCTACTGACTTGCTCATCAGGCATCCCTGTTCCTGTTGAGCTCTCTAGGAGTCAAGATGCAGAAGGTGAGTCACAGAAACAAGATGGGGCCAACCAGCTGATGGGTTGTACTGTGCTTTCCAGAGAAGAAAGAACTCCTAAATCAGTGAATGCTTGCAGGAGCCCAGCTGTAGTGGCAGCACTTGCTGAGACCATCAGAGCTCTCTAAACAGAGCTGTTTTCTCCAAAAAGTGAAAGCGTAGTTATCTCCACAATAAAAAAGTGGCATGGTGACATACTACCTCATTCCAACGTCAAGCAGCAGTAAACAAATAAGGATTCCTGAACTCTGTGCACGTGTGTGCACAGAATTTGTGCTCCCTTGCACCTGTAAGGGGAAATTCTCAATGTATACTGAATTGTGCCCTTGCAGCAGAAGTAGCTTATTCACTTTTATCAGAGGAATTTCAGTGGATGATTATTTAAGAAAAACGATAACATCTAGAAACCAACCAAGAACAGTCTGTAATTTTTTAGGCATTGTCAAAGCACTGAACAAGAAACAGCACCTGTTTAACAGCCCCCGGTCTAGCAGCAAGACCGTCAGCTGGTTTCTGACACTGTTGGAGTTAGTTACATGAGCATATTTCATTTTAGGTACCTGTTTTCTTGCTTTCTTTCTGTGATATCTCAGTGCCTTGTGGTAGTGTATTTGTTGCCTTAATGCTTCTATAAGGCAGATGTCATTGCCAAATCACAAGGGTAAACTTGGGCAGTAGGGAATTAAATGACCTGTCCCACATCACATGTCATTTCCTGCATTCAACCTTCATTTCTGGAATACCAGATAGCCTCCTAGCTGCCACCTCTTCATTTTCCTACCTCCCACCTAATTTATACTTAATAATCAGGCACTTTGTTTCCTTTCCACAAGCTTGCTGGCCTCCATGGCTTTGGGCCATGGACACACAGAGGTCACTCACTGCCTCTCATAGAGGGCAGGCAACCTTTGGTACATAGCAGTGCCATCATAGCCAAATACCTCACATCTTACACATGTGTTTTTGCAAGTGCAGATTTTCCAGGGCCTGTGTGCACCATCATGTTTGGCAGACTTGACAGGATGCCCTGTCCGTATGTCTACTACAGCATGAGGACAAGGTAAGGTATCTACACTCTCACACTTTTAGTAGCCTGGATACTTAGAGGCCCCAGTAGCCCATTTGAGGCATGGCTTATGGCTGGAGGCAGGTTTCTGGTCACTATTTTCCTGCTGTCCTAAACACTCTGGAGCAGGGCATTGCAAGGGGATGCTGGCATCATTAGTTCCTAGTTCTCTTCATTTGAGAGAAAAAACCCCCTTGTCTTAAAATAGGAGACTGCCAAGGGTACATCATCCTACAAGCAGAAAGGACAGAACAGGTCCAGATAACTCTTTTTAAGCAAGCAACCACCAATATCTTTCATAAAAGGCAATAGAGCTCAGCTTTCCCTCATGTGAGTCATGAAGGAGGAATGAGAAGGAGTTTTGCCATCAACCTCAATTCCCAATGAAACAGATTTACCCAGACAGCCTAAGACATCTCTTCATATCTTTATTGAAACTATTCCCATACACCTGCCTGAACAAAATTCCTCCTAATAGTCCCTTTGGTCAAAGGTCCTAGCTGATTCTATTGGCTTTGTTTTCACCATGCACCTCACACTTAGGCTGCTTTGAGCCCCTTTTCAATGCAACAGTTACTGATGCACAACAGTCTGCAGAATGATGCTTCCCTCCCTCTCCAGAATGATGGCTCCCTCCCTGCCACTAAAACCTAGAGGGAAAATAAAAGTCACAAGGAATATTCAGTCATTAGCACAGCCTACATCTTTTCCCAATGTTATCTTCATCTGATGCAGGACCACACCAGGATGAGTACCTGCTACTTACATATGCCCTTTCAAAAGTACAGGCATTTATGGATTGACTCCTTGGGCTCCCAAGACAAACACGGAACTTGGGAAGTCTCTCTGCCTCCCATCGTCTCAGATTTACACACCCATTCCATACCTGTATCACTCACACAGGTCCACATACACTCATATATCATCACAAGCATACAGCCTCTCACAAACTCAAGACGTGCTGTCTAGTTGTTACATACACATTTTGCTTTCCTGTTCCTCCTGTAGGAGGAACATCTCTTCGTCACACCACCTGCACAGGTCTTCAGGAGGCACACTAATACCATCATGCTAGCTGAAGACTAAAGCTCATCCTTGAACACTCCCTTTTACTCTTACTACTTACTAGTGCCTTACCATACAGCTCAAGCCTGGGCTGTGCTGTGCTGTTAGCAAGAGAGAGGGAAACAGTCTGGGTTGTGAGGAGAAGAGGGATGATGCCAAACTAAACCCCGGCCAGAGAGTCGGAGAAAGCTGATGGCCATGTCTGAGCTCATGCTGAGACACAGAGCCCAAAGACAAGGACTGATGAAACAAAAATGTCTCACTTGCACATCTCTTGAATGCTGCTACTCCTCCTACACTAGTAAATATGAATTTACTGAGGCTCTTGCCGAATGTCACTCGTCTTTAAATGGCTCTTGCCAGTACTCAATCTCCTATCTCTCACAATTAGGTAGGAGTTATGAACATGGAGATACACTCATCTCTGTTCCAGTCCCACAGTGTACTGCAAGAGGGAAACAGGCAGTTTAACATATTCCCTGTCTTCCTTTTTTTTCAAAAAATCGTGGTGTTTGCAGAAGTGTTGATCTGCCAGAGTCCCAGGGGGTAACCATTTGCCCTGCCTGGATAAACAGTTCCCGTCCCATATTTTCCACTATCCTCACACTGTTCATCCTCATCAACCCTCCCCTGGAGAGACCAATTCTAGGGAGTATGAAGAATAATCAGCCTCTGAGAGCACATTCATGTTTGGTCTCTCTGATAAACCAGTCACAAATGAAAACAGAGATCAGTAACACCCCACTGCATAGGTCCACCCTGACCAATAATAAATACAAACAAGCAGACTCCTCTAATTGCCACATGCACTGACTCCTCCCATGCAAGGCTGCTGCCCAACACACAGTCCGTCACAGCAAATGGCACATGTGTTGACAGAGTTCTTCTCAGCCAAATCCACAGAGCCACAGTGACAGCAAAATTACAGAACAGCCTGGTCACTAAATTACCCAGCAGCTATGAGATGAGCCTTCTGAATTGCCTTGTTACTATTTCCCTAATACAGTCTGTTATAGCATCTGGCAGTACAGCATGTTTCATGGCTAAGAATGCTCTAAAACTGTGATTAGATAGGTAACTGTCTTGTGATAAGAGGATGGGTATTTGCAGTTGGTTAAAGAAGGAGGGATTCTCTCTAACAAAGCAAAATCCAGCTGTGAAAGCTCAAAACTCCAGTCTGAAAGACACATGATCACCTACTTTAATAGAAAATTCCCAAATGAGATTTCACTGGTGGATGGAAAGAGGGGCATAAGGGGGTTTCTCTTCTGTCTTTTCTTTTTTTCTTTTTCTTCCTCTTTTTCAGTGTTAACTCTCCCATACGGGCTGGTCAGTAGAAGAGCAGCGATTACCTCTGTAAGGCAAAATGAGGAGAACACCTTAATGTGGTGGGTCCCCCAGGGAGAATAGTATGGGCCCGAGCTGCTCTAAGCCAAACTACTTAGCACCACAGCCATAAAGGAGCATCTTGTCAGACTCCCATGGCTGTGGCAGCATCATCCATTTATCTGCTGGGGACTGGGTACAGTCTACCAACAGCCTGGCTGCCTTCTCTGCCCTGCTCCACAAAAAACCCAAATACCTCCCAAGGGTGAGGTGGAGCAGGCAGCACCACAGAATGCCAAAGTGGAAGTCCTGGGCTCAGGGTAGGCAGGGGGTGTGTGATTGGTCTCACATAAATTAACCTTTACAGAACACTTTCAGAGTCTAATTACCCAGCGGCATAAAGGACCAGGTAATCACCATGTAGTTAGAGGAAATACACCATGTAATTCACCGTGTGGGAAGATACTTGGGATACTTATCAGGTAATTACAATGTGGGTGAAGGCAGATGTGCAAAGCCTTACAACAGGTGAGTGACAACTTTTACAGAAGGAGAGTAGGGGACCACCTGACATCTCACATTGCTCCTCCACTTGCCAGGAGGCATATACGGTGTCCCCACAACTGCCCAGTTTGTTGCTTTTATAATGGGGCATTGCTGGAGACTGGGGGGCTTTTCTGCTGCAAACGGCAAAGGTGATGGTTCCTGCCCTGAGGCAAACAGCTCTGGTGTAGCCCATGCTTCACAGGCCAGGCTGTTTCATAGACTTATTAAGACTCCACAGGTGGGTCCCAGCACAGTGGATTTTGAGATTGGACTAGGGATGAGTCCTTTTCACTCACAACCATCATTAATCACAGCTTAGTACTCTTTCCTTGGTATTGCTTCTCAAACAAGTTGTGGATTTTAGTTTTCACATCTCATTAAAACAACCCCTTGACTTCTCTCCCCCTCCCCTTTCCCATGGCCCTGTTAACCAAACAGGTAGGCAGAGTGTATGCAGTCATTTGCAGTTATTCCATTAGCAGCTCTGGGACAGTTCTGACCTTTTTCTGTTTGTGCACAGTCTGTTTGCATGTGTCTGGCAATATTAATTCCCTTGCACCTCATGCACATAGACACTACAGTTTTCATTTTGTTCTCTCTCTGCATTGCCCTATGACAACAGATGAATCTGAACACATCCCTTGTATTGGGAGTTTTGTAAAACTTGGTTGTCTGGACAGACAACTGCTCTTGCTTTTACATAGAAATAGGTTTGAATCTTTGTCTTCATATCCAGTAATTTTCTCCCGGTCACATGTTCAGATAATTCTCGGACTCTGTTACATCTGTCATGAGCAAATCCCAATCTTAGACACTCCGCTCCCTTATTGTTGGAGTAGCTCCATGTCTTTATCTGCTCCAAGCAACCTTATTTCACAACCCTCCCAGAAGAGAGGCTCTCATGTCAGATCTCCACAGCAGACCTACCATGGGAGAGCTCAAAACTAGCAATGCATCAATTACTCATTACATTCAGTTTATTTAGCAGATTGTGCCCTTCCCTCCAAGCCCCGCGCTGACAAATAGTCTATGAACATATCTTTATGTATTTATTATTGTTTATTATTTATTTATGCAAAATTGTTCAATGAATATTTTACATGAGCAAATTTCAGTCTGGGTATTTGTAATGAGCTTCATTTAATTAGACAATTCTGAATATTCATGATGTATAACCGGCCATCTCAGTCCCATGCTATTTTTTCTTCTGTACCCTTACTGGATGACTTAACTTTTATTAACTACTTCTGCCTCAAGGAAATTTCCTCTCTGGACTGAAAACATCAGAGTGACTGGCTTGAAGTTGCCTTTCTGGAATACAAATTGTTTCCAAAAGCAGCACCATCCACCAAAGGCATGAGACAATAAATTAGTTTTAGAACACACCACAATACAAATGAAGGGGATGATCCTATCTAGGATAAACATCTAGAATAATTCACTGAAGGAAATAGGTCAGCCATTGCTACAGACGGCCTCTTGCACAAGCAGAGTTATAACCTAAAACTGGAACCCATGCTGTCTTAGTTCCTGCACAAAACGACCACTGCCATTCACACCACTCACTTTGGCTGGCATTATTAGCCAAGAGAGGCAAGGCAACTCTTGGAAGATTGGTTGTTTCACAAGAGGGGCTTGATTTGCTGTTTCCCATAGCTCCCAATCAGAATGACATGGGATATGAGCTCCGTCTTCTTCTTTCCCACATCTGTTCCCAGATTTACACACCCTTTTCCAACAGCACTAACAGTTACAACAGATGATCTGATTTTTCTACTAGTTACTCCCGCAGCCAAACCCACCCTTCATTAAACTTGCATTATGCTAAAATGTCACGTGCTGATTAGAGGTGGTTGAAAATGTGTCAAGCAGTGAAAACCATATTCAGAGAAAGAGGTGGTTCAGAGCCTGTGTCTCTGTGGCATAAAGCAGAGCTTTGCCAAGATATGCGAGCCATTTGATACCTAAAGCACTGTCTCTGTAGCAGAACAGCACTTCAGCCAGGCTCATGGAGGCTTTTTTCTCTGAAAGGTTATGTAGCCAAGAAGTACACTATAAGGCTAGCTTATAATTAGGTTGCTTATGTCTCAGCTGGGTGTCTCTGCATGTTAGTACTGCCTAGTTGTGGGTATACTAGGGCTACATTCGGTCATGCTTAATGCAGAAAGATCCTCTTGAGATAGAACATTCCCCTAGAGGTCAGTATGGACTTCCAAAGCCTGAATCATCCCATTTTATTGTGGACATGAGGTGGAAACATAAAGCACTTCTTAACCATTCATTGAGTATAAAGAGACAGCAGCCAACATGGCTATAGACATTTGTACTCTAAATTGTAGATAATTAGTAACAGGCAATTTCCCTCAAGCTGAATAAGAGGTAAAAATTATCTACCTTTCTGATACTTAGAAGTAGGCATAATAGAAGGAAGGCGTATCTGAACTGCAAAGAGCATGATGAAATCTCAAACCAGCATCCCATTCACCACGTCATATGCATGGAGTATCAAAACACATGATAAATGAAGGAGAGGAGCTGGGGGAGTAGAACTAGGGAAAGTCTGTGGTACTGCTCTACATACAGTTTGGTCATTTCACAGAATCACAGAAAGTTAGGGGTTGGAAGGGACTTCAAAAGCTCATCTAGTCCAACCCCCCTGCCAGAACGTTTCAGCAGCCTTTTAACGTGCAACCCTGTGCATCTGAAAGGGCCACATCATACATCAGGGAAAATGGCTTGCTTAAAGTACTAAATACCAAACCATCTATTTCTATGCCTTGGCTCCCTGCCACATGACAGGATGTGTGTGTGTATTCCGTTGTCACAGGGCACACACAGGTGAAGGGAGAGCAGCATACCATGGAAAAATCCTTCAATTCTGTGGATTGTGGTGGCATTCAGAGCAGTTGCTCTTTCCTAAAAGCAGGCTCCAGCTCCGCTGCTCTAATTCATCAGTGAGGGGCTGGGAATCAAACTTGCTTTGCTTAAACATGCAATTGAATGCAGGAACACAGACTGTAAAATACTCCAGCACTGTTTCCACAATTAAGGAAATTGCATAATATTAAATGCAAGGTAGCTTCAGGTTGACTTTACCTGTGTAAAAGTCAGGAAATTAAAAAAATCATGGTTCCCACAGCAACCTTAACTTACCCATGTTGCACATATCTAATAAGGCAGAGTTAACAGCATACATATGAATATAAAATACTACTCAAGCAAATCTCAGCTATTACATTGCATTAATATTGATTTGTTTCATTTAATAATAGATTGCCCTATCATTGCTTTCAAGAGAGCTTTTTATAAAACTATTTTTTTTAAAGTTAAGATTATAAAAAAAAAAAAAAAGAAAAAAGAAAAAAAGAAAAACCTAGCATATTTTATTCACGTTTGGTATTTTAGAGAATTGGCATTGTTTCTTCACATGAAGAAACTGACAAGCAGCCAGGTAGAACTCAGTCCTCACTTTTACAATATTACAGAAATTCAGCACTGGAGTTTTTAATTAAAAATGTGAAACCTAAGTGTGATGACAGCCAGAAGGGACATGAGCAATTTTATTCAATAAGAACTTAAGTATGGGATATTACTCTCCTCCTTCACACCTACTGTTCCCTTTATTTCTATCACTAAGCTGAACCCTGTGCTGGGGGTAAGTAATTTTCATTTATGGATACCAGCCTAGGATACAGTTTATGAGGGGTTATGCTAGACTCATTCTCAGAATTGCAAGATCACACAACCATAGAAAAATAAAACAGTCAAAAAGGACCTCAGAATTTTATCTGATTCAACACGACTCAAAAAATGGCTAGTCACATTACTTCAGGTTCCTCCTGATGTGATATCTCAGTTGAAAGCAGCTTTTTGGTACAGCCACACGAAGATCAGGTACAAGATGTCCTGCAAGGCACACCTGAAATGCAATAGCAAAGCTGTGTGGGGATTCTTACTCCAAGTAAGGAGAGATGTTGGAAGCTGGGACACTGGTTGTGATGTGACCTGAGCACACTGGCAGCTGGTATAAACAACTGCCTTTCAGACCTTGGTTTACAATGGGTCTAATCCAAGTGGAAATTAAAGCAAATTGTACCAAGAGATTAGGACTCAGCAGGCACGGCCACCTGGGATTGGTCCTGTGGCACTGCAGAGGTGGTATGGGCAGCCCACAGAATCACAGAATGTTTAGGTTGGAAGAGACCTCCAAGATCATCCAGTCCAACCTTTGACCAACACCATAATCTAACTACTAAACCATGTCCCTAAGGACCAGGTCCTAATGCCTTTTAAATGCCTCCAGGGATGGTGACTCCACCACTGCTCTGGTCAGGCCATTCCAATGTCTGACAGCCCTCTCAGTGAAAAAATGTTTCCTAACATCCAGCCTAAACCTCCCCTGGCACAGCTTCCATCCATTCCCTCTGGTCCTTTCCTAGTCTGCCAAGAAGAGAAGGCTGTTTCCCTCCTTGCTCCAACCTTTCTTGAGGTGGTTGAAGAGAGTGATGAGGTCTCCTCTCAGCCTCCTCTTCCCCAGACTGAACAGCCCCAGCTCCCTCAGCTGCTCCCCACAGGACTTGTGCTCCAGGCCCTTCATGAGCTTTGTTGCCCTTCTCTGGACACGCTCCAGCACTTCCATGTCCTTCCTATAGTGAAGTGCCCAGAACTGAACACAGGACTCAAGATGTGGCCTCACCAGTGCCGAGTACAGAGGGATGATCACCTCCCTATTCCTACTGGCCACAGTGTTCCTAATACAAGCCAGGATGCCATTGCCCTTCTTGGCCACCTGCACACACGGCTGACTCACAATTAAGATGACTGTCAACCAATATCCCCAGGTCCCTTTCCAACTTCCAGCTCTTCAACCACACTTCCCCAAGTCTGTAGTTTACCATGGGGTGGTTATGACCCAGGTGCAAGACCTGGCATTTGGCCTTGTTAAACCTCATACAATTAACCTTGGCCCTTTGGTCTAACCTGGCAGGAGAGCCACAGGGGGCTACAGGAGAGACAGACAGTTTGCAGAGTCCCCTCAAAACCCTGCTGGTTCTCCCTAAAGGTGTGAGTGCCCGTGGCTAGCACCCAGGTGACCAGCAATTTTAGCATCTGTCTCTCCGAGAGCCAAATCACTCACAAGCCTGTAACCAGATCTCACCACACTGCACAGTAGCCCCTCCGGAGTCACTGTATCACCAAGATCTGACACACCACCACCCTCAGGCACTAAATGAGCTCCAGAAAAATTCAGATGGTTCCTTGGGTTTCATTCACTCAGGATAAAAAAATAACTTTCTTCTTCGTAGACCCTGACACCTGACTCAGGAATGAATCGTCAGGGGAAAAAAAAAAAAAAGCCAAACAGCACCCTTAGACTGTATTACTTTTTTTTTTTTTTTAAATATTTTTTTTTCCTTGATTCCAAAGTCCTCGTAAAACAAGCTTCCCCAGCCTCCTGTTTAAACTTTATAGCTCTTCATTTAAATTACCTTGCTAAAGCCTTTGAGTCCCTGCCTGGTTCAGGTCGCTATCTGGTCCATCGGAGGAAGGTGGCTGGTGACGTGGCAGCTCTCATTAGCGAGTGGCAGGGACTCAGCTGCAGCAGCTTTGATAAGCCCAGCTTCACTCTCACAAGTACGCCGCAAAGCAATTAAAACAGCAAAGGGCCCTTTCCACCTCCCCCCCTCCACCCCCGGCCCTCAAGATCCTTTTTCTTTTTTCCTCCAAAGCTGAATAAAAATGATTTGATAAATTATTCTTTTCAGAGCTAAACACTCAGGCGAAGGAAGGGGGAGGGAGGAGGAGGGAAAAAACTACACAGGGGAGAAAAGTCGCTCCTGAGGACCCATTATGAGCCTGTATCCCCAGCTCGCTGGCAATCAGGGCAGAGTTCTGGTGTTTGGGATGGGCAGTTATACAGCAAAGCTCCTTGCCGTTCATCTGACACTGCTGTCAGGCCTGCTGGATGGGCAGAATGCATGTGCATCCCTGTGCATAACAGCTGGAAGTTGGGGCAGGTGTTTAGGACTGTTTCAACCTAGTATTATTATGCTGCTTATAGAGGCAATACAGGCACAGCTCAGTCCCAGGTCCCTCAGCAGTACCTGGACTGCTCTGACTTATGGCTTGGGAAGGAAGCCCTTGAGAGGCTGATAATAGTCTGGAGGTGGCTGGCTATGCTACCATTGCCACCATACAAGGAGGCAGAATGGCATGCTTGAAACAGCCCTGGGGTTTTGCTCCCTGTATGCAGTGTACCAACACTACCTACTATGCTTTTCTGGGACTTGAATATGCTGAAACAAACTTCTGTTTACAGAGAAGTAGAAAAGATGGGAAAGCTTGGGTACCACCTAGAATTACACTAAGTGATGCACTGAAATGAACTGCTTCTTGATTACTGTGGAACTAACACAAGACTCCCAGCAGGAAGCAAAACCAAAGATGGGACTCAGGGATTCAGGAAGAAAGGAAGGGTTGGCATGGCAATAACACAGCTCACAGTCAGAATCCTGCTTCTGCAAACTGGGCTTGGCAGTCACAGATGGGAGCACCTGATGGCTGGTGATTGAACAGGAAGGTTTGATTGAGACTGCACCACCTAAGAACAGACACGCTGAAGCCATGGCCAGTACCTAGGCTCTACCTGTGTTTTCCAAGTGTATCTGGAAAATTACTTTTGTTAAATGAAATGCTGAGAAGTGTCTGAATTCAGGGGCTGCTCAGCAAACAAGTGCTATTGAGGGAATTGGACAACCACCTCTGAAACATTCTGTCTCTCTGTACTTTGCCTCTGACCATAATCTGATTAGGGTCATTTTCTGCTGTTTCTCATGGTGTTAGTAACTGAAGTCTGTAGTGAGAAGAGAGATGCAGAAAAAGAGGGTGTTTGGAACAACAAAACAAAACCAAACCCACAACAAACAAACGCCAACAAAAATACCACATACAAAGGTCTCAAACTGGCAGCACATGCCCATTCTGACCCAAAATAAAACAATTGAAAAACTGCAAAATCCATCTCTTTCCCCTCGCTAATTTACACCAGGATGTTCACGGAGTGAATGAGCGTTGGTACGCATGGTGTTCTATACAATGTGTCCAGAGAAGAATTCTCTCTCTCACTGTCACCTACAGAAATACACATAGTTCATCCATTTAGGTGACTATATGTCAGAAGTATGTCAGAATATCTTGGAAGTTAAGAGGGAGAGAAGCTGGGAACTGAGAGTTTCCTGGCAGCTGCAGGTGGATGCTAATGCAATGATGCATGATAAAGAGGCATGGAGAGGGAGGCGGAGGGTGCAGAGGACACAGTGTGGTTTACAAGTGATCATCCATCACCGGTGGCTCTGCCTTCTCCTCTTCATGCCAACAGGTGATGGAGCCTCATCCATAAAACATTTCCTGGGTGTCACTAAGTGGAAGATGCATTGGAGAGTTACACTCACTCTGCATAAGAAATAACTTCCCAGATGAAGGAGAGAGCTGACACTTTTAAACACCTTGTGCTTTCCTCCTCCCCACCAGTCCCTGCATGTTGCATCTGTCTCTAACAGAATCTCCTCTCAACAGCTGCTGCTATGATCCATATTACAGGCTCCTCTTCCATAGCTATTTCTTATTTAAGTATTT
This sequence comes from Florisuga fusca, assembly GCA_038090715.1. Classification (NCBI taxonomy): domain Eukaryota; kingdom Metazoa; phylum Chordata; class Aves; order Apodiformes; family Trochilidae; genus Florisuga; species Florisuga fusca. Next base: position 52,583,689 of record JAAWXA010000004.1, on the reverse strand, counting down.
CATAAATGTAGCTGTTATACAGGCTACCCCATGTATGTAGACCTGTGGAGTCTTCTCATAACCGCAGGAGGAAAATTAAGTTTCTAACAGATCCAACAGCACCTCCAGTTCCTAGCTCCTCACTGTCTTCTCACATGCTTCTGAACGTGTTCCTGCCCCAAGTTAGACTCTGTAAATTTTAACCCCCCTTTCATCAAAAAGGTCCCCAGTGTGCACATTCAGTATAACCCAGCAATAGCATAACTTCTGTGTTAAGGTTAGGTGATAGGACCCTACTGACTACAAGAGCCAGGGCTACAAAATATCTGAAGGTTTGGCTTCCCAGACAATTCAAAGAGAAAGACCTGGGAAAGAAAGAAAAAATACTTGTTCAGTCTGAGCAAAGCCACAGATTGAATGATTTTCATTTACATTTACAAACAAAAAATGGCTGAGTGATTCCTTAAGTACTTTGGATTTAGGATCTGAAATATGACCATGGTTACACCTGATGGGAACCAGCAGATTTTCCTATAATGCTCTGGAATTGAGTAATTTTGACAAACTGCTGCATGCATCAGCAATATTGGCAGCCTCTACAAAAGGAATCAAGTCCTTAAAGGGCAAGGGGCTGCAAGGAAGCCAGGGGAGCACTGGCAGAGCTGGTGTGGAGACCCCAAGGTTGGGAGAGCTGGGGGCAAGGAAGCTGCAAGGCAGGAGGGGGCACTGGCAGAGCTGGGTATAATCAATGATGTGCAGCAGCTGTTTGGGGCCAGCTCTATCACTCCATATTTTTCACTAGAATTATAATTCAACCGTTCTTAATACTAACTCCTGTGCCATTTACTGCCTGACTTACTAAACCCAAGTCATTTCTGCAGTTGTGTTCCTACATAAGCAAATTGATGGTTCAGACTGCCAACCTCAGCTGTCAGCTGTCCAAGTGGTTCTAGAAATGTATTGCATTTGGTGTTAGGCACTTACTTGTCTCCTGAAGGAGAGGTGGAGTATCTGGAGAGTAGATGAATCTCACCTGTAATTAAATACTTCTAAGTAACAGAGTGGCTAAAAAATTAGGGTGGGCATCTATCTTGGAGATGGATATGCACTCTCCAAGAAGGCTGCCTGTGTGTTGGAGGATGAAACAGCATAAGCCGTGGGAAGATAAGGATGCAAAAAGGAATGATGATGAGAGGAAAAAAAAAAAAAAAAACAAAGGAGAAAGAAGGTCTAGATACAGCAAAGTATGACAGTGAGGCGGAGGAGGCCACCTGAAGAAAGAAAAACAGCCAGAATCACTGAACAAAGGAACAGGAGAAAGAGAGAAAAGCTCTATGGAGAGCCATTGAACACAGTAGCCCTCCTTCAATCCCCTCCAGGGGAATAAATGCTGACCCTACATCTTCCCTGGCTTGTCAGAGGCTGTTTGGCTGAATAAGTCCAGCCCAGCAGTCCTCTCCTGCTCTCTGAGCATTAATATATTCATTTTATTATTCAATTATTTAAAACATTTCTTATGTTCCATCTATTTCATGCAGATGGAGTGAAACCTGCACCACATAAGCCTCGAGAAATGTAGGGCACAAAGTGCTTCTTGTCTCTCCCTCCTCTACCAGCTTCACCCTGGCTCCAGCACCAAACACTTCCCTACTTGTACCTCAGACATCTTGTTTAAAAAGAAACCCTGTGGATGACTGCCACCTCTGCAGGGTGTGATGTGCAGGGTGCCCTGTGCCACCACAGGAAACTGAGAGGGAAGCAGATGCACTGGAAGTTGCTCCCCTGTCAAACTCTGCTGGCTCCTGCAGGCAAGCTGCCTCCTCATGATGTGTAAAATGTGAGGCTTCAGGTTAGACAGAGAGTCTTTTCCTCTCCATTTGTCTACCAGAGCTTTTGAGGAGCTAATTAGCTTGTTAGTCATGGTGTCTCTCTCAGTCGTGCAAACCACCATAAATCTCCCTTTCTCTCTTCCTGCTCCAGGGGAGCATTAATTCTGATTCTCAGATGGGAGACCTCCAAAGGCAACATAAGGTGCTGAAGGCAGAAGAATTCATGAGTGAGTGGCTGTCATTCCTCTTACAACATCATTAGTCCCCAGGTCCTGAAGTGACACTGAGAAGGGCCACCTGTAAATCAGAGTTCTTGACCATCTGCAATCACAAGAGAGTCCTTGACACTTTGGGTATTATGTAGCTCTGCCCCACAAGCTATGCTACTAGAATCATGCTAAGTAAAGCTGGAAGACCCCTGCTGAATCATCGAGACACCCTCTACCCCCAAAAGAATCAACTGCATTAAAATAATTTCTGAAAGCCATTTGTCCCACCTGTTCTTCTCAACTCCCAGTAGTGGAGAGTCAATTTCTCCTGAGGCCTTCTCCTCCAGTATACCATAACTCTTTCTGAAAATAACTTCATTATGACTTGAAACAGAAGGGGGAGTTTTCCTCCTCTCCCCCAATGCATGCCCAAGAAAATCTCCTACATGTTGCTATATAGTCCCAACTCATAATTTTGACTTGCATCAGACTTTGTGCTATGTCACTGTCATATAAATCAATTCTCAAGAGAGGCCACCTAATTAAAGGTTTCTCATCCACAAAGAGATGTCCTCTGTCCTCTACTTGGCTAGCAGTAGTTGTTTGCTACAACATATAAAACAGCCAGGCCTTTCTTTTGCTCTGCTGTGTTTCCAGACTGCCTGGCATGTGTTGCGTGTTAAGTGTCATCGAATAAATTCAGCAAATTCAGCTGACTCAAGAGGTACTGTGAGTGCAGGGCTTGCCTCGGGCTTCATGCTGCTTGTCACTAGAACTTGTGGGTGGATCCAGCTCTGAAATCCTCATTTGAGGCAGAGCTGGGTAAAGACTTTTCAAGGAATCAGCCAGGTATTTTTAGTTTAGCTTAGCCATTTTTTTCTGCAAGAAAGAGTTAGCTATTTGACAAGGATTTTGCTGCACCTTTATTAGCAACTCTTATTGTGTTCAAGTCTTATGGGAGAGTTCCCTCAGTGCAACTTCATTCAGGCAATTCTGCTAGTAATCTGCATGGTTACCAACACTGAAATGTTGTAGCAGATAAGGAAAGAGCACCTGGGGAATACAGCTCTCAGCTTTGCCATGAGGATTTCCTGCAGCACATTCTCAGGCTTTTGTCCAGTTCTGCGATAAATGTTCTCGAACGATGGAGCGTTCATCCTTTCCCTTTATAGGAAGAGTTCCTTAGCCAAGAACAACTCAGTGACACAAAATGAAGCTGGAAAATGAGCCCAATTTGCATTCTTTCCCTCCTCATGCTAGCGAAAGCTGGGCAAACAATTCTGAATTAATCATTTATTAGCTTAATTCTACCTCCTCAAATTCACAGACTGTCCGCTAGCCCTTCCCGGTTTCATTTCTTCCAGACCAATTCTCTTCAGAATCATTTGGGTATGAACACAACAGAACATACTGAAGTCAGCAGGATGATTTCATTACATAAAAGTAAGCTTGCATTTTAAAGCTCTTGCTGAACAGAGCTTGTCTTGATGGCTCTCTTAGGTTTGGGGGGGTTTTTTGTTTGTTTGTTTGTTTTTGTCTTTACAAACTATCTTTAATTTTCAGCTTGCTTGCTAGCAGTGAGTTGGAATTTTACAACTATCTTCCCTCAGTACAAGAGCCATGTGGTAAGTTTGCATACCCTTGAGTGGATGAAAGCAGGTCCCAGAGCACTTAACTTTCCAGGAAAAAACAACAATTCACAATGTTTTTTCTCAGTGCCACACTGCCAATACTGTGGTATAAAAAAGTCAGGAGTCAGGCTCTCAAAGCTAAAAATCAAAAGGACTTGTTTTTTTTTCCCAAGTAATAAATGTTGGGTTCTTTTCTCTTGTCTCCTTGCTTTTTAACCTTTGAGGTCCATTTTCATTAGGGCCATAAATATGCTGCTTCAATTAAAAAGTGAAAAAATATCTTGACTCCAACAGCAAAGCTTTCAGAAACACAGTGAATACTACAAGCCTCACAACAAAACATGACTGCTGGCAACACCTAACTAAACAATTATGCACTAATAATACAAACTAAACATTACTTTGCGATGCTGAATTAACTGCCATGGCTTCTACAACAGTTCCAGCCAGGGGACTTCTTTCCTGAGACAATAGCACAAATAAAACTCAAAGGGAGAGAACAGAATCAGGGCCAAAATGAACATTCAATCCAGTGCCGGAGGAAGGATTTGGGCTCCTAAGCTCTATTTACTCCCTGTATGAGGTTGCTCTAAACAATAACTTTTTGTCCTGGATGTCTTTCCAATCTACGATTGGTTGCTGTTTTCCTCCTTTCTATGCCAACTATGCAAACATCTCTCTTATCTTCATTTGGAGGGTGGTCCCTTTGCTTGCTGTGACAATGCCATTGCTCTGTCAGCTTAGCCTAATAGAGAGCATCTCAGGGACTGACCAAGGACTGGACTGCTTTTCCTAGGCCTTAAGCAGCTCTCTCACTCTTGTACCTGTGTGGGTAGAGCAGCAGTGATGTCTCTCTCCAAGAGCGATGTGTGTGCTCCCTCTGCTGTTAAACATGGGCTTCAGGAAGGTGTGGCCATACTACACAGCTCTTTGCAGCTCTGGTCTTCCCACAGCGAATAACTATTTGGCTGGCATTTATGTCTCAGTGGAAGGGTTACTGCAACACATGCTGAGAACATCCAGCCACAGCAAACTCAAGTGATGAGTTGTTCCTGGTTCTCTTGCCCCCATCGGGCCCGGTGATTTCTAAACAGAGTGCATACATTGCATTGCTTGCACTCTGTGAGAGTCAATTCATGCCTACAGACAAGAAGTCCACGATCCCAGGACAGAGATCAGATGGCTTTATCCTTTTAATTTTTTCTAGAAAATCCACCTGGCTAATTCTCTTTGGCTTGCGCATGTGTGTGTGCTAGCAGAGAGGCATAGCCTGCTCCCCTGTGGAGGCTGTGCCTGAAGTCACAAGGGAAGAATTCGCTATTTTGGAAATGGGCCCTGCCCACCTTAACCTCTTCAGATAAGGAGGAGGTATTGGCAAGGCTTTAGCCACCAATACCAGCAGATGAGTTGTGGCACAACCACGTATCTGCTAAGAGTTATGGCTCCTGGTTAGACAGTTGGTGCCTTTCCTTACTTTCTCTCAAACCTAGAGCCCGCTATGGCAATTTCCACACATGACCTAACAGGTCACAAGCCAGGCGATCTGACTCCATATAGCACCAAGGCTGAAAGACTGTACTGCTCTCTGCCCAGCACTCTTCCCCTTCCTCTTGAGGCTAAGTCATGCTTCCCCATCTTCTAGTCACCCTAGTCTGCAAGTTCTCGTCTTCCCTCCTCTTCATCCACACAAGAACTCCCGAGAGTTAGGCCAGTGATGCCACCCCCATTATACACAGAGGCTAGAAGCCCAGAGCAACTTCTCTGTATCAGGTACGAAATATATGTCAGAGCACAGCAATGAACCCAAAACCTCAAGCTACCAAGCTTAGCTCCCTAATACAAGAGATGGTAAACATTTTGAGAGTCCGCTGCCATGTTTGTTTAAAATAATAATAATAATAATAAACAACAGCATTTGAAGCTTCTTATCATTGTTTCTACTCCAAGTTCTCAGTGAGAAACCAACTTGGCACTGGTGATAATGCTACTGCTGCTATGCCTACAGAACCAACATTACCACCATGACAGAAAGCTCCTGAGCTCTCTTCCCACTTGAGGCAGCACACTGCAGTACCTGATTCCCAGCCTCTCAAAGTCTCCTATCAACGTGGTCACAGTCAGGATATATTGACCCATCAAGCACCCACAGTAACATGGCATCTTCCCAGCATGGCCACATCACCCTATCACACCCGAAGGAAATGTGCAGATGCTGCCCCAGTGCTGGGCCTGTTTTCTAGCTCATCGACCCATCTGGTGGTTCTGACCCTCTTGTGTTTACATTCAGGTGCTTTGGGTCTTGGCAGTCCTGCTTCCTATTGCAGGCAGGCTCAGGCTTATCCTACCCATCCCCGCGTTGCTTGTCAGCTTCCTGCCAGCAGAGGGAAGTCTCTTGGACAATCAGAGTGCTCTACTCGGGGAATACAGACAACAGTACCCCTAGTAGGGCTAGCAAGATTAACCTGCCGGGTAACTGATACACCTTGTGTGAAGAACAGAAAAACATCTCTCCTACTTCGTTTTACTTCAGTGATCTTGAAGCAGTCAAAACCCCTCTCCATGCAGGATTCCTCTCTGGGAGACCCCCATGCCCAGGGCCAGCATGTTGTTCTGGCACAGAGATGGCTATTGGTGAGGTGCTCAGGGCTCACTCTGACACCCACAGCCAAAAGTGTGGTGGTGGGGAGACCAGTACCAGGTGGATAAGCAGTGACAGGGAAACTACGCACTGAATCAGAGTGTGAACAGTGAGTGCATGTGTGAAATTATGCTGCTCTCTGTTGGCTGCAGCACAGAGAACAGCTGCAGTTTCAAGGCTGCTACTGTTACTTAAATGCAAGTAGATCCTTCACAGGGCTTTGCAGAACAAACAAGGATTTGGGAAGTGTTCTGCAACTTCCTTTCATTGTAATGTGAAGCTGTCAAGAATGAAAGTGGATAAAACCCCCTGTGCTAGGCAAAGAAAATACGGCTGTCCGCTATGAAAAAACCCCTACATTTACAGTCAAATGCAAAACAGGAAAAACAACATATCCAGACCACAAGACTTGCATTCCCATATCCTACCCACCTGTGCTGCCCCACCCCATTTTCGTCTTCCCTTTTCCACTTCACCCTAGCAACTTCCACATCCTTGCTCTCCAACTCTTGCTGCCAGTGCTTACAGCACAGCATCTCTGCTTTGCAGTGCTCCACCTGAAGCATGTGGGTAGTGCAGGGCATGGAGAACTGATGGGGAATGTGTTGCATTTGTTCAAGAGCTATCGACTCCAGGACAGATCTAGTGAAAGAGGAGGATTATGAACTCTTTCAGTGCCAGAAACCATTAAAAATGGTGGTTTGGTCTTTCTCCATCTACAGGGAAATGTGTTTCTCACAAAGAAGCCACTGTTTCCTTCACAAATCTCTTATCTATGGGGCTGTGCAATTGAAGCTGTGACTCCTCATGGTGGAGTGGCTCCAGAGACCATCTCCCACACATGTTGCCCTGTCCTGCTCTGCTCAGCAGAGTATGGCTGATCCCTGATGTTTCTGTCTCCTTCTCCAAGTTCTCCCCTCTCACACCCCTTACCTAAGCTGCTTCATAGCTATAGAGGCCTGCCACACATTGTACAGGTGGGTTGCTCTCTGCCTGCTGGCTTGTGAAGGCAGGGATGGGTTTCAGGGGGAGAAAATATACCTGGAACTAGGTTGTGTAGTGGTGGTCTATAGTCTTGGCTGGCTGGTGATGTGGAATAAGCAGAAAGCAAGAATCCAGTATCAGGAAAAGATGGAGTTTTTGAGATGTGTTTTGAGGCTGTTGTGAAATAAAGCTGATTATCAGAAAATACCTGTGAAAAATAGGCTGAAAAAGATGAGAGGATGAGCAGAGATAGAGATGCTGCTTTTTTATGCCAAGACACTATTTACTCTGCTGTTTCTTTGTCTTCCCTACACCAGAAATTCCCTCTGGGATCCAAGTAAGTTTTCTCAGCAAAGTTTTATTAAATTCGCACTAGTGGTCTTGACAATGAGCACTTTCCATGAAAGTAAACAATCCTCCCCCCTCATAATTTCATCTCTGCCTCCACTGTGACCATTTCTTAAACTAAAGAAGTAGTCTGCATGTATTCACATGCCTCATAGACCCTCCTTGTTTCCAGCCCAGGGTTAAATACCTGCCTCCAGTGTAATAATGTGTGGTCAATGAAAAGAGCTTATAAGAGAGGGGATGAAGAACCTGATGCCCTCAACTTTCACTAACACCCAGAACTATTGGAGTAACAGAGCTCGTGAGAAAAGATGGCTCAGAAACATACTCTTGACTTTGCAGAAGAACTGCTGTGCCATGCTGGGTGATTCTTTGACTTCTGTTTCCCCTTCAAAGATAAAGATGAAGACTGATGGGAGAATGTGAGAATGGACATCAGCTGCCCTTCATTTTTCTGGACTTAGAAGAGCCAAGGTTGATCCTTTCTCACCTTCTGCAACTGGTACAGTGAGAAAAGGTCAGCACTTTTTTGGGAGCACCACAGAGAGAGCAGAGAACTGGTGTACTGTTTTTCTACAAGGCCAAAGGCAACTAACTGCATAGCTGGATAGAGGAAACCTTTAACCCCACATTGTGAATGCACAGAGATTATAGTGGATGGGACCTGCCCAGTTCTTAAAGGACAGGGATGTGCATGAGCATTTCAGAGAGATCTTTATAATGCACACACCCCCAGCTCTTGTGAGCAGAGTGTAGTCCCTCTTGCAATACTTTACAGAAGGTTGCAGAGCTCATTTTCCCAAAGCATTGTGGGGCTACATCTTCTGTCCCACCTCGACATAGTGGTGCCTCTGGGATCTCTCAGAAGGACCCTCAGTATTCTGTGGAATGGCATCAGCTATGGTGATTCTGGGAGGCCAGGGCTGCATCTCTACCCCTGCTTGAGAATCCAGGGAAATGAAAACTGTATGTACACAGAAGCCATCCAAAGTATAAATACCACATCATGCACACTCCATCACCCAAACGCCTGAAATTGAGGTGTTCATGGTGTTTCAGCTGCTTTCAAGGAGAGGAAACAAACAAACCAGCAAACAAACAAAAAAAACCCCAACAAACTCCAAACCCCACCGAAAGGCAATCTCCTCCTTTGCCAGAAGGTGGCAATGGTACTTCACTTATTCATCTCTGATTCCATTCCTGGAAAAGGACACCTCGATGCCATCTACAGAGCACTCAGGAGAAGCAAGCTCCTTTTAAAAAATGCTTCAACTCAGCGCAACGAAAACACTTTAGAAAAGCGTAGGAAAATAAATAAGGCCATTTCATCTGCAAACCCACCACCCAGAAGCCTGGATGTGATGGAAGATTCCTGGTGCACAGGACAAACTATGATTTTCTCATTCTTTCCCTTTCATTTTCCCTTCATAGAGAGTCAGTCTAGAATATTAAGGGGACAGGCTTATTTATTTATTTATGCCTTTTAAACTGTCCTGATTAAAGATACAGGGTTTTCCCTCTCCCCTGCATGCTCCAGTCTGTGTGGATGGGAAGCAGTAGGAATCCAGCAAGGATTAGAACCATCTCCAACAGTACCATAGCAGATCCTCCTCCTTCCATCTGCAAGGCCCTTCTCTTTCTCTCAGTTTTTAACAAGTCCTTGAAATGCCCTTGAGCTATAGCATATAATAAACTCACATTTATGCACACATACGCTCAGCAGGTTAACCCGTTCACATGGAACCTACCAGATAAGGGTAAACAGAGATCTAAACCCCGACACAGCCCCTTCTTCTTCTGCCCATCCAAAAACACAGCATCTCAAGCTGTGGGGCTGTTAACATTCCACTGATGGATCATCGGGCCAAAGACAAACCCTCCAAGGCTTCAAAATCTCCCTCTGAACTAGAGGAATAACATGAAACCTGCCCCCGAGCTGTGGGGTCTCACCAGAGACCTCAGTGCTACTGCAGGCAGAGGGAGAAGGAGTAATCTGTGTGGCACAAAGGACTGCAGGCAGGAGGCAGCTTAAATGCAGCCAGCAAGGAAAGCTCGGGGCAGTCTCACCTGCAGGAAGTTGGCCCTGGCACCACGGGAGAAAAGGTACTGGAACCTGTGGATAAGGGAATGAAAGCATCCTCATTTGGATAGCTGAGCACAGCATCTCTGAAGTGAGTAATTATGCTTGTCCGGACACTGCAGGTCCTCTAGCAGCCGTCACAGCATAGGGTCACTTAAAGATTAGGCTGTTTAATTAAAACATGGTGTGGAGTAGATTCTGGGGAAGGGCAGCTTGCCCAATGATGGTGTGGACTGTACAATTTCTCTAGGAGAGGAGCTGATTAGAGAGTAAGAAGCATCTCTGCCGCAGGGAAGGGGACTCATCTCTGAAAATCCTCAAATAGGTACTTCACAGTGACCTGTCTTTTTAGCAGGAATAAAAGTCCCATCACAGGGCTTGGCTGAACTGGGTATATTTCAGTCTCCTCTCCAGCTAGCTGAGTGATTCCAAAGAGGAAGGAGAGATGTCCTTGAGATATGATTTCTTTCACACATTCCACCAGAGGCAAAAGCAAGTAATACCCCAGGAACACACCACTGCTCTTCACTTAGGTTAATCATAGAATGGTTTTGGTTGGAAGGGGCCTTCAAGATCACCTAGTTCCAAAGCCCCTGTATGGGCAGAGACACCTTCCTCTAGACCAGGCTGCTCAAAGCCCCGTCCCTCTCCACAGTGCTACCACTCCCCAAGCAAGGAGGGCTGCCCCCTTTATGGGTGCTATTGCAAAACAAAGTACACCAAGTGGCTGAACATGTTTAAGGCACCCTGAAGGAGGAAAGTACAGTGGAGGAAAAAAACAAAAACAAAACACCAAGGAAAAAAAATTCCCAACAAGAACAAAACCACAAAACCAACCAACAACAACAACAAACTAACAAAAAACAGAGGTAAGAAACTTGCTGTCCACCTCCACGGTGGCCACAGGACAAAACTGAGCAATCCCTTCTCACTCGCCTTCTGCTTCTGAGGATCACACAATGAGAAAAGAAACATACAGTGAGTTATTGCCAGATGGTGATGACCAGTGCTGTAGTTCAAAGGGGAAAACCCAATAGATCTCTAAATGCTAGCCCACTGTGAGCCTTTCATCCTTTACAGAAATGGTTATCTTAGATCATAAAATGTCTCATTTCCTGGATCACAGATAGGTTGCTTGTGGCAGGCCAGTAAAGAAAGGGAGATGGAGGAGTGGAGAGGGGGGGAAGGAGAGGGGGCTTGTCCCCAGACATATTGGTGCTCACAGGGCTTACCTAGTGTCATTGCTTTATCTGTCAGCAGATGTTCTAACTATAGAAGCAGAGGATTTACCGCTCCACAAAAAGGAAGACCGGAATTAAACTAAAAGGACATTTTTCCAGAAGAGCTGTTTGGGCTTCCCTGAAACCCTGTGCTTCCCCCCAGCTCTCCCAGGGCTGGACTTCCCACCAGCTCTGTCAGTGCCCCCCTTGGCTCTGCAGTCCCCTGGCTCTTACAGCCCTGAGCACTCTGCTACACTGAGCCCACCAGTGCCCCCAGGCATTAAGTAGTGTTCTTGCTGTTCACTTTTCTCAGTTGCCTCTTCAGTAGGGAAGCTGCTCATGCTGTATGAAGTCTAGTGTCACAACTTTTTATGCAACTGAAGGAAGACTCACCAACTAGTTGTTTTTTTTTAAGGTGATCCCTCTTAGGATTTCATACTCAGCACCACAGGCTGAGTGACTCCAGGTACACACAAAAAAGAGCACCTTGCTCTTTTGTCACCTTGCATGATGCTCTTTTGTCACCTTGCATGATGCTCTTTTGCATATACTAAGCTTCATATCTGCACACCCAAAAGGAGAGCTTGTCATAGTAAACCACAGCAGAAAGGCTAATCCCATGTGACAGATAGTCCACACCACATTATGAGCCAGCAGTTGGCTGGCATCCAGTCACAGGGCAGGAAAGTCGTACACACACACAGAACACTGAGATGACAGCACGTGACAGACAGCAAAACCCTCAGAGCCTATTGCAAACAGCACACGGGCACACATTTGAGGCAATGTAGGCATACACTTCTTATATGCTTTGGCAAACACAACCAAACACTCTGTATGGGCCCGCTCGCTGACAAAGAACACCAACTACAGCCAGACAGATAAATACTCAGCAACCTTGGCTAACACAACTGCAGATCACAAAAGCACTACAAGAAATCCCCACATACGCTGCCAAAATGTATAAATTTAGCCGTGTCCTTTGTCAGACCCAAATGAAGGGCAGTGTACACATTCAGAGGCACAAATACTTTACAGCCTTAGATAGATCCTGAAATATACATTGCCATACAGGAGCATAAACTTTAGACATGGGGGTTACACACAAGCAAACCCCAACTAGAACTATAGGAAGAATTGTTTAAGGTGGTCAGCTGGCCTGGAAACTCCTCTGAAGCAGAAACTCCAAGTATAACTGAAACACTTTGGCTACTGAGCAGCAGACAAACCTGGAAGCAGCCGTAGGGAACATACAGAAAGAAATCTCTAGCAATGAAAGAAGCTAAAGAGGTAGGTACAGCACTGGGGAGAAGGGCACACTCACAGCATCCTAGGGGCAGCTTGGATGGAAACTGGCCATCTTCAGCTGCTCACTGCACGAAGTTGTTGCTGTATGGCAAGGATGAGAAAAAACAGATGCTCTTTCTTTACACCATTTCAGGACAGTAGGGGCTTCTGCCTCCTGCAGAGTTTTTTTGAACTGTCCAATCACACACTGGCTGTTCTCAGCATTTTGCAAATTATATTATCACACTGCCAGCCTTCCCAAAGCCGATGGGAAAGGGCCATGCAATCAGGTGATGAAAATCAGTTTAGTTTTGCTGAAGCCATCAGAACAATACCATTTCCCACTGCTTGATGCTTGGGCTTTCATACCAGGGGTGAGTCCAGGAGCAGACCTGAGCCTGCCCTGAGCCTGTGCCCTGTTGTGACTCCTGTTCAATGCCCTCTTAAGTAAGTTTTACACAACTTATTATGTCACATGGCTCTATACAAACCCTTGACACTACTCACAGCCCCACATCATCCTCCCATCAGGCGGTTTTATGTTTCCAAGAACATAAACTGAAGCAACTGATTTTCTCAGGACATTTTTGGTGGGAAAAACATTATTTTCAAGACAAAAAGTCTTTCATTCTGCTGACACCAACACATGCTATGTATCCCATGCAGTAGCACTGCATACTACAAATCATGGCCATTGGCTAAGTGTCTTCATTATTCTTTGGGACCAAACCTCCATGGCCTATATTGACAGGGATAGAAGGAGCAGGAGACCTGAAGCAACCCAACTGTCCTTATTTTTATCACAGGGGACTTGGTCCTTATTTTCCAGGAGCTGCCTCAGAACGAGAGACAGGTATTTGGACACAGACAGTCTTAAAACTCCTGAAATTAATTCCAAGTGACCGCACTGAATCCAAAGTCTTCAGGTTATTACTGTCCAGCAGGCTTGTACCATGTCAAGTGAAGGCAACAGCTGTTGCAGGGAGAAGCCAAAATAATAGATGGACAGATGCCCCAAGGAGTGTGGATGCTCATGAATGAACATAGAAGAGAAAGTCAGATTGGTGGAAAAGGTTCCTGCACCGCCAGAGCAAATGGGAGTTTTAATTTGCCAGGTTAAATGGATGCTGAGGCATCACCAAGAAAAAAAAAATTTGTCTGCAGCACAGCTCCTCTTATGCTTCCCTCTTCTGTTTGCAGACCACAGAAGCTTTGGTTCTGTTGTGCTCCTCTATAGAACAAAAACAGGAAGCAAAAAAGCACTACCAAGAGGCTCTAACTCATCTCTTATTCTTGGATAAGTACAAATTTATGGCTCTATCTGCCTTTGAGTCTTTATTATCTCCTTAAGTGGCTAGCTTTGTACACAATTTATTATAAAAGCCTGGAATCTACAGTCAAATTACAGATCAATTGAAAACCACACAGAAAACAATTAACATCTGGCAGTGGTTTCATCTATAAAGCTGTCGCAGGCTTTGCCAACACCAAATTCCTCTTCTGACACCCATATTTCCTCTCCCCAAACCTAGTCTCCTCTTTTGCATCTCATGGATTTGTGGAAGAGCTGATTCTCCTCTCCTCAGTCCTGTGGTGGCATATGACTGGCTCTGTACCAGCAGGCCACCATGTGAGGTATGAAAAGCAGGCTGAATACAGCATAACACCCCTGTAGTTCTCCTGTAAAGAGGTTACTTCCATCAGGTGCTACAGGGGGAAGCTGAAGCTGGGAGTGCCCCATTATGCAAGAGTTTTGGCTTCCTCCTGAGCAGGTGGATGACAGGAAGAGGCCAGGAATCCTGATCTGAGTTTTCCCTCCATTGCTGCTTATTGATATGCTTCTCCATGTTGTCAGAAGTCTTACTACCTTCACAGGCAACCCTGTCCACTTCCAGCAGCAGTTCTCTGTTAGGCAGTCATGTATAGTTGGGAAAGATAAACACAGGGGTGATGGACATAACACTTCTAAGGAAAAGGTCACCTCTCACAACAATATTTTCTTACACTGGAGGAGTATGAGGGAGCTGGAGTTCAATGACCCTTTTGTCCATTCTCTCATTGTCTCTTTCACTCCGCAGATGTTCCACAGCTGATTCCTACTTCTCCATCTCATCTGCACAACACAAAGTCTCTGCTGGTAGAATAGTATTTAAGTATTGGTGCACTTAAATGGGCACCGAGAGAGGAATACTGAATAAACGGGTAATACTGGTTTCAACAAAGACTGTCTGGCTTGGATTTCCATTATGTGATGTGATAGGAGTACAAGAAAAAAGGGTATCTGCTGAGTTCATGCATGCTTCATGTTGCAGAGTTACTAACAGTTTTGGAAGCACAAGTTGAGGGACAGTGCCCCCCACTCAATGGGCCAAACAGCGCTTATAATGGGGTGAAAAGGAGCAATGGTGAGGTCAGTGAGGGGACTGTCTGCAACATTTCCAGCCATCACTTTTTAATAGCACTGCTGTAGAAATAATTAATTTTTTTCTGCTGTGCATTTACCACAGTTTTCACCCTAGCTGAAATACTTCAGTGGCTAAAAATACAAAATACAACATAGCCAGTATGAGTCTGCACTCATACTGCAGTGGGGTGGTGGGGCAAAACACACTTTGTTCACTTCACCCATCCCTCCACCACTACCCAGATATGTATCCATCCTTAGTATAATGGCAATAACTAGGTGCAGAAGTCAGCTCCTTGTTTAGATAGCAGGAACACTGAGCTAAAAGTGACTGGCAGGAATGGTTGCACAGGAGTAGCTCTGGAGATGCTTGTCTCATGGAAAGCTGGGGAGAGGAAATGGATGAGTGGATGGTGCAAGCAAAACCTCCCCCTTTCAGTGAGCTAAGAACAGCTGTTGTTGATGATGATTGCTTCCTAATTAGCTTGCTCTTGTATAAGCTTGATAATTTTATGTACCTCCAGAGGAGCGGATTAGCTCTGAATTCACATTGTATCCATTTGTGAAGAGTACCCTATAAATTATTTACCTAACTCTCAGAAATATTAGATCAAGAAAGCTCTAAGTATGTCTAATTATATGGCAAGAATAACACTGAGGAGAAATAAAGGCTTGCTGCATTTACAAGTGCATAGAAGTGATAAACTGCTTTTAAAAGTTACCATGCATACCCCATGATGCTACAGCCTGAACATGTTTACAGTTATACCCTTATTACTAATATTTCTCCAAAGCAGTTTTTGTATGGGAGAAGCACAGAAACCTCAGCTAGAGATTCATCCTTCAAGAGGCAAAAGATATATATATAGATCCAAAGCAAAACTAAAAAACTCACTATACAAAAACGTGTAAGGTTGTCATGACCATAATGAAACTAAATTAATTCAAGTGTATACTGCTAAATGGCTCTAAACTTCATAAAAACTCTATCAACCTCTCCCAAGTTGCTGGCTCTGATTCACTTCTGGTTTAAGTAGAAAAACACAGTGATGAATCAGCTATGCTATAATTTTCACTCCATTTTTTGCTATGTTAGTACATCGTTACTTCATTACTATTGAACCACCATATTTTTCCTGTGCTTTGCAACCAGCATTCTGTTAACCCATGGCAAGCCTGCAGCCACCATAACAGAGCTAATACTAAATTTTGTGGCACTAGCACCCCAGTTCTTATTTGAAAATGGAAGGGACACCTAGCACACTGCAGTATTTACAGGCCCACTGACCTTACTACAGAGAGTGAAGATGACATTCAGATGAGAGAAATCAGACTGGTATCAATTAATGCCAGCTCCAATTAGGAGAAGGAAAATATAACAGAACATGAAGCTGTAGGAACAGAACCATGTAGGAGGCCTCCTGAAGTGCAATGGGGATATCCTCCCCCATCATAGCATCGTGGACTTTGCAGCTTACATTGCCAGTGGGCAGTAGATGCTGGTGTGAGTATATCTCGGTCCCTTGGGCTTCTTTTCTCCTCTTCGGTATTACAAAAATACAAATAATACAATAAACAATCATAAATAACAATAAAAAAATAATAAAAAGAGCAATAATACAAAAATTACAGCTCTTGATGGACTCAGGATACTGAATTCAACAGCACTTTTGTCTGGTTCACTATCACATTAATGAACAAAGGTGAAACTTAGAGCAGTCACAGTTCAATCAGTACATAATACTAATCTGTGAATATCCTCTGAATGTTTAAATCCCCGCCAAGTAACAATAAAGCTAAATGACACGTTCAGAAGCATAGACAGGTGTAGGAACAAGTTTGGTTAGGAACATGGGATGTGACAGATTTGACCAAGAAAACAATGAGACTTTACAGATGTAAGCAGAAAATCCAAGGCATGTTGTTTACATGTTTACTTCTGCAAGAAAAGAGCTGGGATCATGCTCTGTGCACCACAGTCCATAATGTATGAAAAATCCACTTCTCTACCTCTTGAGTTATTTCAGACTCAAGACCCCTGACAGCCTAGAATTTCTTTTCCTACATTGCTGATCTTTACTCTTTCCAACAAGCACTACTTACACTCCCTTTTACTTAAATACAATAAAGAAAAGCTTCCTTACATGTACCAGCAGCACCACACCAACAATCCACAAAGATGCACGATGAGCTAACAACAGACAGTGACTGCCTGTCCCATGGGAAGACAACTCAAAGCTTTACAGAACCTCTTTCAGGTTGGGTTCATCACAGACCAGCATCCTGCCAACCTTACACCTGGGAAAAGGCATCACAAGGTTGATGTTGAAGTGGATTTAGGGATCTTTACAAGACACACAAGGGCAAATGCAGAAAATTTAGAAGTCCAGTGCCTCTAAGTGTGTACTCTTTGCCGCATGTTTTTGCAGCAGTGATTAACAGGGGACACACGTACCATAGCAAAGGAATGTTTCACGGTTGAAAGGTTAATTCTTGATTTGATTTGTTTCAGAAGTATTGGAGATTTTGATGGAGGAGGGCAATGGGGTGGAGGATTAAGAGGGCTCCTGATCGAGGAAGAGAATGATTACTGAGACAGGCACTAATGTGCAGGGAGAACTGTGCGGTTCCTCCTGAAAATGTATCTGTTTGATTTGCTTGTAAAGCTTTTCTGTTGCTGGCTCCAATCAGTAATCCTTACACTCCTAATGTGCACAGTTTGTGGCTGTATTGCCCCTTTTCTCCTGCCCACAAACCCCGAGCCACAAGTCAATTAAAGGCAGCGTGGCTGGATTTGATTTGGGAAGGTGGTAAAGGGTGGGGGGAGGGAAGGAGGAGGTGGTTTGACAGTGAGGAAGAGCAACTGAAACCAAATTCTAGAAGCTGAATCTCTCATGCTGAATGTTAACTTACAGAAAAGTAACCCAGCAACCTTGAAATAGAGCAAAGCCCAATTTAAATTCATTACATTTAAATTAAATTTAAAGCCCATGTAAATGATTGACTTAGTTAAGAATATGTCATGTGGAAGAGAAAAAGTGCAGCAGCGACATGCCAGGCAGCTTTGGCTAATTTTAAAATTCACAGCAAAATCTTTATACTCTGATTGCAATTTAAAAAATATGCAAACAACTTATTATCACCAGTATTAGAGCCAGTATTTTTACCTCTTCCCAAGAAATCACTAAACGTTTTGCCAACTCTACACAGTGCATCTACTGAAATTCAGGTACTTTGCAGAGGTAGGGAGGACAGGAACCTCCATAGGGGATAGAAAATGGAAAAGAAAAAGAACATAGAAAGAATAAAGGCAATTATTCCTAAGAGGAATTTTGTCTCTCTCAGAAAACGTGCTCTGAAGTGGGTAAGAATGCTGCAGGATCTTTTACTACCATGACCTTAATTCCAATGCAAAAGAACATTTCCCTTTTATTCAATTGAGAAAAGAACCACTGCCTTTTTGAATTTTTTTAAATAGTCAATCTACTGACAGTTACCATTGACACCTGTGGGCACTAGGTCACAGTCTGAAGGATTATGTCATTGGAACTTTACAGAACTAGATGATTTGTAAGAATATTTATGGTAACAAATTGTTACCATTGACAAATCAAAACATGCTCTGTGCCTATCTGTCCCCTCCTTGCTACCTTACATAATGATTTTATTGAGTTGGTTTTGGTCTACTGCACCAAAATTGCTTTTGCTTATTTTTTAACAGGAAAAATGGTTGTGTATAGACATTTGTAATCTTTGATGTATTTCTAGCATGCTTATTAAAATTTAGAAATAACAAAATTATGACACAGTGGAGCCAAAGTTTTATTCTGTGAATAATATAATATGTGGTCAGAACAGGCTGGTTAGGCAGGGACTGAGAAGTCTTAAAATAAGAGTATTCAGGTCAAACAACTCAGTCTCATAGCTTTCACTTCAAAGATTTATTTTCCCACATGAGGTGCAGATGAGTACCTTGGTTGAGCGAGAAGTGCTACAGCAAGTTTGCCCCCAATTTCATAGTTAAGGGATTGCCCCACTGAAGTGCCTTGAAGATATACTCTACCTTAAAAGTGGGAACAGCTGGGGATGAGAAAATAGAGGTGATTGGAGGAAAATGGGTCAACACTCAGACAGAAGAGCAACTGTTTCTGATGGAGCCATACATTTTATTTTTTTTTTCTCAGCAGCCACTCCTGTGTTATTACCTGTGTACGGCTTTGTTGCTTTTCTTGTAATTTTTTTTTTTTTTTTTTTTTTTTTCAGTATGAGCAGCAGTACGTGCTTTGCCCTAAATGCCATAAGAAGAGACTCACTTTATAAATTCAATTGTTTTGCTTCATTTCATCTTCTTATTGGTGCTGGTTCCACGCAAGTAAGACTTCAAGAGTCGGTTGGTTTAGTGCAAGAGGAATGAATGATGCAGAAGTTCATGAGCTCTGAATCTAATCTAAGATGTGTGCTGGGAATTGGGGGTAACACTGTTGAAAGTGAAGGACAAGCCCTTTCATAAACCAGCATCAAGTCAGAAGGGGCCCTTCGAAGTCTCAGTTTTGCTCCCATCCAACAAGGAGGCAATCCACCCCTGAGGCTGCAAATGATCACAAGCAGGTTTCCTTTTCCTTTCCTTTTTTGTTTGCTTGGTTTTGGTTTTAATTCCTTTTTAACATTGCATATAGTAAATCTGTTGCCATATGAGGCTGCAGGGGCAGATAGTGTCTGCCAGTTCAACAACAGGACAAATTCATGCACAACGAGGCCATAAAGAGATAAAAGAGATATGAAAGCAAATAGGAAGGCGCTTCATACTCTTCCCAGTCCAATGACTGTGTATGCTGGGGTAAGATAAGGGCAACAGACTGAAGGAATTAGCTGGCTGCAGGCAAAATACTGGGCTAGGCTACAATTCTCACCCTTGAGGACATTGCTCCCACTCATGGATACAAACTTACCCTATTGAAGAGTTGTATGACTGGCTGCTACAGGACAAGAAGGGTCAGCCAGTCCTACCTCACCCCATGAGTGGCATTTGGAAACCATAGCAGCACAACCATGCCTCCTCTGTCTTGGGAAGTCGGTGGATGAAAAGGCTTGAGGAAGAGGTCACAAATGGGAAACAACTTTGTCTTCCTTGGATCTCCATAACTACAGCACAAGATGGGGCTGTGGATGCAGCTGGTTTCCAGCATGACCCTGCAGTAGCATAGCATCTGCTGCTGAGTTGTTTCCTCCTGCACCTGGGAATCTGGACTATCCAGCAGCCTTCACCAGCAGCACTCTGTTGCTGGTTAAGAGATACAGCTGTGGCCTGAATGGCTGCATTTGAAGCACAGCCAAGCAACAGGTTGTTTGTGAAGAACAGATTCCAGAAAGCAAAGAGCTCAGATCTCTTCTTACTCCCTGTGGCTCAGCCCTGAAGCACATTCCCCCATGAAGTCCCACGGCTCAAGTGCAGCACAGAAACCCTTTAAAACATGGTAGTACCCTACTGCTTGAAGAATTACTCTTAAAAGTAATTAAGTGTCTCACAGAAAGGGGTCTTGAAAGCTAGGCACACCAATTTAAAGATTTAGCTAGATGATTTTGACAAAGCTCCTATAAATGGAGTAGGTATTTGTCTCAGTGAATGGAAAAATACAGTATGAATTAGGTCTGCAGAATGAGAATATTGGGAGGAAGCAACTTGCATTGACTGGTAGCCGATACTGAACCCCTCATGATGTGTAACTAATAACAGCATGCCAGACATTCAGCTTACACATTAAATATTAATAACATTTTTCTTCTGAGTCATCATTAAGCTAGAGCCTTGCTGCACAGCACAAACTGATTTACAGACCATCCACGGCATTCTCCCATGCTGCCAGTGTTGCTCAGCTAAACACCTGCTATCCAGAGGTTTGCTGAGAGACCAGCAAGCTAGCTAGGTCAGAAATGGGAAGTTTTCAAGCAGAGGAAAACAACAGCCCTAGCAGACAGTCAGAAAAAAACAAATCCTGGCTGCACCTCTGTCCACAAATAACATACAGCATATGAAATAAATCTCTGAATGGAGCCAGAGCTTCAGTCTTACTGTTAAGCTCTGAGGAGGATGTAGATGCAACTGGTGGGCAGTGTCTTCCTACCCATTTGCTTCTCAGATGAATGTCATGGCACCTCTGACGCCTTCCCACAAGAAAGGTATTTATAGGTCCTCCCAGAGCAAGCCTACAACTGGTACTATTTAGATAGTAAGGAATAGGACCAAACATTCTCTAGAAAAACTGGTAGATTCAGACATGCTTGTGCTGAAACAGAGTTTGGCTGCTCTGTTACACCCCTTCTCTTCTTGGAAAAGGTGGTTTCCAGTTCAGAAGCTTACACTGCCTGAAGCTTGAAGGAACTGTTTGCGTGATCCATGGAGAGCATTTTGCAGGGAGACATTTTTCAGACAAGCCATTTTTGAAATAGGGGACTTGGCAAAATGTAGATGATGTGTAACAACTGGAAAATACTTTCAGTGATTCTTAGCATTACCCTATCACAAAAGCAGCTTGTCTCAGAAGCTTCAAATGTAGTTTCTTTGAAAGAATCTGGTGAGTTCCAGCAGTACGTGACCAGTTTTGAGAAGGTGAAAAGAAAACTTGAGAAGCAAGTCAGTGATGAGTTACAAACATCAGAAAAAAGTGTCAGATTTTTAAAGAAGGTGCCACACATCTCCTGAAGAAATGTGCTTTCATTTAAAAGACTAAATAAATAAACAAGTAGTAGCTCTCTCATCCTTTTTTCCCTGTGAAGTTTCAAAAACACAGGTAGATCACTAGAAGTTTTTTTTTTAAACACTGAATTTTTAAAAGAAATATATGAGATTTATTTCATTCTGGGGCATTTCAGGGGCAGGGAGATGTGGTGGGAGAGAGGTATGGTGAGAATCCCAGACAAAACCATCATACTTTCATCCTGCTAGATAGAAGTATTCTTCTCTTGCTTGCTGATGTGCAGAGATCCTAGATCAGCTGGCAGCATTTCTCAGTGGATATTGTGTGGGGCAAGGATTCAAAAGGCCAGAATCCTGTTCACCTGCTTGGGTGATCTGTGACAAGTTACTTGAGAACTAGTCATGCCCAGCTTTCTGGATCCATAATACAGTGGGAGTAAACTACACAGGCCTTCTTCCTCATCCCTCTGAGATGACATCCCATAGAATGACACAGATACAGATACATGCTTGTGTACACATACATAAACTTGCAAGTATTAAGCATACCTATGCATGCAAACACAAACATTTATGATTGCTCCCATTGCATTCATTCTTTCTTTCTTCAATTCATGTAGGATAACTGCATGTACACACATTCTCCACCATTTTCCACAACTCCCATTTCATACAAAAGAAGCACTTTGTTCTGCTGCATATAGTAACTGCATCACTGGAATTTTCTTCAAGTGTTCCTCCTTCCCCTCTTTTGATATGTAAAAAAGATCATTAATACATTCTACATAAAGATCCCTACCTACAACAATATTGCTGTGTTGCTCAGAAAAGTTTGGTGCGTACAGGGAACAGTTGTCATATTACCAAAGGTTTATTACTCTTATGAAATCTGCTCTAGAGCATTTGAAAGGTAGACAATTAGAAACTTTCAAATAAAAAAGGGCATTTGGTGATTCACTGTCTTTGCTCTTTTTTATATAATTGTTATTATCATCTCCATTCTCTAGTTTGCAGAACTGCAAGTGGGTGTCATAGTCATACATGAATTTGCCAGATTTTCTCACATTTATCTTGTGCATTACCCTTTATTGCTCAATTGTTTTGATGCACAGTGATGAGAGAGATCTCTGAAAAGTGGTACTTTTAAAATTGTTTTCTGCTCAGGGGCTGAGGACAGGTCCTGTACCTGTTGGCACAACTGCTGAATCAAAGCCTGCCAGCTATAGAGCCCTCTCCTAAGCTCTTATTCTCTATCAAAGCACCACATATTTATATAAAAGCACTGCAGAGGTTTGGATCATTACCCAGAAACAGTTGTCAATAAAACAGCATTAGAAACAAATCAAAGCACCGATAAAAGATATTCATTTCCAGATAAGGTCTGCATTGAAATTAAAATACTTAAAGACCTATGTAAGAAGAGATCACTTGACACATAAGAAAAAAAGAGAGAAAAAACAAAAGGAGTGTCAAGGGAAAACTCATCTCTTCATGGAATTGCTGTTCAGAGGAACCAATTTGTGTTGATGAGTTGGACATTTAAGAGCTGATAGCATGTTGTTCTGTCTGATATGACATTGGTGGCTGTGGGATTTCTTCAGCAGCAACTTTTTTTCACTAAGATGCAAGTACCAGATAATGAACTGCATAGACAGATAGCATTTCTCTGTGTCAGCATTGGAGGCAGCAGGTTATCAGCTGAGTTTTCTCTGTTCCCAAGGCTGTAGGCTGGGAGGTAACTGAGCTTAGTCGGCTCTTTCAGGAGCCTTCTCTAAGCTACATATTCTTTGGCAGACACCGGGGCTCACAGTGCATCCAAGTCCTTGTGGGATTTTAATTTCTTGAGATTGTTTGTCCTTTAAAGGCATGACTGATGGGCTAGGAGTCCCTGCTTCCCAGTAAGCTAGTGGAGCAGGTATCTCCTTCCCACCACTACACAGTGCTAGGGAGCTCTGTGGATACTAGGATACTCCTCCTCCCACTGCCTCCATGAGACCTTTTTGCTCTCTCCCAGACAAAAAGTGCCAGGCCTTGAGCTCAGTTTCTTGTGAGACACAGGCCTCCTCACAACTGCTTACTTTATGAACACCTTAAAAAAAAACAACAACCCAAATCATGTAAGGGACACGAAGGTGCTGTATTTTGCAGATGCCTTTTTTTGGTCATTACTCTCCTGTCCACTCATTCTCATTTTCTTAGATTTTGTTTATCTCACAGAGTTTGCTTACCTCTAATGGCTAAGCCAGAGGGAAGAACACGTAATCTGGATAAATCATTTCAATATATCTACCTGCCTCCTACTCTTACAGTGTGTAGCTAGCATTTCAAATCACACAAAGACTAAGAAAGTGTAACCAATGACAATTTCAGGAGAAGAAAGCTTCAAGAAATAAAACCCAAAACTGAGCACATGAGGATGAGAAAATTGAACCATCTAATTGCCTATGCCAAATAAACTGTGAAGCAGGGCTGGTGGCGATAATTTCTAAAAGATTTAATTTTAAAATATTAGTAATACTGATAAAGGATTAACACTAATACTGTAGGTGACTAATCTTGACTGTGCCTTTTTAACAACAGTGTTGCTACCACCATCATAAAGGAAATTAGCACTGATAATAAGATCAAATCCTTTATGTCAGTAATCCCACTTGAAGATATTTTCAGAAGGTTGAAGGTTTAAGGTAATTTCCTGTATGCATCCAAGACTCATTAATTAATATTGATATTTAATGTGTTCCAGACTTTCATTTCTTGGTAATACTCAGAGCTGTGTCCAGCTAACTCATTTGAAACAATAGTTTAGTCACACCAGCAAATAACTGCCCTTTCAGCACCAAAGACCCTCAAACAAATCAGAGACCTTTAAAACTGCCTACACATCAGGGAATTGGGGTTCTCTGCACCTGAGCAATTTTATGTCAGTTTTTTTCCTGGCGTGGAAATGCCCTTTGAGGTAACATCCATCTTATGATGTGTCAATATTCTCCCCAGTGATTGATTGTGCTTATGTCATCAAGATTTCATCCCTAAAGATCCATGTCTATATTTCTGAAAATACACATAGTGTAATTATCTTATTTTTCATAACTTTTGAAACCTTGATGCTGCAGAAGGAGAAAAATAATAAAAAATGCTCAAGATTCCCAACACAAAAAAACCCCAAAACCCAAACCAAGTAAAAGTATATGACTTAAAAACTTCACAACTATTAAAGTCAATTATATGGTTCTGGGGACCTAATCAACTGTTTTCCCTTGGTCCTGGCTGGCAGTATTGAGCCATGCCTCTTCCCTAGGAGAAGCAGGAGCAGCAAAACATAGAGTCAGATATTCTCTTGTAGTAATCAGGCCTGCCAGATTTAGAAATATGTACAAACCACTTGGTGCTGGTTTCCACATACGTTTCCACAACGTTCTTCTAAAAGGCACTCTTTGAGAACAAAGCAAAGGGAATCAGAATAGGCAACAGGCCTTTGTAAGCTGGCCCTGCATCTGGAAGAGCTTTGCACTGCCTGCCTCCCACTGTGCTAGTAGCCTTTAAATGTTTTTATTCCTAGAATTTGAAGATCCATGAACAATCTCTCCCGCGACTGTACCTTTAGCTCCTTATTTCTGGGCACCTCAGCAAGGACAGACGAAACCATAGAAGTCAAAGAGAAATTATTGTTTGGTTAAGGTTAAATCCCAGCTCACCTATCTCAAACCTCCTAATGAGGTGTTATACAAATGCAGATGAGGATAATACTTCAAGGTGCTTAGAAGAAACCATACCACAAAGAGTACCTTTGAGAGGCTTGCCAATTGTTCACCAGTCTTATAGAAAACAGGAATGGCCACTTACCTAAAAAGAAAAAGAGCAGAAATATCCATGAGTATTCTGTTTTTATAACAAAACTAAACTTTGTACAAAATGAGAAAGAATAAAATGATTGTGGTGCACCAGCAGACTGGGTGTGGGATTCTCAGGACTGCAAAAGCAGGGAATCAGCCTGAACATACAATGGAAAAACTAGTATGAAGGAAAATCTGATATAGGGAAGGATACCACTGGAAAAAAGAAGAGTACATTTGTAAACCAGCAGCAGAGTATTACAACATTTTTCTGCCTACAATGGATGTCCCAGATAGAGGCAAAAGTCACATTTTCTGGGGTTTCCTTTGTATTTTCTGCCCTTCTCCCATTTCTGCTATGAATCAGTCCATAAAATGTTCTTCCAAGGTGCAAGTGACGTGTTGCTTTCTGCAGGCCCAAGGATTCATTCTCTGTAACAGACATTGAATTCAGCAAAACAGTTTCTGAATCCTTCCATAGTATTCCTCTCCTGTAGCTCTCCACCAATAAAACCAAACAAAAAAAAGTCTCAGGAACCTGTAAATTAATTCCTTTCTGTGGAACATGTGTGTACAGTCCCATTAGCAGCAACACAGCAGGCAGTCAGCTGGGGAGGGAGAAATGGCCTTCTTCATGGTAATGGGTTTTGAGGCTCCTGGTGATAATTTATTTAGCAGGCATTTTTGCAGAGCTGGCTATTACACTGATGGAAACTTTTGGAATAGGCTGATTTTAAAAGGAGCGGGGTGAAAACAAGTGGCATTGCTTATGCTTTGAAAAATATTGTTATTAAATAATTGGAAGCACATTGATAAATTTTGTCTGAGAGTTACTCTGCTGTAATTTATAATACAAATTACATTACTATTGACAAATGGCAACTTAATCCAGCAATTAACTTCAACAATGTGAATTCCTCCTCTGGTGCTTTTTTTCTTTTTTTTTTTAAAGATGTAGTATATAGACTATATAGCCTATGAAGCAGGACACATGCTGTGATCACCAGATGCTGTGCTGTTGCTGGCCTCAGACTTATTTTCTGCCTCATCTCCCCAGAGGATATACAACTGGGAGTATCCTAACCATCCCTTATCACCTTTAAGTATAGATCAACCCTGGGAAATATCCATAGGGATATTAATTTTTCATATGTACTTGGTTTCAAGTTAAGAGGTCTCTTTTGCATACAGAAGTCATCCTGTCTAGTCCCATCACAAGAAACCCCCCATAGGGGACAAAATCCAAAACAAATCCACAAGTTGCTTGAAATTAATTAATGAGGACAATTTAAAATAGAAAAGAAAAAAAAAAAAAAGAGCATTATCGTGTCCCTGACATATACTTAAAGAACAAACACTTGGTCTGAAGGATCAAGCCACCCACTGTGCTGTCTATCCTTTTGCAAATACATCTTGAGACAGACATTCCCATCAACTTAAGAGAAGCCAAGCCTCCTACAATAACACTGCAGAGCTACCAGCTGTAATGGGATACTGGGAAATCAGATCATCCTACATTTAAACTGATTTCTATCACTGATACACTTTGCACTACAGAAGCAGAGTTAAATGCAATAATATCCTGTTGCATGGTCACTTAATTCTAGAAGTAAATTCAATATTTGCTGGCATCCCCAATCCAGAGATAAAAAGTGTATACAGGTATTGTAGCTGTTAGTTAGAATTACTTTTGCAATGCCTTCTGGGGAAAACCAGAACAGCTTAGGCATCTGTCTGGGAAGAAAGGGTTTTCATTCTCAGCCTGTACAAAACTGGTTATAAATTCCTCTGCTTCTTGCTTTGTGTTACCACTATGGCCCTGTTGCTGACTTGGACAGGTAAGGGTTTTGCTACAAAAAATAAGAGGGACCTATTCCCATAGCTTCTAATATTTTCAAAGAAGGAGCTGGGGTAGAAAAATGAAAACAAGACTAATGTCTTTGTGACACCACCTGCATGCAGTTAGGAGCAGACAAGGTAACAACGTTCTCCTGATGGGTCCAGTGAAAAAAAATATCATGGGTCCTATTTCCCAAGTCCACTATACATAGCCCCATTAAGAACTCTGAATTTCTTCCTTTATGATACAATTTTAACAGTGTATTTTGGAGCCTTCTTTTCCAGCTGAAGGAAGTAAGGGAAGAAAAATATGTTTATGAAAAATACCGCAGACATGAATGTGGTTATAAACCTCTAAATGGGTTCAGTCAAATAAAGGATAGGATTATTGTCTGGATGGAGATTGTCTGACAGGTGTATTCTACAAAGCAGGCCTGGGTAGCTAAACACCTGGGATTTGGGTACAACCCTTGCATTGACTTATTTTGTGACCTCAGCTAAGCCATAACTATTTTTGTACCCTTTCCTGTTAAATGATACTCAATAAGATAGTTCCACCATTTCTTATGCCTGTGAAGATGTTTCAATAGGTAAAAAGTATTTTTTCTAGCACACAGAAGACTGATTGGCAAAACTCCAGTTCTGTAGTAGAACAGTAGACCCATGACAAAATCCACTTTCTCACTCAAAGTGAGATTACAAATTTTGGGTGCATTTGTTCTGAAAAGCATTTCCCTCAGTCTCTCCTAAGGAAGCTGTTCCACTTCAGCTAAACACATAGTACTTGCCAAGAGCAAGACTGAGTGTTAGTCTGTTGTAATTAAGGTTTCCAGATCTGGATTCAAGGAAATGAGCAGGATTCTGCATCTCTAGTTACAACCCACCCTGCTCCTGTCATGAAAGTTTCCTTAGTTCAATTCAAGCTTGCGAACATCTGCAGGGTAGGTGACATGAATGACATTGCATTTTGCAGCAAATAGACATCAAAAATGCTTCCTTCAGCTCTTCTGACACTCTCTGTGGGAGAAATTTGACTGGGTTCACCGTGCCTTTACAGAAATACCAGTAGCTGAGCATGATCATGGCTGAGAGAGGCAGTGACACAGACTGGACCCCTACACCCCTTCTGCCAGGGCCAGGCTTTCTTTGAGTTTTCCCCTCCACAAGCTGACCTATCATTTCCTCTGCTTTGCTTGAGAATCTTGATGAGAAGAGAGCCTGTGGTGGGATGGCTGCAAATGTAATGCAATCAGAAGATAATGACTTCAGAAGGAGAGGGGAGGGAGGGGATAATCAGCAGAGGCAGATGAACTCCCAAGATATAAAAAACCAGACTGTTTTCATGCAGATGTCCCTAGTAATGAAGAATGAGAGAAGAAGAATACTGACAAGGAAGTGAAATGGAAGCCGATTTCTTTCTAAATAGCACTATTTCAGAGTTTTCCATGGGGTGTCAGTAGTTTCTTAAACTAAGAGTTTCTGGAAATACCCCAGACAAATTCAGACCTCTCAGACATCTCTCTCTGTCTTTATTATACACATATCCACTCCACAGTTTAGAGTTAGCTTTGGTGGGAATTGAGGACAGGAATATAAAATATGCAGGGAACATCCCTGTCTCCCTTTAGGCTCAGGTTGAGCTCGGTGTCTATGAAAATATTATGCAAATGTGACAGTGTTTTCTTTGGGCAAGCCATTTAACTGGAGCTTTCAACAACACAGAAGCCTGAAGACAAAGGGTGCAGGTAATGATAAATGCAATTTATTTACAATGGGCAGAAAAGGGAATGAGTAGGCGGCTGCTTCTACCTGTGATCTCCCCTGCTCTCCCCACCTGCTGAATCACAGAATTCAGCCTTCCCTCATGATGCTTGCCTGTTTCCTGGGGTGAGGGCTTTCCAGGGATCATTCTGCTCAGAGATTTTTCTCTCCCTGTTCAGATTCTGAATTTTATATTCAGGCATGTGAGTTCCACAGGCAAGAAGTTTTAAAGTCTAAAACCAAAGCAGCAGAAGACCTGACCTTAGCAAGCCTCACTAGGAATACCAACCCAGAGTTCAGACCTGGAAGAACCTGCCAGTATTTTCAGGCCCTTTGAGGGGAAACTAGATAGAGCTACAGTACTATACTGTTCCCACAGAAATCCTCCCTAGCCTAATGGTTTCAATACTTAATGGCAACAGCTCTGACCACTACACATGTATTGAAGGATGTGAAGCTACCAAATCTAGGAACAGACTGAAACCGGTGCCCGGGGTACCACAGGGTTCTGCTGCACAAAAAAAGCACTGAGCCAAAATGTCTTCTAGTGCTAGAGCCTGGGCTGTCTTTGAGGTAAAATCAGAGTCCTCGACTTCTCAGGTGTTTACATACCCCTTCTTTCATCCCTCCCCTATACTTAAGTGTAGGTGTTAGCATCAGCACCCAAAAAGAATTCCAACAAGAGTCCGTATGTTCTGCCTCTTCCCATTCCCTCAGCAGATTAAGCAGCTAAGCTCTTCTCTTCCAGCACTAAATGCCTCCTCTGTTAGAGAGTGCTGCCACACTCGCATCAACAAATTATGTTGAGATGGCTGAGGGCATTATGGCCTGCAGCTCTCCATCAAACCTCTTGCCCAGAGATTGCAGCTCCCACATAAGGGACAACCAAAGAGCTCCTGGGTCAGCTGCTGCACTTTACAGCTCACTCGATTAGCATGAATCAAGTTGATGTCGGCTTACTTTACCAGGCTAGCTGTAAAAATGCTAGGGAAGGGGCTGCTTCATGAGCCATTCAGCTGTCCCTGCTGTGGGGTAGTAACATCTGGCAGAAGCTCGAAGCTGAAACCACTTGCACCCCACAAACTTCATTAGGTGCTGAGGGAATGCAAAATGTGACGTGTTCCGTCCCAGAAATGGCTGCTGCATAGGAAGAAGAGCAGGCGAAGTGACCTCTATAAAACCATGCTTCCAAAAGATGATCAAACACAGGCAAGGTGTAATGAAGTAAAGGATTCTTTATTATTGTTACCTCTGAGACCGATATCCTCTTAAAAAAATCTAATTCTTTTTAATTTGTTCTAAGTAAAACCATTACTTATGGCAACTGTATTACTAATTATGTAATAATTTTATGCGGAAGCACTAGTAAAAATGGCTTCAAGTCTAAATTAGGCCTAATAAAGAATTAATTTAATAAATCTCTTGGTCTCAAAAAAAATTATTTACTTAAAATGAGAGTTTGCTGAAAAATCTCACATTACTTTTTATTAATGACACATAAAGTAATTGTGTAATTAGAAATTAACTTACAAGGTGACACAATTTACTCCAAAATGATGCACAGCATTCATGCAGCACTTAGCAGCCAAAATACTAGGTTAAACAAATGTGCCTGCATCTGACTTCACTCATCTGAGGGCTGTAGTCACCTCTAGTCTGGAACAAGTCAGTGCTTATTAGGGTGTTTCAGCATCTACAGTGACCTAGGAAGAAGCCTGAGGAGCACAGCACTTAACTAAAAGGGGTGAAAGCAAAATAACATAATTCCTCAGAAACACAGTCAGGGCACAGGGGATTGTATTATTTTGTCCAGAATAAATTATCACAGGACTATCAGGTTTTTTGTTTTTTAAAACTATTTTTCATTCCTTTTTAAAGTCACAAAATGAAAGGAGCAAATATATGTCATCAAATACTTCCACTGGAAACAGATTATGCTAGCTAAAATTAGTCCGGATTGAAACTTACTTGCCTATGACCTCCATTGGTAGTTTTGACTGCACTGTTTAAGTGCAAAGAACATTAACATTCCAGCAAGTGTATACTGTAAAAACACAAGAAGTTTGGATGAGCGTCCTGGGTCACCTGCCATGTTTGTTCCATCCCTTGCCTGACTGAATCTTTACTCCCCAAGGCAAATTTTGAGAGCAGATATTGCCAATTGTGAATTTAAAATTTGTTGTCAGTGAGCTTTACCTGAAACCTATTCTTTCTACAAACCCTCCTCATGACAAATACACTCACTGGAATAATCACAGGATGTGGATACCAAGAGAGTGTCAATGCAATCAAGACAAATTGGTGCAAGAATTGAGAAAACTACTTGACAGCACTCACCCAGCTTGGATGAAGACTACTTAAACATTCCCTCTCCTTTCTTGCACCACAGGAGGTGCTTTTACACCAGTGTGCTTGTGCTCTGCTACACACTGCCATTAACACCTCTACCGCCAACTGTGCAGGACTCGGGTACCTGAACTAAAACATCTGCTAGCTGGCTGCAGCTGGAGGCTTTTTATCACAGCTGTGCACTAGACATGAGAGAGGGACACGGTACCCATTCATCCAACATGTTACATCTTTCTACTGGCATTCCAAGGCACAGGTGTTCAACTCCCCCTACCATCTTCCACTCCGCAATGACATCAACCATGGGTCATCAGGGCAGATCGAATGCAGGAAGCCTTTAAGAAAGGTTGAAAATTATATTAAGGGCATTGCCATGAATCAGATTGGGATTGATTAAACATTGTGTCATTTTGGGATGCCTCAGCCTCAGGGACACAGGCTGCCAAAATGAGAAATATGGACTAGAGCCCTAAAATTGGTTTTAAGCTGAAGCTGAACACAGTCATGAAAGAAATTGTATGATACAACTGCCAAAACCAGCAAGGGTTTCAAAACAGACACCTTAGGCATTTCAAATCTTATATAAGATGGCCTCAGGCATCTGACAGATCTTTTACTTTACTTGTGAGAAAGCTAGGTTGCAATGTTAAGCCTTTTTCTTGAAAGTCTGTCTTCTGTCCCCTTTTACATGACCCAGCGCACTTCCTGTTCCTCAAACACTATAGCATCAGCACTGAAATTTTAGGATCTGAGAGGAATCCAACATTTTCTCTCCTAGTTCTGACTATAGCAGCTGATAGTTATCTATGGAGCACAATTTTTAAATGTTTTGGAAGATGCTGTTTTATCTGTCACGGTGTGAAAGATCAGTGGCTATACAGCTATCAAAATACTAGGGATGTATGCTGACAAAACTTCTGTGCTCAAAAGCTACAACACCCATCCAACAAAGCATGCACATGGACAAATAGGCCCAGTATGGTTTGGCAAGGGTCATCATGCCTACAGCAGCAGGACACCATGGTCATCCACTGTGGGATGAGCAGCACTGGAAGAAGCCACTCAGCATCTATTTAGCTGTTTCTTTCCATGTAACATGGAGGTTGCAATAAATATAATTTATTTAACAAAGAGCTTGTTGCATGCTCTACTACTGCAGCAGAAGAACTTCAAGTAGAGCCGTTGGAACATTTTCAATTAAATATATTCTGGTCAAAATATGATGCTTACTGGAAGCCAAAACAGTAAAAGTCTAGGGCAGACTATCTAACTGCTTCCACTGACAGAGACACCCAAACCAAAATACTTAACATTTTGATTTCAAAAGCAAAGCAGACATTTTAATACAATTATGCTTCATTAAAATGCTTGAAAAGTTTTGGGTGTAATCCAACATGGATCAAAACAAAATTAAGAAACTCTCTAGTTGTCATGATACAGAATTATCACTGCTTGAGTTTTGTAAAGGCCAGGAAAGGGCAGAGGGTGGTTGTTGGTTTTTAAGACCAGCATTGGAAATGGTTTGATGACATAGTAAGGGGACTCAAAACTCAAATGTGACAGAATTCAGAGGTGTGTGGGCCTAAGGTTGTAGTCTGGGTTATAAAAGAAATAACACACAGGCTTGGAGCCACTTCCAAAATTATCCATAAAAATCAGGGTATCCCCTTCAGAGACAGGGTGAAATTGTGATCTCTGCTGACAACAGCTCTGAATCCAGCTACTTAGGTGCCACGTCTGTGTTTTCCCAGATTTGATGATGAGCTGACAGTTGACAATGTGTGTGTCAGGGGTAATATTTTGTTATATGTATCAATGATGGCATTGAATTTCTGCATGAAATTCCTGCATTTATTTTCTGGGTGAAAACTCTCCAGTCCCCTAAAGAAACAAAATGCTTGTTGAAAGAAGGAGCCTGCTTGATCTTCCCTTTGTGGAATTTCAAGACTTGCAAATCTTGTTCTATCATCTTTGAACTACAGCCTGTGCCTTCTGTTTGCACAGAAGCTTACACTACATTGATGGATTCCAGTGGCCCAAATAGGTTGTCTTGCCACTGACAGCACTGTTTTAATGGTACAAAGAATGAATTAGGACCTAGAATTAGGTCTTTGAATTTTTAAGTGGGTTCACGTTGAGACAAAAGCTCTCAATTCCTGAAGAAAGGTTAAGATGTACAAAAATGCCAGGAGGAGAGGTACATGCACTGATCTGATTTCCTGTCCCCAGCCCCCAAAACTTGGCTAAATATCACTCATTTTGGAGTTGGCTTCATGTTTAAGTGTAGAAACATGGCCTCTAGTACTCAACCTACACAAATCATAGTACAGTCGTTTTAAGTGTAATATCACTGTGAGAACAAAATGAATGGACTTTAGCTTCCCTCTTCTAATTCCTCAAGGATTAAACTTGCTAACTTCAACAGAAGCTCAAGCCCAACTTGCCATGCTTTGACTGAAGGTTTGCAAGATATATGCTAGCTTGACGTACCTCATAGGATCAAGCATTTACTTTTGCATCTTCAATTACAGACTCCCAGCAGTGATAATTATCACCTGGGGCACAAATGCTTGCTGCTCTTGCTTTTCTAGTAATAATAACCCATGTCAAAGTAAACAAATTCCTTCCCAAAATGGTTCTGTACCCAGTTGCTGAAACTACCTTTTTTGTTTTGTTGTGTTGTTGGTTTTTTGTTGGTTCTGCTTCTCAATCAGCACTCATGGGAAGAAGTAAGGCAGGACAGCAGTGAGACAGAGGAAGAAAGGTAAAGAAACTTCAGATGCATCTAATGGCATTGTTTGGCTCTCTCTTGGCTTGACATATGTAACAGTGTCTGTACAATACAGATCAATGATAGAAATATGATGGCAGACGAGAAATGCAAGAATAAGCAAAGCATTTCAATCAGAGACCAGGTTTGGTAGCCTCACTTGCTTTAAGGTCAAAATAGAGGTTTAAACAATCCCTCCTGGCCTTCTGTATGCCACAGGACTTTAATCTTCAGCCAGCTCTCCTTATACTTGGCACAGTGATTTTTCCCTGGCTAATACAATTCTTTTTTTTAATAAGGTATTCAGTCTTGATTTGAAGGTGATGAAGAGTTACTATGTCCTAAGGGAATTTGTTAGAGTGTTTGATCACCTTCACTGTTGAAAGTTTGGGCCTAATTTGAATTTGTCTGACATGAGTTTCCATATCTTGGTCCTTGCTATGCCTTTCTCCATTAGATGAGACCAGTTTGTAGCACCCATGTTTTTATTTTTATTTAATTAAGATACTTAAGGACTGTAGTCAAGTGCCCTCCCCCCAAGTCTTTTCAGATGAATTAGACTGATACTGGAGAGTCCCTGCAAGTAATTTTCTCCAGTCATCAAAGTCATGTTGAATAATTTTTTTAATGCAGCCAATACTGCAACCCACTCTGAGAACATAGATTCCAGTAAAAATAGTATTTACGAACTGAACTCTCCAATGTCATACTAGAAAGAAAAACTGTTCACATTACATTTCATTGATGCTGTGTTCATAAATCTATGGTCTTTAAGCCCCATTTTACTATTGCATCAGCTGGATATCTCAGATTCACTTGTACAACATCTTATTGTTCTTTTCCAGATATAGTGCTGACATCTGAAAGCAAGATGTGCTGTTTTGTCTCCCTAAATATCCAAACTAATTTTGGGTCTTTTACACACATTTATATAAAGGGCCACAGCCGTTCGATTTTTACTGTCGTTATTTTTTGTATCCTTCTACTAATCTTTGTGTCATCCACCCTTTTTGTCAGCATACTTATGCCCACATCATTGCTGAAAATGCTGAATAAAATGGGACTTATACTGATTTCTCAGAAGCCAGTCTAGAACATTCCTATTTGGTGATAATTCCCCACTGATAAGTGCCTTTTGAGATCTAACATCTAGATTTCTTTCAATTAATTTATCTCTGCTACATTGGTATTGCATAGTATTAACATTTTATCAGAATGACGTTAGTATTATATCACAGTAGAAAAGTGTAAATACAAAGTCATCGTTATGAACCAGACTTGTAATTCTACAGAGAAAACCAACAAACAAACAAAACCACAAGGACACCCCCCAAACAAACAAAAAAACAGACTTGTTTTAAAAATTCTATTTTGTTAAATCTTGGTTGACTAGTATTAATGAAATTTTTACCATCTTAATCTTTAGCTGCTGTATCCAAAATAATAATTGTCATACTTTTATTCAGGAAAAATGTTAAAACTTGAGGGACCACCCTACTGTCCCTCAAGTCATCCTGGTTGTGGTGTTTTGAATCCAGCACAACATTAGCACTCTCGTGATACTTCTGTTACCCTCCCACAGAGATTTAAAGTTAAGATCTGCGAGCTGGAGATCCCCTCGATCAACTTTTGTGAGCTCTTTGGCAGAAGTCACAAGGGCCTAAAGATCTCATATGTCTACCCCAAGTAAGCATTGCTTAATATCCATCACAGGTATTAAAGAACTCAAAAATACCTCACCATCCTCATGGTGGAGAAACACTTACGATGTTCCAGCCTAAACCCTGCAAGAGGTTCCTAAAAACTCTTCTACATTTGGGAATTCAGTGCACTCCACTAAATTCCCTGCCCATCCTGGAAGCACTCCAGTAACTGTCCTTAACACCTTGGAAATGCCCCATATGAAACATCTAGGAAGAAGCTAGCTTTACATGAACATGATGTGAGGTTTTTCACACTTCATCAAATGACATGCAAATGAATGCATTGCTGAGCTTGAAAGAGGTAGTGATGGCTCAATATGGGCAAAAAGGAAGCCTCCCTCTGAAACACTGAAATGCCTTTTGTAGACTATACCATCAGTCTGGTCAGCCATTCCTCTGACCTATAACCCATGTATTATCTTCCATTCAGACCTCTTTCTGGGTCCTCACACTCGGGCTTTTTATAAATCTCAAAGATTTTTTTCTACAAAACATGTCTAAGGCATGAATTCCTGTTTCACTGCAGTTTAAATGATTGCCCTGGCTCACCTGAATCTACCCTTTCATTACTTCAACATCCTTTTCCTGGCCTTAACACTGCAAACTTGCCTAGCTCAGATAAGTGCAGAAAGACAAAGGTCGCATTCCCTTCCTGTCGTTTTAGAGATTTTTGCACCTTTCTCTAAATGTTTCTTTTGGCCTCTCTTCTTCTGCTTCATGCAACACAAGCTGTTTTGTCTTCCCTGTCAAGACTTTTATAGCTTACCCTTCTCCAAGCACCACTTCTGAATCCCTGCGGAAAGGTTAGATCCCATGTCTCATGGACAGTGTTGCCAGACACCATCAAATTTGAAATGTTTTCAAAAGCACCTTTGAGCTTTCTTCACTAAACTTTTGCAAAGCTGCTTCATTGTCCTCCTTGAAACTATCTTTATACTAAAACTGCAATGCTCACAAAGGAATAATGATGACAGCTAGGCTGCAGTGTTCAAGCATCTCTGTTTCTAAGGCTGAGCCACAATACTACCTCTCTTTTTCTTTTCACCTGCTTATCTCTTCATCTGCATCTGCTTTTGTCTCTTGCCTTACATTTAGTCAAAATATATAATCTGGGCTCTTTTAGAAATGATAATAATGATTCTATAAGACTTTCAGACAATTTCAGCACTGATATCCTTCCTAAAACCCCAGCTGCTTTGCACGCTTTCAGATGGGCGAGTTGGGGAGTAACATTGTTTTATGGTATGACTGGGGGTGGGCTACCAGGGTGCATAAATATTCTTATGTTCAGCAATGCCTGGAGGTTGCCCAGGGAGCAAAAGAATCATCAGCTATACTGTTAAACAGTTAGTATGGCCCCAGCACAGCTCTGAAGCACCTTCCTATGTAACTCTCAGGAGCAGCTTGGGAAGCAGAACATTCCTGGAGCCAGTGTTGATTTAGAGGCTGCCTCCAGCCCTGCTGATTTAAATGGTTAAGAGTATTTATCAGCATTGGAACATCTATTCTGGGCCAGCTGTCCTCAGTACACAGGGATATTACTGAACACTTTTAGTTTATTTCTACAGACATATTCGCACAGGTTGCCCTTGTCCTAGGTTTCAGCACTGGGTTGTTTCCAACCATAACCCTGCAGGTTTGACTTAACAATGTTGACCATGAAAAGCTGAAAGCAGCTTTATGTAGAGTACCATTTCAGCCTTATTATTCAATCTCTCGTTCCTTAATGGCCACAGTCACATTTTAAATATTTTAATCAAGTGTTTTATCCTATTAGGTTTTAATTAAGTGAATTATGCCAAAATTATTCTTGCCAGTGTCTCCCATCCCTCTCCTTCACTGCCCACCGTCCTAAGGGAGATGGGTGCTCATCATAGCAAAAGGACATCTTTTCTATGCATTATTTGCTGTATTGGTTCAATTTGCTTGATGCATCCTGAACTTGAACTCATATTATAGCTGCCGCTTAGCAGTACAATAATATCCCCAGCCACTCACAGGAACTGTTTGGTATGGAAAGAAGCCCAGAGCAATTGTTTGCTATTCCTGACTTTGGAAGTGGTTATATGCCAACTCCTCTGTTCACCAGACCTGAGTACAACCTCAGGACTGCCCTGAATTTTGCTAATTTATAATACGCTCTCAAGGCTGCTACATGGGAAGGATATAGCTGGAGATAAATGCACTCAAGTTTTTTTTCCTTTGCCCTAATACACTGCCAGATGCATAAAACTGGTACTGAATAAAAGATCAGCCTAGGCCAGTTACTCCTAAAATTTGGCTTTAAAAACATCACAGATGAGATTTTACAGGGGAAGGAGGAGCACAGCATACCAGTGCTATTTACTACTACCTCACAATTTGATTAGTACTAGAGTACAGCTAGGAGAGTTGAGGGGAGAGGAGAAAGAAAAACCACAGAGATGTAAGACATGGTTAAAGCATGGTGACATCCCATCCACAGAAATCTGACTAGTGAAAAACCTCCCTTGATGTGGCAAGAGCCCACATCAGGAGCAATTCTGCGAGAAAGACATTTTTGCTGAGATAAATTCTGATTCCCAGATTTCAAGTCAAGGTTACCTGCAGTCC
This sequence comes from Florisuga fusca, assembly GCA_038090715.1. Lineage (NCBI taxonomy): Eukaryota > Metazoa > Chordata > Aves > Apodiformes > Trochilidae > Florisuga > Florisuga fusca. The sequence goes on along the minus strand of JAAWXA010000004.1, from coordinate 52,545,539 downwards.
CTGACACCTCTAAAGGGCAATTTGTCTGCCCCACACAAGAAACCTGGGGATCACTAAAGGCACAGAGCACACTCACAGCTCTACCTTGTTTCTTTACTATCAGTTGGCTATATGTTGCTCTCCTGGCTTCACAGAGAAAAATATTCTTCTTTAACAGCCTCAGGTGCACAAATAAAGTCTAGTTTTGTTTTTGCCTCTCGAAAAGAGAGCTCAGGCCTGTTATTCCTTCAAGTAAGTGTACTTTCTAAAAGGAAACCTCTAGTCCAAGATCCACAGGGGAAGGTTCAGGAGACTGAAAAATAAAATCAGCTCTTAGTCTGAGGTGAGTGCACTCAATGAAACAACCCGACTAGATTTAATAGGGGTACATGGGCATTAATGGCTTTCAATAGATCATAGTTTCTGGTTTCAATGAAGGAAGCTTTTGAACTTTGGTAAGGATATGTTAGACAACCCCTTGATGTTAGTCCTTTCCATAGAGAGCAGCACCTGATGAGTTGGCACTCTCCTTACTCCTGATCAGCACTGAGAAAAAGACTTCTCCAGAGAATAAATCCTAGGTTTGGGTTTGACTCAGACAGCCCAGTCAGAGTAATGGAGAAAGGAGCTCACTGTACTGCTGAAATTTCAGAGTGCAGGCATTTTCCTACAAAGAAATGAGAGTTTCAGGCAAGATGAGTGTCTGATAGCTAGCATGTCCAAGACAGCCCATGTGCAAGGGCCACGCAAATGGTCACCAGACAGACAATTCATCAATATACCCCAATCCTCAGGGGAGCCGTGGACTGGTATTCTTATCATGTTTTCCACCACTACCCTGCCAGAAGAGAGGCAACTGAATTCACTTAATCTCATCCTTACTCTCATGTTCTCTCCAGAGTACTGACCCATGCTGTCCTTTCCTACTGCAATCTGCAAGGCCTGTGCAAAAGTCTCCTACTATATCTCAGTTACAGACACAGAGATTCCAGCTTTAATCACTGCAGCCTACATACACCTCTCCATCTGACTGATGGCCACACTCGTCATCATAGAAACTCGGGTGTAGAAATCACTAATTGTAACAAAATATGTGGTTCTTCTTCACACAGAACAATAAAATAGCTAACAGAGGCTATGTATGACAGGTTAAGACACCTGACACTGGAGAAGATGTCCATGGAAAAAGAGATAACAGTTTTGAAAACCTGCAATGCTGATACTTCACATCAGGTATGGAGAACACAAAGATGAAGGGAAATTTACAGAAATAATCACAGACAGCTGAAATGAGGAAAACCAAAATCTTGCAATTCTTTGCCTAAGAGCCAACCTCTTCTTCTGTGTAGAACAGGAAAGGCTGAGCTAGTGCTTTTGTGTTTGATTTCTTCTATTTTTTTCACCTTTAATTATGCATTGTCAGTGACAAGCTCACGTGGAGCTAAAAGCTTGATCTGGGCATGAAGCTAATTTTTGGAGCTATTGGCTGTTCACTACCAGGAATAAAAATGATTCCTTGTCTTCCTAGATTTGACTTAAGGTGTAAAACCTCTTTGTCTCTCCTCCATATTAGCTGCCTACCGACAGCTCCATTTTCCATTTGTGCATTTAATTACCCCTTCCTATGTGAACTACTTTACATTTCTGCTTATTGAATCTCAGCTTATTGATTTCAGCTCACTTCTTGAATTCATCATAGTCGGACTCTGGGCTAATCCTATTCTCCAATGCATTGGCGATTGCTTCCAGCTTTGTGTTGCATATGAATTTGATTAGCATATTCTCCACTCTGGTCTCCAGTGAAAATGTTAATGAAAACATTGAGTAGCTACGGATCTAGAGCACATACACATAGGACTCCGTGTGCCACTGCCTAACCTGACTCTAACCCTTTAATAATACCCAATACTTCTGGGGTACAGACAGACAACCAACCAAAACCTGGCTGAGTGATTTGCGGTAATTCGATTGAGTCTGTACTCTGCAGGAACAACTCACAAACCCAGATCAAACATAGGGAGAGGTCAAGGAAACAGTATTTGAATTGGGAAGGTGTACATGTTTGATGTTTAATCAGAGATAGAGTTCAAATTCAAGGATACCACAGCAGTCTCTGAAATTTCAGCTTCAAAACCCAGAAACTTCAAAAGGCACACATATTTTTGGCAAGTATACTGCTATCTCAGGCTCAATTTCACTGGTGTGACTTTTCTCACATAGTTTAAAAGGATGCCAAATGGCAAAGTAGGCTGGTTCTGGTATGGATTAAGCATTTTAAAAATAAGAAGATTTAGGATTTAAGGGTTAGCTCATGCTCAAATCTAATCTAATGCTTCATTGTGAGCAAATTTTATTGGAATGGACATAACTGTTTTCCTATTCTAACATACCTACAACAAAACAGAATTTCCCACTTTTACCAGCAGAATTAAGCTGTTTATATCCAGAACCATTTCATAGCCATAAGACTTGGTTTTTTTTTCTTTCTGGGGAGTTTGTGTCTGTTTGTGTGTGAAAAATTTACATTATTTTACATCTTTGTTATCTCCAGAAAGTTTGATTAGTTATTGAGCCAGACATTCACAGTGTTGAAGTTTAATATACGAGTGCTCAGCCAGAGTAGGGGTAGATCAGGTTCAAGACCACCTAAGGAACCTAAAGGTGCACAAGTCTGTGGGACCTGATGAGGTACATCCCTGTGTCCTAAGGGAACTGTTGCATAGATTTGCTAAGTCACTATCCATTAAATTTGAGATAACTGTCATTTTTATCAAGAGAAAAAAAGAAGACTCAGGGAACTAGAGGCCAGTCAGTCTCACTTCTGTACCTGGCAAGATCATTGAGCAGATCCTTCTGGAAACTATGCTAAAGTACATGAAAAATAAGGCAACTGGTGACAGCCAACATGCTTTCACTGAGGAGAAGTTGTGCCTGACAACTGTGGTGGCCTATAATGGGGCTACAGATTTTGAAGATAAGGGAAGAGCAACCGATGTCATCTCCCTGTACTTGTGCAAAGCCTTTGACACTAAGCTGCATGATATACTTGTCTCTAAATTGCAGAGACATGGACTTGAAAAATGGAGCAGTTGGTGGATAAGGAATTGGATGGATGGTCCCCCTCAAAGAGTTGTGGTCAACAGTTCAATGGACACCAGTGACAACTGGTGTGCCTTAGGGGTCAGTACTGAGACTGACCTCTCAAAGAGTTGTGGTCAACAGCTCAATGGACACCAGTGACAACTGGTGTGCCTTAGGGGTCAGTACTGAGACCTTCACTGTTTAACAGATTTCTAGGTGGCATGGAAAGTGGGACTGAGTGCATCCTCAGCAATTTTGCTGACAACACCAAGCTGTCTAGTATGGTGGACATGCTGGAGGGAAGGGATGCCATCATGAGGGACCTTGATAGACTTGAGAGGTGGGCTCATGCCAACCTCATGAAGTTCAGCAAAGCCAAGTGCAAGGTCCTGTGCCTGGCTTGGGGAAATCCCAAGCACATATACAGGTGGGGCAGAGAATGGATTGAAAGCAGTCCTGAGGGAAAGGAGGGTGTTGGCTGATGAGAAGCTCAACATGAGCTGGCAATGTGCTTTTGTAACTCAGAAAGCCAACCACATCCTGGACTGCATAAAAAGAAGTGTGATCAACAACTCAAGGGAGGTGATTCTCCTCCTTCACTGTCGTAAGACCCCACCTGGAGTACTGTGTTCAGTTCTGGAGCCGCTAGTACAGGAAGGACATAGAATTATTGGAGGAAGTCCAGAAGAGGGCCACAAAGTTGAACAGAGGGCTGGAGAACCTCTCCTGTGAAGACAGGCTGAGAGAGTTGGGGGTTGGTCAGCTTGAAGAAGTGAAGGCTCCAGGAAGATCTTATAGCAGCCTTCCAGTACCTAAAAGGGGCCTACAGGAAAGCATGGGAGGGACTTTTTTAATGGGTATAGAGTAATAGGATGAGGAGGAACAGTTTCAAACCAGAAGAGAGAGATTTAGGTTAGATATCAGGAGGAATCAGGGTTTACTGTGAGGGTGGTGAGACACCAGCACAGGTTGCCCAGGGAACTTGTGGACGCCTCATTTCGGAAGTGTTCAAGGAGGGTCCCTGCCCATGGTAGGGGCATTGCAACCAGATGATCTTTAAGGCTCTTTCCAACGCAAATCATTCCATGATTCTATTATTCTATGATTCAATTCCCATTTTATGTCTTGTTTACAAGTTTAATGCTGATGTTCACTTCCCATCCCTCTCTCCCCTCCCTTGGGGAGATGGTGCTTTATAATGTACTTTACTGTGCCTCTTCCTCTTCTCTAACACAACAGAACCTCAGCACTTCTCAGAAGAGAGTGCTATGTCAATCCTGATCCCAAACACTAATTCCTGATAGTAGTAAGGAAGCAAAACACACAGAGGGCAAAATGATTCTGTTTATGGTGAGACTGCTCTCTTTCTGAAGTCTAACAGAAAACCCCTTGAAGGACCGGCTTACTCCTGACTCAAGAAGAGGTATCCAAAGAGTTCATTTTTAGCCTCTGGAATGTACCAGATGGCACAGAATTTTTAAAAACTTTCCTAACTTTTCCAATTCCCCTCATATTTCTGTTTTTATAACAACTGCTTCTCCTAGAATTGTGTTGATCCAGGACGTCTTCACCCTTCTGTATCTCTTACAACAGGTCTTTGAGCCATGCAGCAATTTTATTTTAATGTCCCCATATAACCAGAAAAGGTACCAAGGATGTCATTCATTCAAAAATCACAGAAGATGTGTTTAGCATGGTGTTGAGTAGACAAGAGCAGGTGTCAACCTGTACAAGCTCCATTCTCCAAATGAACTGATGGCCTGGAGTATGCTTGTCTTTTCTCATTTTTCAGCCACCCTTCCCAGTACTATCAACTACTTTCCTCTTCCTTTCTACAGTACCCTTAAGCCCAGTAGGCAATTCTTGTAGCTGCTACAGAGAGGCTTTTATTGCTTTCTGATCAAAGGGACTTTATATGACCCTGTTCATAACATAGCAATATTCTGACTAGGGTAGCAAGAGAAAGAAGAGAAAACATCTGAATTGCACAGAGTGGAAATGGAAGCACAGACAAAGGTTCTGAAAAAACTTAAATGATGCCTAATGATGAAAGTAGCCACAAAGCACAGTTCTCAAAGGCCCATGAATATTTAATACTTATTGGTTTAATTGAAAGGTAAGCAACCTAGTGTCGGGGCTTTTTAAAGTGTTTCACTATGTATCTATCCGCATCAGGAAATGCCTGATACTTTTAAAAATCTGGCTCTTGGCCTCTATCCCACTTCAAGAAAGACAAGTAAGCAACTGGAAATGTAAAACAATGGAATTTGGACTCCTCGGTGTACAAAACTTTTCTGAAAAACAGGTGTGAACTCTGTCTTTATTAGAAAATACTACCATAAGAAGTTTACCTGGAAATTCCACAGCCATTATCTGGCATGCTTGACCTCACCAGCCCACTTGTGATTCCCCCTTTCTCATTCCCTACAGCCTCATAAGATGGGTACTACCAACACTATTTAGATTATCCTTTAATGAGTGCTGAAAGCTTTGCGTTTTCTTAATGAGAACTGAAGTGAAACCAAAAACTGCAGGCCTTTTTTAAACGAGAACAATGTGAACCTGGCAGAATCCAAACTGAACTACAGCTGAAATATTGACCTAAATAAAAGCCAAGAATGCAATAAGAACAGGACTGAAAGACATTCCAGCAAGATACAACCAGCTGTAACTGAACACTATCACGTACAGAATCAGTAGCTATGCATTCGCAAATATTACACACTTAGTAGTGCACAGAATTCACTTCTTACTGTCTTACAATAAGCAAAATAAATATAAATTTAAATTTGTAACAAAAGCTGTAAGGAAGTCAAACAGCTTAACACAGGTGGAACTGTAGATAACTGAAAATCTAGATCTGTGACTCTTCAAGTTATCCTTCCATGAAGAAATGAACTGGAGACAGAATAGAAGGAAACTATGAACAGAGACTAATTCATTGCTGTGGAATTTAAATAACACTGTTTGGCATCTCATCATCCTAGCTTGGAAATCCAGAGCAACACTTCACCATCAGCTGGCTTATGTCCTTGGCTTCTCTTATTTTTTTGAGCTATTCCAAGCTCTGCTGGGCTATGTGTCTAGTGGAATTAACAAGTTGGTGAGACTGAGGGTGTAAAAGGAGTAAGGTACATTATAAAGCAGTATTTCCCAAAAATTTAAAAATAAGAGTCTCCCTGTTTGCTCACCTCTCTGATGCTGTGTAGGCTTCACATTGAGTAGGCTGATAAATTTATGTCCCTTCTTTTCTTCCAACCTTCTATACCTTCCAGTGGAAAGGATAGCTCCATCTCCATTCATAGCTTCCCATCATACAAATTGCTTTGTAGTTCTCCATTTCCACCTCTCCCAAGATGCTTGCCTCTTCTTGTCACAATCTATCTGTACACTAGTGTTATCCACAGGCCTCACAAGGTAACAGAACATAATCACTTTTATGTGCTTGTCTGCCTCAATCTCTGGAAGTGTTCCCTGCAACCGCTCTCTGGGGGGCTCGTTTGTTAGATCATTCCCCATCTGGGTGAGCTGTATTTAATGTTTATATTATGAAAAAGATCACTGCAGGTCTTTTCCAAACCCTGCTCTAGTTGGTGGAATCTGCATACATAGTGGAAAGGAGCTGGCTGCACCTTTTTCACTGGAAAACAAAACAAAACAGAACAAAAAGATTGCTTTTTCAATAATTTCTTTGTTGCTTTCACATGAAAAGAATAAACTGGGCAGAATGGGTCAATTTCAAGATCACTCCTCTATAGAGGGAAAGTTTTTAAACAGATCTGTTCTAGCACTGAGTGACGTGAGTAATTTTCTGGTTATTGATCTCTTCCCAGCATAATTTCTTTGTGATTATTTTCCCTCTCCATTCTTGACTCATAAATCCTACATAAGGACCCTCCAAAGAAGTAGTGATCTATTCCCCTTTTCCATCACAGGTACTCTAGCCTACCTTTTGTGATTGCAGAAACAACGCTCAGTGAGTACCAGAGGTTTGGAGATAGACTTTGGAAAGGAATAAAACAAGCTTTTATGTGCACTGTTCATTTTATACTTTCCCAGCCATAAGGGAAACAAACATCCCAAATTCATGCTGACAAGACTTTTAGATCCCACTATGAGTGCCTTTAATAAAACCATATGACATGAGCTTCACATAGTACCAATCTGTTCTAATCTTTCTCCACAATCACACCAAACGAGCAATGGCAGTTCCGTCCCCACAAATGCTCACATTGATACTGCTCTCAAGACTTAGGTGTCCACTCAAGTCAGAGCTGCCCTAGGAGAGAAGAGCACCAGTAAGAATAGGCAAGGCAATGGGCACTAACTGGAACATATGAAGTTCAATTTAAACATGAGAAAAAACTTCTTTACTGTGAGGGTGACAAAGCATGGAAAAATCTTCCCAGAGAGGTTGTGAAGTCTCCTTTTCTGGAGACATTCAAAACCTGCCTGGATGCAGTCCTGTGAAATGTACTCTAGGCAATCCAGCTTTAGCAGGGGGGTTGGAGTAGATGATTTCTAGAGGTCCCTTCCAGAGATGATGATTGTGTGATTCTGTGAAGGCAGGAAAAGATGACCTCACAAAGACCTAAAATAAGCTTTCTGTCCCTAAAAAAATCCTTTTAGAACAAGTCTTGAGGCTACACCCTCTACTAAATTCAGTATCTACTCACTACGAAGAAGGGTTTATTTTTCTGTTCACATGCTAGCTCATGTAAGATGGTCCTGAAAGCCCCCAAGTAGAAGACACCACAACTCACAAGATACCTCTGTCAAGTGCTGCACCACCTTGACAGTGAAAAGGTTTTCCTAACATCCCATCTGAACCTCTCAAGCCACATCTTGAGGCTGTTGCCAGCCTTCTACGGTCTGCTGCTATTTTAGCAGATTTTGGTTCTGTTGTCTTTGCAATCATATCTCAAGTTCACCTTTTAGCTTCCTCCTCACTATGCTAAGCAAACCTAGATCCTTTGGCTTTTTTGATAGGACACGTACCATAGGACCGGATCACCTCTGTAGCTGTCTTGACTAGAACATACCCAGTTTCTTAATATTCTTGAATTGTTGAGCCTAAAACTGAACACAGACTCCCAGGTCATTGGGCTGAGAGAGTGAAAACATCAAACTGGCATACTAGGCTACAACAGGAAGAGTGTGGCCAGCAGCCTTAATGAAGCTCTTTCTTCCAACAGCTACATGAAACTGAACACAACCATGACCCATTTCTCCACAAGATTTTTAGTTCCCCACTAGTTCCCATAGTTTCCCACTATGGTCTGCTTACCTTGTGAACACTGGACTTAAAGGACAGCTTAGCTTTGTGAGTAGCTTGCTATTATTGAAGGAAAGGAACAACTTCATGCACCCTGAAGCAGAGGAAGGTCTAAAGCTTGGAGTTCCCATGTCCATGGTGGAGGTTTTCTCCTTTAGGCCTTTGAGCCAAAGGAGAGAGGGATGTGTTACCTACTGACTTGAGTGAGCTGCACTTAAAAATGGGTGTTGGATCAGACAGTGCAAGGAAGAGAAGATGGCTCAGAGCTGTCAGTACAAAGTAGCTGCACACGTGCTGTTCCACTGAGAGGTTATTCAGAGAACACTCCACATTCTAATGATTACTAGTGAGGTGGGGGAGGCGGGGTTCAGCTGCTGGCAGTTTGGGGACCTACTTTCCACTTTATGTATCCAGCCTGCTGGCAGAAAGAAAGATGGCTAGTGCTATGTGGTTGCATGTAAAAATAAATGGTTTCATGGATTTAGTTCAACATGATGGGTGTGCAGTACAAAGGGCAGGTAAGCATATTGGATAAGTTCATTTTCTTATAGCCTCCCTTTCCTCATAGGTTAAGTTGCTGTCAAATAGAAGCCTTTTTCCTTCTGGTGCTCTAAAGATAATCATGAGATGCAGACTGTTTTGAGATTCACACCAGGAAGTGATATTAAAACAGAATGAATGTACAAGATGCATATGTTACTGTGTACAATAAAGTCTGGTGATGTCCACAAGCATGTTTGTTTATGAGAGGTGGCTTTCCCTGGAAAGAACCATGAAACTAGACTGTATTTCAGAAAGCTCTGCTTTATACAGATTTTTGCAGACATGGAACAGTGCTTGAGAAAATCTCTCCTACTCTTCTGGAAAAGACCAACCCCAATTATCCCACAATTCAGTCATCTATAAGCCGAAAAGAAAGGATTATTTTAAAGCATAATACTCCACCTGCTCACCCTTCATAACCCTGCCTTTTATGCAACCCTACAGTGCCTGGTTATGTCCAGCTCAGCTCAGGAGAATATTGCCTTCAATGACAGGTACAAAGACAGCCTGAAAAGTGCTTCTGGCTTTGGAAGGGAGGTAAGTCGGAAAGCAGATTTGCATCACCTTGGGAGTATGGTACTGCCAATTTCAAGAAGTCATGGAAACTTTTATATTTGCAGTGATTAAATAATATTCCACTCCTTTTGGGGATCTAAGTATATTGCATAATTTAGCATTTCACCTTGAGGAGGAACATGGTGCCTGGGATTCTCTGCAGTGTGAAATCAGTACGCCACAGTCTTACAAGGTTTGAGATCGTACCAGAATCTTTTAATTTGTTTTCAGAAAGTTGTTTCCTCAAGCAAGTCTCATGACAATCTGCACAAAGTCTGTCATGCATGCTTTTCTGGCAGTCATTTTGTGCTACTGATAGAGTATATAGAAAGTAATTCTGCTATTGAAGCTGAGGAGGGTCAGCCCTGAAATTGCACAGATCTAGTATATAGTCTGTGCTGGTGAACTTGTAAGGATGCAACAGAGTTGGCAGTTCACAGGAACAGACACAGACCAGCTCAGAGACTGTCCTGCATGTTACTGCCTTGTTCCCTCAGGTATTTCCAGAACCAAAAAGGAACAACCAAGAAGTGTGCTGGGCCAGCCATCTCCAGAGGATTCCTCCAAACAGCATTTCTATGATTCTGCAGAGGTTCAGGTTCAAAGCCAGGAATGATGAGCAGGAATTGCTAAGTGACTTAGAGGTTTAAGGTCAAGGCCACACTATTTCACTTTGTATTTCCTAGCAACTACTTCAGGTGGCTTTTCTCTCTGTGTTCTGACTTTCCTGAGTCACATATCTGTACGTTTAACTTTTCCTATAGAGCAGAGGAAAAACATGTGAGCACTTAACTCACAGCTATGTTATCTCCTGGTGGAAACTATTGAATAGGCAAGCTTAGCACAAGGTAGCTTTCCAGTGCCCTAGCCATCCTACAAACAGAGCCATTATGGCACTGTGCAGTTTGCCAGTTGTACTTCCATAGGGAAAATTCCTATCCACAGTGGGTCATCAACAATATCAGAACTAAAATAGTTTCCTTCAGCACCGTATCTTTCAAACACAGAGACTGGATTGCAATGTTCACGACAGCACCAAGTATTTGGTGATGCAGGGACCACTGATGATGACAGTGAACCTCCCACCTCACTGCCTCACAGTGGAAATTATGGTTCCAGCATCACTTTGCCAGGTCTGTCACTTCACCATCAGATGCAGCTGAAAGGATGAAGAGCAAAGAGAGTAAAGTGGATTCAAGACACAAAGTACAAGTTCAAGTCTCATTTCATTCTTTACCAAAGTCTAGTGGGAAAGAATTGGCAAAGGGCCCATTTTCAGTTCAAACACCAAATTGTTTTGATAATTAGCAAGTCTATTGGAACATGTGCAGAGCCTAAGCATAATAGACAAAGCAGATGATAGCATGTCAAGAAATCATATTTGATATAGATTAAAATTACTGAAATATAGGGAATTATGGAAAAACACAATCATTTTGCAATTAAGATTAGGACTGGAAAAGGATTTGCATTCATTGTAACAAGCAAGACCAGTAACAACTAACAACCACCTACAGAGATAGAGCTATTAACATGCAAATGATCATTATTCTGACCGAGGTATTTCTACAGAAAATGTGGCATTTATGCAGATTTCAAAGAAGTTTTTTGAAACAAGGTATGTATGGATAAAGAGATGGTAGTGGGAACACAGTCTGTTTACTCAGGAAAACAGTTATGTTTGATACAGAAGGAAAGAAAGAAAAACAATTACTGAGTTGGGGCTGGAACAGATATGATGTGGGATTCCAGTGAGCCCCTCTGACAACATCATTACTAAGAAGAAAGAGCTTCTTGGGGCCATGATGTTAATGCAAGGAATGCAAACCTTTACTTAATGATTTAAGGGAGTATAAACTAGGGAGGAGAAAGGATGTTACTGACTTGAAGTTAGGAAGTAGGAAGAGATACAAAATTTTTGTGGAAACAGTACAAAAACCTGAGCACTTCAGGTGTAAACAAATAGGAGTTTATACCTGTAACAATATAACTGTATCTCATGAAGAAAAAGCATTACCTGAAGTTATGCTAAATATGACTTCTTCTCTTATCAACACTGGGCATGATTACTAACCTAATTTCAGTGGAGCCCTGATTCTTTCATACTGTAGAGGTCTCCACAAATTCATTGTGGGCCATGTCACAGGCAGGGAAAAAGGACCACAGGGCTCACTGTCAAAAGTGGGAGTAAAAAATGAGCAAAGAGCTCATTCAGGATACTCCATGAATGGTAGGGAGAACAAGGCTCTCTATCTTGCCACTCTGTTTTAAAGACCTTGGCAGAGGTCAGTAAAGAAGCAGAAAAGACGAGTGTACAGCAGAGACCAAAACTGGTGAGGGAGAGTCAGATGTATGTTACTGTGGAAAAATTCTACCTTTAAATAAGATGCACAATGTTTTCTGAACACTATGGCCGTGTCTTTGAGAAAAAGGTCATTTACAACTGAATTTCACTGCAGCTCCCTTTTGCATTCATATAATTTCAGATCTGTAAGATTTCAAACATCAGAGAAACTGGCCACTTTCTACAGGTCTGGCTTCCAGAGTTTCTGAAGGTCCAGGAGGTCTCTTTTGTGACTCAGGTAGCAGCACTGTTTTTTAAAATTGCATTGTGTGGCCATATCAGAGACCCTTAAGAGGATACTGTAATATATGGTTTGGACCTGCATGGGAAAAATAGGGTGAGGGTGACAGCAAGCAAGTGCAAGATCTGGGGAAAGGTTACATCAATTTTCCACTTAGCAGGCTGCACTGATCTCACAGTTCTATGTTATTTGAAAGAAGTGAATCTTAGGAGGAGATGACTGCAAATGTCAAGTTATAATTCCAAATTACAAAGTGCACATTCAAATTCTTTCAGATCTGCAAAGAGTGTTTCTCAGAAACTGGTAAGGCAAAGAGCATCACTTAAAAAAAATATAAAAATGCCACCCACCTGCTGATGAAACAACAACAACAAAACAAAATAGGCTCAGTTGGTGGGTTTAAAATAAACTGTGCCAAAGCCAGTGAATGGACATATTACACTATTCTGTTTCCACTAGGAACTCTAGCAGTTTCATTTGTCTATTCTGATGTGAACACCACCAAGTAAGCACTGAGAACACTGAACACTGTGTTCCCACAGGGACTGTGTAAGAGATGAGAATGACTGACACATTAGGGCATACAGTGAATGTATGAGCAGCTGTTGGAAGAAGAATCTGGAGAAACTTTTTTGGCCTAGTCAGTAGTAAGGCAGGAAGCAAACATTTTAGATCTCTAAAATCTCCTAAATCCTTGGATTACACCTCCTTCTTGCTTTTCTACAGCGGTCATAAGTATCATACAATCCCTATCAATGATCAAGGCATAGAAACTGTCATGGGAGATCAGTGAATGGCTCTTCTGTCTGCCATCCAAAATGGTATTAGCCTGGATGAAGCAAAGACATGAATCTCCAATGTCCTATTGCTGTATGCGACAGAGAACTGACTATAAGAGAAACCTGCCACATACAAGTTAGAATAAGCTATCCATGATTCCACAAAACCAGGAGCAATTTAAGGAAGGACAGGGCTTGGCTAACACAGCAATTCCTTAGTATTTCTTTTAAAATTCCTTAGTATTCCTTTTTGACCTCAACAATCAGAGGACTGCCTTAAATTGTATTTTCTAATTCAGGAAAATCAGTTATGAAAATTTTGTAGATAGAGTGAAACAGTGGTGTACTGTGGTTTGCCCAGCTGTCCCAGTCTAGGTAAGGGGCATGGCTGGAGTGCCCACAGCTCCCTTCAGGCCATATAACTAAGGCTCCTTCCTTCCCATCCAAACAAAGGACTGTGAAAGGAGAGAGGAGGTAGTGGAGTTCCACTTCTTGCCCCAGTTGGACCTTGAATGTTCTCTCAGATCATCAGTTGAGAGATGACTACAGCAGCTAAGGCCACACTGTACTAGTAAATTCAAACATGCCCAGGAACATATGCCAGGTTGCTGGCATAAGCTTTGCATGCTAAAATTTGCACTTAACCTAACAAATTCCCAACCATGGATGATGTAGGGATGACTTGTAAGGAGGAAGGGTTGCAGGAAGCAACACTCTTCTGGGGATTACAGTGGTTCACTACCATACTTCTGGGCCATTCTATACCAGGTGACATTTCTCTTGCTCAGCTCAAGCTTTTCAACCTACACAGTGATAAAGTGGGGAAGACAGATGAATAAGTTGCCAGGATTAAGACTTGCCAACTAAGTTTTAATGAATCTGCACTCCTAAATCTTCCTTATTAGCACCCAAACTTCTCAGGCCATAGATTCAAAGTGCTGTGAAAATCCAGGAAGTATTCTGCAACATACACTTTGTATTCACAATATAAATACACTCCCCATGCTTCCCTGTTGTAAGCTTCCTCAACACTAAAGCTAAAAGCATGGTCAGTTCCTGTAAGTTTCAAGCACATATTCTGAGACCAAGAGGCTGACTCAGGCTCCTAGAGGTTCCTTGAAACTGCAGGTGGCTGGTCCTAAATTCAGAACCAAGACTCCACAGAATCACAGAATGTTTAGGTTGGAAGAGACCTCCAAGATCATCCAGTCCAACCTTTGACTAACATCACAGTCAACTACTAAACCATGTCCTTAAGTACCAGGTCCAAATGCCTTTTAAATGCCTTCAGGGGTGGTGACTACACCACTCTCCTGGTCAGGCCATTCCAATGCCTGACAACACTGTGAGGAAAAAATATTTCCTAACATCCAGCCTAAACCTCCCTGGTGCAGCTTCCATCCATCTCCTCAGGTCCTGTCACAGTTCACTAAGGAGAAGAGGCTGTTTCCCTCCTGGCTCCATCCTTCCTTGAGGTAGTTGAAGAGAGCTATAAGGTATCCAACTCCTGCCAACTGATCCTCAGTATGAATCAGTATGGAAACATACTGTATGCTCTCCTAGCATAATTGTACATACATCCAAAAACATGATGCCAGATAGGTACAGTATGAAGACCTAAAAGGACAATCAGCAAAAGGCTCTGCCTTCTTTCACCTGGAGAAAGTGCAAATACGTGGTAGGAGAAAACCAATCAGCCATTATCCCTCTAGTTCTCTTTACTAGAGGACAGTGAAAATGAATGGAGCATGATTACTACTGCAATGCAAGTACAGTTCGGGACATTTAAAAGCCAAGGAGGTTGTGGATGCTCCATCCCTGAATGTGTTCAAGTAGAGCCTGAATGTGGCTTTGAGCAACCTGGTCTAGTGGGTGGTGTCCCTGCCCATGGCAGGGGGTTGGAATTAGATGATCTTTAAGATCCTTTCCAACCAAAAACCATCCTATGATACACGTTTTAAGGTGGTTCTTCCCTCTCAGTCATTTTTTATAATGAGGTAAGGTCTTGAATCTTACATCTCAATTCTCTTGAACTCTGAGAATCTGATCAAAGGTTTTCATTTGGTCTCACTGGATATTGTTTCACTGAACTCTGTTTTGTCAGCCCAGGTCTTCTTCACTAGAGCAGAGACACTCAGTATCTTACTGTGATGCATCCTTCTGCTCTTCAAACAGCTTCTCTAAGCCTCTGCCCCCATGTTCAGCTTTTATTAGGTAAATAAACTTCAGCCTGCTTTGAGTAATCTAGGATATTTGACAACCCTTAACAGTTAACAATGAGTCTTTCTTTAGGACTGTGTAAGATTGCATGGTCCTAGAGACTACAGCTAAATGTCAGATATGCTATAATAAATACATAGGAATAAATATAATGAAGTACCTTTTCAAATATGTCAGCATTGAAAGCAACCCTTATGTAACCCATACAGAAACAGATGGGGTAATTAAGACTAGAGTGGAAGGATCAAATTATGGAGCAAAAGGATCAGCCAAGGAAAAAAAAAGGAGACTATAAAAGCAACTTTCCTTCATGCTGCACACACACACATGAAATCCACACTGCTGCAGAATTACATATTTACTTTTGCAGAGTTACTTAGTTCTTAAAAATTTGCCCAATCTCAATGCTTAACCTCAGTAGACTGAGATCTCTTCAGCAAAGCCAAGCAGTTATGAAGACTCTCTAGCTGATGCTACATCCTTGCACCAAAGCTTAAGAAAACCCTTGTGAGAATTTAGCTAAAAAAAGGAACCCTGGGATGAAACATCTGTAAAGATTTTTTCAACAGTGATAACATGGGCAAGAGAGACTTATGAGTGTTTAACACTCTTTGTGTTGATTCTCTAAAAAAATCACTGAGCCAGATCATGTATCTGCAAGGATCTCAATGGTTCCAAAATAGCAATATGTCCAATCGCTTTCATATAATTTTTAGTGAACAACATCTTGAGCAGTAATCAAAGAGATACCTGTTGAAAATCTTTGTGCAGATAGGCATCAAACACAGATCTCAACCTCCCAAAAGTTCATGGAGGTCTGGGTGCAGCAATAGAGTTCTGCATCGACTGACCCCTGGATAGAAAGGTTTCACTCAAACACAGGAAGCCTTATGCATTCACAGCCAGAACTTTAATTTTCTTTTTTGATTTTGGTAATTTTAGTACCATCTGTAACATAGATGGGAGACAAATGCCTGGAATGCAGCATTATAATGATCTCCTTGATGAGCACACACTTCACTTTCCAGACAAAATGAGTCAAGGAACTGAGGAGGATCATCTGTTTTCAGGACTGATGGTGTCTTTACTCAAAGCATACCAAATCCATAACATCACAGTACTCTCAAGAGGATTTCTTAGACTGCAGCAAATTCAAGTTCAGCTGAAATGTTAAAAAAAAAAAAACTAGCTTGAAAAATGGGTTATGGAATTTGAAGATCTGTCTCCTTAAAGATAAAGGGTGTTTCATATTGCTTTCTCAATTGTTCTGTGGGAAGAGAACCATTTGCAGCGTGTTCTGTTCAACTTTGGGACTAATGGGAGGCATGAAGGAGTCTTGCTAATAAACAAGAGGCTTTGGAGCTTTGTAAATGGAGAAATTATGTCTACAAAGCTGAGTTTTACACTTAATTAGTTATTTTTCATCTTACACAAGTGTGGGAGACATGAATACTAAGACCACTAAAAATACTAAAAACTCACAAGTATTGTTTTTCATTTTACATTAAAAATATGGGGCGATGGTTTTGTTAGGTTTTTTGTTGGTGGTGTTTTTTTGTTTGTTTCTTCTTTAAAAAAAAAAACAGAAAACCCCCACAAAATTCCCCAGCATAAGATTCCTATCACAGAGGGGAAAGTGGGACAAGGTAGAACACAAGGATTTGATAAGGTGACAGAAAGCCAGTGACAATGCACTGTTTCCCATCTACCCATAAGTTGGTAGTTTTCTGCAAGTGTTAGTAGGGTAAGAGGGAGACAGACTGTTCTCTGAGAGATTTAGAATTCTCTTTTCCCCTCTTATATGGGAAACTATGCTGGAACCTAAGGTAATTTTTGACAGAGGAATACTGCTCAAAAGATCCTAAGGGCTTGCTGCCAAAGTTTAGCTTTCCTAGCATTTCAGATGCTTTTGGGACTTACACTCTATCATAAACCTTGCTCACCAATCCTTCCCACAAGCAAAAAGTGATGTGTCTCACAAATTCCATATGGCAATAAAATTCTACCAAGAAATGGAAATTTCCTCCCTGTTATGACCTAATTACCAAAATCCTTGAGGCAATTTTCAGCTTGATAGTGGCAGATGTTGCACATTAGAAGGCCATGTTTTGAAGCCAGGATATTTACCTGGATCACAGTATTTACCCTGTTCCCTCATTTCCATCATCATGTTATTCAAGCACTCTTGGTATCAATGTATTGGTGTAAACAGGACTGATAACACTCATTACAGAACATAAACCACCGTCATATCTTGCAGAACTGTGACAAGAAATAAAGTCAGCAATAGTTCCATCTCCAGCTCTACAAATTCACTAGTTTTGCAGTGCCAGGTTAGAATGTATGGTAAACAATCTCAGAAAATGGCAAACATTTAGTAAATGTAGAGTGAGATACTTCCACTAAGTACAGCTCTTCTAAAGATCTTCTGCAGATACAGACAGAACAAGAAAGCATATTTTATTTTTGACATTATCTACAACTCTTGGTTTTCCTCTCAAAGGGCTGGCTGGCTGACTAAGCCTTGAACATAGCTAGGCCAGCAACCAGTAAATGAGCTGATAGAGAAAGGCTTAGATATGGCTAGAGGCGTGACAAAGGTAGCAGTTCCTGTGCTGGGCCCCTTTTCCCTTTTGCTGGCTTGTAAGGCAGGAAGGTGATTGTGGCCTTAATCACAATCATGGGAAAGTGGCAGCTTTTGTATCAAACTCCACAGAGCATATGTTCAGGTTCTCCAAAGAGCCACCCCAGCTTTCTCAGCCTCTCAGCTGCCAAGGCATCTTTTAAGCTCATGATATACCTATTGAGCAGCTGATCAGAGCCAACAGCATGGGCAGCACCTGGGCTGAGAGGGCAGCCAGGGAAGAAAAGTTAGCTCAGTTCCAAAATTCAGAGATGAGTCCCACTGTGCCAATTTTCTGTCCCCACTTTCACACACCACCAGCCACCATATGTGGGAAGCTTAATGCTGAGAGGGAGAACGGCAAGAATGCTCATCAGCCCTTCATCTCTCCCTCACACAAGCACCATCCCTCCTGCTGTTTATGCCTCCCAGCCCCAGGGACCAAAGCACCTATTAGACTCATCATCCTCCCTCTGCGGATGTTCCTCCTGAGAGGTTCATTAGGCCTTGCTGCCTGACAGCAGGCAAGCAGAGAACCAGGTGGCCACCTCTTTTGCAATGCCAGTGTTATTTCTGAGGGGTTACACTTTCCGAGGAGAAGCTTTTAAATTCCCTGTTTCCCAAGCACAGGGAGGGCTCCATAAAACCCACCCCGCACAGATGGATTGAAGAAAGGCATTATGCTTGGTTCATTCTCTGCAGGAGTTCATTACCAGAGGGAGGAGAGAAGTGTGAATCCCTTGGTGTCTGCCAACAAGCCCAGAAAAGCTGTTTGTGCTACCCTAGCTGCTCCTGTCCCAGGATCAAAAAGCACTTCATGTGCATCACTCCAATATACTTCACAGTCATGATGTAACAGTATGACAGGGATGGGGACAGGGAGTTGAGGATGGTGTCACTTCACCCCTGAAAGAGGAACAGTAAAAATGGAAGCAGGAATGGCTAGCACAAACACTGCTGCTGCTATACTTCCATCTTCCAGACCACCCTGTAACTCTCAATGCAGTATCATCTTATTTTCTTTTCAAACTTCAAAACAATTTTACAACCGCAGCTAGACTTTTCTTTATGAGTTGCTTGGATTTTGTGACATAGTATAGAAAGGAAAGAAAAATACTGACAGAAAAGGTATCAATATTTTAGGAAATAGTGGAAAGAAATCTGAAGGGAAGGGACTCAACAGACACTTCAACACACAGCTTAAAATAGTGAGCCTGTCCCCATCCAACCCTATGTTCTCCTTCTTCCAGGCAGATGTTAGACTTCATATTCTTGTTATAGCCACTTCCTCCTGTATCTGCTTCCAGGTGTTACAAGGGAGATATCTTCACCAGGTATGGAAAAAATACCTTCCTACCTGTATCGAAGAAGGCTCCAAAAGGATTAGCTCAGTGATTGCTCTCTACACTTTTTTGTTTGTATGAGTATTGTATTGGTATTGTATGAGTGTTTTAATTTGGCTCTTGTTATATCTAAGTGCTCTTTCTTTCTAGAGCATGAAGACAGAAGAGGAATTGGTAAGGAAGCTGACTTTTAAGGGGGCCTTCTCTGTGATGAATTAAAACTCTCACAACAACAACAACAACAAGAAAAAACAGCAGAATTTTTCCAATCTGCCATTTTCAATAGAAACTTTATTTATAGAGCAGCCATTTAACAGAGAAGTGTGGGAGTCACAGCAGCATTTCAATTGCATGTCAGGAGGAAAACTGGCTCTATAGTTGAGACAAGTGACAAAAAAAGAAGAGCTAGATGTTAGGCTGAGAAACAAGATGACCTTAGGCAAGTCATTATACCTCCCTCTGCCTCACTTTCCCATTCTGTTAAGCTGAGATTTTTAATGATTACCTGGCCTGACAAGTGTAATCAGTATGTAAAGAGCTCTGATGTGGACACACACTCATTTGATCCTCACATAATCAGAAGTGCTGTTGGGAACAGACAAGAGAGAGATGGCAAGTTTCACTGGCAGTCTGTCTTCTTTCACTGCAGGTACTGAATATCCTTGGAAATTCTGAAGACTATGTGCCTAGATACATCCACAGCTTGCTCATGCTTAGGGAAGACCCATTGGTTCAGGACTGAAATAATGACATGAACAGAAGCTAAATGCAAGCCAGTGTAGGAGTCAGAAAGATTGCAAGGCCAAAATCAGAAGCAAAGAACCATCAGAACCACTGTTTCAATTAGGAAAAAAAAAACAAAAAACTGTTCAGAGACATGCATCCTGAAATAAACAGACTGAGAATCCAAATCCAGTTTGAATGGGATGGGTGCAAGGACACACCATACTGGATAACCATGCCCACTGGATGACATTAACATGGGAGATTAAAATACCTTTCAGCCTCCATTATTTATTAATCAAGCAAGACATAGAAAGGGGAAGTGTACAGGTATTAAAAGCCTATCACTTCTGCACATACACAGATCTGCAGTACATACAGCAAATATGACACCTCAGTCAAGCACTTTTGGGGACAGAGTGCAGCCAACGTATCAAGAGCTTCTTGGAAAAAGCATTATACCTGGGCACAAAGAAGTCATGCATACCTCAGGGCATTCCTCCTGTTCCCACAGAGAAATGTGCTGACATTACTTATGCTCTTTCCCTTGAAAGATAGTGGGAAGACAGGGGAACATGGGCTTGTTGGTGGCAGCTGTTTGTCCTCAAGGGGTGCAAAAGGTCCTAGCATGTAGTATCCAGGTGAGCTGTACAGATCAGGAAGAAGGAAATATGGAATATGAGCAGATAGAGGTGTCATTTGGCTGTAGTCTGCCTAGATGACATACCACTGACTTGAAAGTGGGGTGTTCTCTGGGCAGCTCGGGAGAATGAATTTTAGAGGCACGAGCTATAGGGCAGAGCCCCAGGGAGAAGATCTTTATGGATATACTGCATGGATTACTTGGAAAGAAGCATGCTCCGAATTCAAAGGAAACTTAGATAATATCAGTAATTCGAGGCTTATGCATGCAGAATTCTGTATAAAGTGAGTTTCTTTCATTATTTTCCTGCAGAAATAAATTTGCAGGCACTTCTGGTTGCTGAAAGAGACTTAAAAACTCACGGATAAGACGAGGTACAACAGAGCTGTGTCTATGATTGGAAAGACTGCAATCAACGTATAATTAACCTGTGAAACTTGTTGCCAGAGGATATTATAGAGGAAAACAGATTAGCAAGATTCAGAAAAGGATTAGACCTTACAAGAATAGCATCTGCAGCTAGGCTTGCTAGAATAAGAACCATATGGGTTATTAGTCTTCCCACTTCAGGGTATAAAATGATCGCAAGTTGGGGTCAGAAAGCAATGTCTCCCTATTATGTAGGATTGTAAAACTGGGCACACCAGGGGGTTGTTACAAGTCTATCCAAAGCATCCAGCACTGGCAGTGGTTAGGACAGAACACTGGACTGGATGGGCCATTAGTTTGACCCAGACAAGCAATTTTTTATGCCATTCTGCCTTCATTTCCTGAGAGAATTCCACTCCCCAGACAGCTATGCACTCCAAGCAATTGAAATTCAAATATAAACATGTTGCTGCTTGACCAGTGTGGGGGCATACATAGGTGCAGAACAGCAGTTAGATCCCAAATAGAGAATCCTTGTGGAGTAAGAGATTTTTCTATTATAGTTTTGTGATCGCCACCTACAAACTTTGTGGCTGTCACTCAGCTGGTCAGCTTCAGCGGAGGTGCAAGCAAAATGTCCCTTGCACAGGCTGTCAGTGTGGAAGAAGTAGAGGAATTTCCTGAAAGTAGGATGGAGCCTGTACTACTTGCAGCTGCAGAGTTCATCCATCCAGCAGGAGGAAGAAGCAGGCTGCAACAAAACAAGGCAAAGGACAGAGCACCATTCCACTGTTTTCTGATGTTGCAGAGGTTTTCTCTTTCCACGCCTCCCTGTGAGTAGCAGCTGCACTCTTCCCCCTGGCCCCCTGATGCAAAGCACCTTAGGGGAAGGATACTCTCTGCCCCACAGCATCAGAAAAGCATGAGACTCGAGAGAAAAAGGATGAGAAGTGGAAAGTGTGGTGAAGCGAGAGCAGAAGGTATGCAAAGAGGCAGTAGCGTAGGTGTCAGGAGGTAAGGCAAAGAGCAGGATTATGGACATGTGGCACAAGCATGAGAAGCAGAGGGAGAGGCTGCTGGGGGGTAGAGATATGCAGTAAGGAAAGCAGAAGTTACTGATGAGACAGAGGGTGTAGGTGGACGACTGCATGATTGTCCACAAGATCATGCAGCACAGCAGGAGAGGCTGACATCCACAGGGTGCAGATGGACAGGCAAGGAAACACAAGCAGAAGGATGAAAAACAGTATTTTTAAACTCTGTCTCCTACACAAAGCCACAGCCAAAATCAAAGCAAAATGGCAGCGACGACAGAGATGGAAGAGTATACTACATGGCTGGGGATAGTGTGCCAGTGATGCTGAGAAAGTGTATTGCTACAGGCACCTGCTTGAAAGTGGATGGTATTGCCATTACACACTTTGGAATCTGGAAAGTGTGAGGTAAGTGCTTCAGCTCTAGGAGGACTGTAAGGGGCATATAGGACATGAATCCCCTCAGTTCCCCTCTCCCTCCCCATTACAAAACATTTCAGAATTATAATGGGATATAAGACTACCAGACTAGAAAAAAGACAACTTTGGGCAATGCACTGTTTGTACTTCCCTGACATATATGAAAAAGCACACCCATTTTAATAGACTAGGGGGCTGCCTTTCACACAAACTGGTAACTGATGAATTTCACCTTCTGACTGCACTCCCAGTCCCTCCAGATGCTTTCCTGAAGAGTTTCGAGCCCTTTACCTCCTGTTTCCTTGAACATTGGCCATAGGTTTTTACAGCAGAGACCAAGGGTTTGAGGTATGTCTAGTACAGCAGGGACTGGGCCCTTGTAGAGATCATAAGTTTTCTGAAAAATACAGTTAAATGTGCTACACCTGAACAACATCTCTAAGCCCCTGGCTCGAAGGTCAATTGTTCGCTTTGCATCAGATAGTCTGATCTTCAGAGGCTGCATTTACTCTTATAAAGGTCAAACTAGTAACAGCTATTTTCCCTCAGAATTTTCTGCGATCCTGTGTTCCTTCTGCAAATCAAGAACTCTATTCTCAAGTTCTCAAGTTCTCTATTGAACTCTGACCTGTCAGACTTGTCAGCTGTCTCTTGCAAGTGACCAGCCCCTGAAAGGTTTCATGACCCTTCTAGGAAGGTTGGGTGCACATAAATGCACATACAAACACACGTTCACACAGACACACACAGCTGCCAGGATTCACAGATGCACACACAGCTTCCTAGCTTTGCACTGCTGTTTTCAGCAAGGACCACTCGAAGAGTTTAGCCCAACATGCTGTGACGATGATGTAAACGGAAAAAGAAAAGCCCTTCACCTGTGAAACTAATTAATAGTCAACAAACTTGCTTCAAGGTAGGAGACCTGGCACTGAAGGCAAGAAGCTGCGGTGGAGAGAGGCAGGAGCCCTTCTCAGCTGCTAGGTGGCAGCATCCATTCACTCACCCGCACCAACCGCAGAGCTGGGGTGGACAGAGTCTGCTGGTTTTAATTCTGAGAGAATTTGATGCTCGTCACAGTGAGCAACTGTTACAGTCCCCCCTACAGCCAAAATGGCTCAAGGCTCTTGCTGTCGCTGCCCATGGTGGGAGCATACATAAACATGGAAAGGAAGCCATCCTGGCTTTTAAGGCATACCAGAATCGGGGTCGCAGCTTTTTAAGGGGATGGAGTTGGACAGACAGCTTGAGATGATGCTGATGAAATTGTACCTTATCAGTAGCCAAAGAGGCCGTGTCCTCCTCCACACCTATTTCAGAGCCCTTTATCGCTGATCAATGTGAGTGCTTATCTTCCAAGGACTTTTCAAATACCAGTTAAATAGTCCCCCCCAAACCTACAAGTAAAGCAGGGGTGACAGAGCATTCTGTTCTCTGTAGCAAATGAGACTGACACTCTGTGAAGGGCCTCAAGTTAAAGCAATCTTCAGTGAAGCATGTGGGAACTGCTGCAGCAGATTTAGGGGCACTTTTAAGGGTGACAGTTGAATATTATATCCCCATTATTCATATAATTAATACTGCAACTACTACTGAATTCCCTGTGTTATTTATATAAGCATTATACTCCAGTTATTTTCTGCAGCTCTTCTCTTTTTGACATGCAATAGATTTTCTTATGGAGACTGTAGGTCCGCATCACTGAACACCCATGGGAAAGCTGATTTTCAGCAGAACATGGTTAAATATTCTGGTCCTGGGATCCTAGTTAATGATGAGAATATCAGCTTGAAAAACTGAAGGACAAAGATTTAAACTCCCCTATGTCCAGAAAGTCCCCACAATGTCCATTTGCTTGCTTCTAGCTACCACAGCCAACAGTTCTGGATAAACCTTGACCCTGTATGCTTTTTGTGGGCATGAAGAACAGAGCAACATTATAGAACACTGACATTAAAATCAAGTCATTAGGTTTCAGAGTTAAGACCACATATAAAAGACTGGCAGTAGATCAGCTCTCCTTCAGTGAAACTGATTCAGGCAGATGCTATGTTAATTTCACATAGGTCATCATTGGGAAGCTTTCTTCAGAACCACAAGACAAAAAAGAAGGGGTTCTCAGGAAAAAAAAATACCACCCTTTTTTCTCTGCAGGTGAGGAAGAAGCACTCTTGAGCTCTGCAGGCAATTTAGCAAGCCGAGGATGAAGGTAGCATAAGTATTGTTTGTGTCTGATCTACTTGACAAGAATGGGCATCAGTCTGAGCTTCTACATATTCAAATAACAAAGAGTGAAAACAAGAAGGATAGGTGCTGTCCTTCCTTCCTGGCCCAGAAGCAGGAGATGTTCACTTGAGCCTTTTGATGCAAGGAGGAAACGGGACTAAAATGATGTCCCCTATTGTGAAACAAAAACAGAGCAAGGACTGAAATCAAGCTCTACCCTGCTCATCAATGGCATTTAAGACTCCACCTCCTTATCACTGAGTTTTTCACATTCTGAAACCAACTTCCCACAGAGGAAGCTAATCTGACACCTAAGCAGTGTGGATACAAGCTGGTCCGTGCCATGCTGCCTGATTCCTTGCTCTCTTCTGTTTAGCAGTTTAAGACACAAAGTCTCCTTTTCTATGGAGCCTGCCCCTGGCCACTTCCAAGGGCTTAGAGGAAAAGGGCCATTAAAAAAAAAAAAAAAAAGTAAAAAGGCCTTCTTTTGCAAGAAAGTGTAACTTTACCACAGGGGAAAACACTTGCAAAGCACCAGGACAAGAGTGAGTTTTAAGACTGTCTTATCCTTGCTATTAAGGTCGGCAGATCCCTCCATGCACTCCTTTGGGTGAAGGCCATTTTGAGCTCCTTAACTTCCCCCATGCAAGACATGGAAAAACTTGTATGGGGCTCCAGGCTTATGCAGGATCAGGGCAGGGGCAATGTTTATTCTCAGCTGTTTGACTTTTGCAGAGGGACACAAATTCCTGCTCACCAGAGGGAATTCCCTTGAAAAAAGCCATCAGTCTGGTCCTTTGCACAGTGATGGAAACCACTCCCTGTCCCTATGCTCATTAAACACATTGAGAGGTGCCACTCCTTGAGGACTGACTGCATGTAATTGGTTTATTCCGACTCATCAACTTCAAGGAGACTGCTCATTTTACCTTTGCCTATTTTACCCCACTTACTGCTCTCTTGTCCTTTCAGCATAGGACAAACTTAATATGCAGGTCAAAGCAAAGTTCATTTAGCAGCACTTAGCATGTCAGACATTCAAGTTACAGGTTGAAGCCATAGACAACTTAGGGATATGGTTCCCATTTAGCTGTAAAGATCTTGCCTAGGTCACATCTGAACAAGCCAAACTATGAGAGGAGCAATCCAAGGTTTGCTCCTGGTTGCCTCCAATGCAGTCCTCACAAACCTGCCAACAACCCAGAGCCCTGCATGTGTAAGACACAGCAGACCTCTAGCCTTGTCCTCCCCATTGGGTACTTTGGTAGTTACTGCTTTCTCAACCAGAAATATTTTTGGCATCTAGGCCACCAGATTTGGTGATGTTAAGATCCCACACAGCTCCTCTGTCATGTCTTTGACTTCTATCCATATCCCCGAATCCTCAAAATCAAATCTGTAGAACCTTTGAACAACCAGTCTGGTCTGGTCTGTCTAGGCAGACAAAGCTCTTTTACTACTGTTTTTGTGTTGTTGGTTTTTTTTCACATTGCTCCCAAAACTAACAGTCTGAGGTTTGCTCCCAATGCAAACATAGATGCCAGCTTGGTGGGTTATGGAAATGGGTAACTCTGTCACGTGACAGTGTATTCCTCCCCTTAATTCCTGCCTAGTGAGTTAAATGGCACGTGATCCATGCAAATGGAGTTGGTGCTTGCTCCTAAGACACAGTTTGTTCCTAGTGAGCCTGTTGGTTAATTTTCTCCACCCAGTCTGGACTGTTTAATTCACAAATTACATTAAATAGAACTAAACTCCTGTTTGGGCTACTAATATATCATTCATTAAATATTATGTAAAACAGCAGAGATACATCTTTTCTGTTAAGCCCAGACACGTTACTAACTCCCTGTAGAGATGGTGTGTGATATCTCTGGATGCAGGCATGCTGCCTGGATCCCCCCTGAGGACAACTCATCTGTCCTCCCACCAGCTGTCGGAGTGCTGGGGTTCCTCCATCACACCTAGGCAGCTAGCTCTGGGCTGTGGATTCTGCTCTGTGACTTCGACACTCCAAGTTAAATGGGTCTTAGTGCCCTCCCTGACATGCTGGGAAAGAGCTTGACCCCTGGATTTCTATGTTTCAGACTTCTTCATTCCACAAGCTTGATGGAAAATCCTTGGAGTGTCATTAAATCTACACTCTGAACAGATTAGAGATGCATCTCAGTTCGTCCTTCCTCCTTCTCTGCACTCCCCTGCAGGGGAACTTTCATGAAAAGCCAGAAACTTTATAAAGTGAAGTGGAGCTCATCTCCATCTATTCCAAGTAACCTCTCCCATCCTGTTGAATAGCTCATCTGTCATAAAAGAGTGAATGGAGCAATGCAGGAGTACAGGGGAGCGGAGAAATAAAAAAAGAAAAGCCTATAAACTCTGTGCAAGAAGTTTCTGTTGTTATTTCTGAAGTGTGTTTAGCATGGAGACATATTGTACATTTAGTGCAAGTCCCTGGGACCCTAATGAGCTCCTAATGTACCCCATACTTCAAGGGTTTTCCAAAGAGGCCAGTAACTTAGCAACAGCAGCAAATCCTTGACAGGAATAATCAGTATTTGTGCTGCAGCTTTAGGCTTCCCCTCTTCTCTCCCACTAAGTGGAAGGTGGTTTTGGCTGGGATTTCTTCTCTGCTTTCTCATTGTTCTTACTCCTCCTATAGGGGCTTTTTGGTTGTTTTTTTTCCTTTACACTTTCTGTTCAGTAAAGCAAAAGACCACTGCCAGTGACTTGCAGGATGCAGAATCCTTGGAGCCTGGACCTAGCAAGATTGACCTGTTAAGAGATTTGTTGCACTGAGGAGGTACATAGGTGGCTCTCTGAGCATGCCACAGGCAAGCCAGGGCTGGTAAAAGGAGTGATTTTTACATGGTAGCAAACTAGAGATGCACCAGGGCCAGTGGGGCTCCTCTGGGGTACCAGATCCCACAAAAGGTTAGAAGAAGATAAGCAATGACACTTCTCAGCTACATTCATGCCTCTGAGCTATGAGAAGCTGAATCACTGAATTTCAAGGACATTATCTTAAAAACAAAAAGCAAATATTGTCAACCAATACATTCTGTGAGCCCAAATGAGACAGCAGACGACAGAGGAATATGAAGCCCCTTTTCAGGCAGGCTCTGCACTCTTCCCAGTGAGGTGCCATTTGGTGCCACCACATACAAAGCACATGCCTTCCATACCCTCAGTTCCTGCTTGTGCCTTCCCTGCCCACCTCTTCTGTTCTTCTGCTAATGTTAGGCATATCACTGGGTTTGGAAGGAGGTTGTTTTCCATCTTAAGCAAGGACCATGAACAACTGACTGACATATTACGAGACGGTGTGAAAGGTCAAGACATCTGAGTAACTCCCTGACAGCAGAACTTCATGAGTTAGAACTTCACAAATCATTTTAATATCACCAAGAAAATCTCCAAAATGGTAACCTAATGTGTGAAGTGAGTTGTCCAGTATCACTGAAGGCCTGAAAGCAGGAGACAATCTACCTTGAAATAACTTCCATGTGCCCTAATAACATTCCTTAATAACTATCCTGGAAAACAGCACAGGATGAACATCCAGTTTTGAACTAAAAATCACTAATCAGCCATTCTGGACCTTAGCTAGTATGCTTCCAGCAATCAAAGGGACAAAAACACCATTTCTGTGCATCCAAAGGTAACAGAAATTTTACAGACACAGGTTACCAATGCTTTTTTCCTCAATGTTGAAAGGATGGAGGGCTGAAGAGAGTGAGAAATAGCACTTAAAAAGGACTTCTTGACCCAGCAGTAGCCTTTGAGATGTTTAAGAATTGTCAGCTCAGGCTAGGAGAGCATCTGATATACAAAAACATGGCATCATAACTGCATCTCTTGCCTTTAGCAAGAGAGGCAAACTAGGCTTAAGCATTCACCTTGTGAATTTTAGAAAAGTCAGAAGAATAAATAAAATTCCAGCCACTTACAGAGAACCAATCTTATTTACAAAATATCAACAGACTGAGCATGGAAAATGAATGAAGAAACCCTTGCCAGGAGGAGGCAAAGACTTTCTTTTAGCTGGCTGTCCAGGCAGTAAATTGGAAGGATATTGTAGGCTAACTCAGCTGAAACACTGCTGAAAAAAATCCCAAAATTTTTCTATATCCATAGATGCTTACCACCACACCAGAAAGCACCCACCCAGAGGTACACATTCAGGCTCCACACCACATATATCTGAAATTTAGCACAGTATAGACACACCAGTGTGCTGCTGCATTCAGCTAATGAGTTCTTCTGCACTATGTTGCACAGAACACCCCAACATTGTAAAGTAACAAGACAGCTCCAAGGCAGATTGTAAGGATTAAATCTACTGTTCTAAGCAAAGTGGGTGCTCAAAATCCACCCTGATGTTTTGATTACCCCAGAAATTAATCAAAGACTCAAAAACAGGAGGGGCAGGTGGAACCTCTTGACCCCTGAGGGAGACATACTGGCTCTTCATGAAAATATCAGTCCAGATTTACTTTTTCTTGTTTTTCTTTACACATATGGCAAGGCAAGGCAAGACTCACACCTGCCCACACTGTAACTTGGCCCTACAGCATCAGCCAGTTAGGTCTCCATGAAGCATGAGAGAATCGTTAACAGCATCACTTTCTCTCACAGCCAACCTGGCTTTACCCAACCAGAAATGTCTGCAGGAAAAAATCTGAAAAACCCATTACTGGGGATAATGATGCTTACCTTCTGCACAAAGCACTCAAGATTCATGGAGGGAAAAATTTGTTAAAGGTAAATATTTGCTAAATTCTTTTACTTTCTTGTATCCAGGACCCATACTGCAGCCCTACATCTGGATATAACTCCCACTACCATTAGAGGCTAGCCTCAAAAGATGGTATAAAACAAGTCCATACTGAATGATTTAAGATCTATGGCTCATGTCTATCTTACAGACATGTAGATCTCCTAGCTAGTCCATGGCCACACCTTAACAAACTGTGATCTTTTCTCACTTGCCTTTCAGCATGTGTCACTTTAGATTATGGAATGAGCCAGACATAGTTCTCAGTTGAAATCCAGCCCTCCTTGAAGTCAGTGGCTAGGACTTTCTGATGTAAATAGGGCCAGGATTTTCTGCCTGAAGTTCTCTTTGATATGAAAAAGAGCGGTTTGGGATTTTTCAAGTCTGACTTAGAGGGCTGAAAGAGCCTTAAACGTAAGTGGTGAAACAGTGCTAAGAAGTTGTGGGGCTGTTCTCATCAGCTATCAGCTGCCCCAGTGCTGGTAACCATATTACCTCCTCATTTGACATTTCTGGTTTCGGTGCACTCTCTCATGGTAGATCTGTTCCTCCTCCTTGAATAAAGCTCAGTAAATATTTCACCTTTTCCAGCCTTTAAAGTTTCATTGTATTTATTAAAAGGAAAGCAAAGCATGGAAGAACATCTGCTGAAGAGAGAAATTTCTCATTTGGATAACACATTCTCATTTAGTGTAAAGAAAACAGGCTCAGAGAGGTCTGTGCCTATGACTTCCAATTCAGGACAGTAAAAGTGACTTCATTTCTAAATGTACAAGCACCTCCCCAAAGGAAGACCCTAAATCAGAAAGGACCATAGGGAATCAGCTGGCAAATCATTACCTCATCTAGAAATTAAAGGTCACTGTCTGGTTTCTATCAAAAGTGACAATGCATTCAGAAAGTTTCATGCTAGACCCTTCATAAAACCTGCTGCACAGCTCACTGGAAGTTTCAGTCACTAATCAGGAGGCACTCAAGCCAGCAATATTTAAAGGAAAGTTGAAGTCACAACAGAAATGCCAAGGAGGAACTGGTGAGGGGAGTGGAGGTGACAGGGATAAGAATTAATAGAGTAAAACATGAGACAGGGTCAGCACTAAGGTGTATGTAGCAGAGCTGTGTGTATGCATGAAATTTGCACTGTGCTTGCTTTCAGCCTGCAGTAGCTGTCTCTCACTTTTTATGAGCACTAGAATTCACTAAGCTCAGAGACATAAAACTGGTGAATTAAAAAGCAGTTCTCTTTGGTTTTGAGGTGGGACATAAAACACAGGTCTTGCTGGAGCTTCATGCTTGCTGCTGCTTGAGAGGCAGTTATTTTAGTCTCAATGCCCTTCTGATATGTCATCAAATTAATTACCTGCCCAACAGGAATTGAAAGAGATTTCCATTCTCTTGATGAGGTGGATGATGAGGAGATGTGTGCAACATGGAGGAGGGCGTGGGGCCTACATCAGGTGGCTGAGCCCTACAAAAGAGCCCTAAGTGTAAGAAACTTTAGGAGCAACATGGGAGCCCTGAAGCCAAAACAGGCACCTGATGGTTCTGCTGGTTTGGCACCAGCTGAGGACCTAAGGTGTGAGGTTCTGCTTGAGTTCTCAAGTATCATATTGCCTGAATCCAAGATTTTGCTCGAGGACCATCTTTACTGTTAATCCTGCACTCAAACACATGACTCTCAATTCTTTAGATTCTAATGCTCTTACAGTAGGACACTTCTGGAAACATGAGTTATATCAATAAAGTGGATCATTATTGCAATTAATTTTGCTGAAAGACAATTGAAACAGAATGTTAGAACAAATCCCCATCTGCTCAATGCAAACAGCTAAACCAGTTCCTAAAAATAAATACCTGCTTATAAGCTGAGGCAGCCTGGATTACAAAGAGGACAGAGGGGAAGTGGGGAAAAAAGGAGCATAGAGCATATTCTTGAAATGCCTTAAGTCTCTCTCTTCACCCTGGCTCATTTCCCAAAGCATATTCTTGAGATGAGAAGGGCCATTTTCCATTTTGTTGCTTCATGATTAAGTGGAACAAGTGTCTTTGCTCTCATTGGTTAATTAGAAATACCTGCTACATAGACGTATCTTTTCCAGTCCCTTGCTTCTTAGAAAATTTTAAAAAAATCTTTTTTGGCTTCTCTGGATTGACCCTTTAATTGAACTAACATGGGTTTTGTTGCTGTTCATTGTTTTTAAATAAGCAATTTTGTACTTGCAGATTTTAATTTCCCACATGGCAAAGCACTTCTAAATATTGCCAAATTCCAGACACTGCGACAAGAGAAAGTACATTTCTGCTTTTCCACACCCAATGTAAAAAAAAAAAAAGAAGTTATCATCAGGCATCCCTGCTGGCCAGCCCTTTGCCATGACACTCAGTTGGTTTCATGTGAGAGATCATCTTGATGTGCCATGCTAATCTTGTCATTAATTCCATTATTAAAGTTATAGAGACATGAGATTAGAAACCTGTTCCCTGCATAAAACCCTGCAGATTTCTCTCCCTCTCTCAAAAAGAGAAGATCTTATTGTATCGTTAGGCTATGTGTACTAGGATTGTGGAATTCTACTCAACACTCACTGGAAGAATAATGCTAGGGTATTAGATGGGGGATTTTTGGCTATTATCTTCACCATCATGATACAGAGGGAGAAATCTCTGAGACCAATTTTTTTTAACGACACTTTTATGTGGTTATTGCTCTTGTTTTTTTGCCAGGTTTGTTAGGCAGGGAGTAGGTAACAACTTGCAATCTTGTCCACTGGCATGTATACACACATTAATGGGCCAGATGGAGCTGCACTGATTTTAGCAGCTGAGGGTCTGGACTATTATATTTACACAGGTCAGGGGAGACAGGGAACAGACAATTAATTTAATATAACTCTAGAGCCACAGTCTTCACTAAATTGGACATAGGATTCAAAGTAAAGCAGAAAGAGAAAATCTGGCTCCTTTTTTTGGCTCTGCCACTGACCTAGTTTGTAACTGTAAGTGATACTACTTCCCAATCTGTAACATGATCGTAATGTTTCTCCCCACCTCTGTACAGAGTTGTGAGATGGAGATGCATAAATCAGAGGAACATGTCTATAGTAAAGTTTAAAAAAACAACCCAAGGAATGCTATTTAAAATTGGGTAATTGCCTTAATTTTCTATTGTTATTAGTTTTTTAAGCAGCTAGTAGGAATGATTTCTCAAATTAATCTGACATATTTTTCCTAAAACTTCAGATGTATAAGTGGCCCCTTCCACAGGTTTCTTTTTTCTTTGACGGTTGTGCTTATTTTATTACTCTTACAGGCTTGCCTGTAATGACTGACAGATTTTAACAGTAAATTACTTTCTCTTTAAGGTACGTTTTGTAATAATTTTGCCTGCACTATGCATTATATCTTAAACAAAAAAATTAGGTTTATTTTTCCCTTGAGCTTATAAACATTTCTGAATAGTAATTTATTACTGCAGAATTTCACAATAGATATTTATTACTGTTGTATTTCACCAGCTATCTGCTAGACCCACTGTGTTGTATTAAGTGTGCAGGCTTTGTACCATCTTGCCAACCTTTTTGTGCAGAAGCATAAACTAATTGAGTCTTACACATAATTTGTTACCAAAACATACCAATAAACTGTAGCTGGTTTCTCTATGCATGTGATAGGTCCAAACCAAGGTAACGCAGCATCAACTATTTCTTTTTAAATTGCTAGCAATAAAATGTTTCTTTGTGTCTCCTAAGTCACAGATTTCATCCCTGTTACTCAATAGATATTCTCCAGGTCATCTGCATTCAGAGCTTTCCAAAATCTTCTACCTTTCCTTTATTGCTGCCTTCAACAAATCAATACATTTTCATACAAAACTTGTCCTTGCATCTGTCCCTTGTCCCTAATCCTGTTCACATTGGGGGAGGGCTAAAAGGAGAGAGAGAGCTGCTCCTTCTGTACTATGGATTGCAAGCATTAAGCCTATGAAGTAGCCTGAAATAATCTGAGCACACTGCATGAAAAACTGATTATTTTTATGACAATTTTCTGAGAGCATATTTTGATTTAACTCAAAGACTGCTTTTTCCAGGAAAGGGAAAGGTAATACAGCAGATGAGGTGACTTAACCTCAAGTACTAAAGGATTATGTATGGACCGTTATATTTGGTCCTGGCTGACCTGAACTCATACTGGTCATAGTAAATTTCTTTAAGAATAATAAAATCTTCAGAACTGAAAGATCCATCCCAGCAAAAGCAAAAGGCAGTTTACCAAAAAGTGGAAGACTATTTTCTTTATAAAAGGAACACACTCCAGAATTTATCAAAAATAGGCCTTCCTAAATCCCCTTTATAAGATGTGTTGTACACATAAGCAGTTCATAATTTATTTTTTTTTTCCTAAATATTTTTTTCACTTGTAAAAATGCACAGCATTTTTGCATGGAGAGGCTATAACATAGCTATGAGAAGAAGGGAGCCTGAAACTCCCTGGGGCTTTCCAAATAATTATTAGTCTGAAGGACACAATAGCCCAAGGCCTGGTTTAATAGTGGCAAAATCAGCAACTCTGGCAGTAAAAGGCTGATATGTGAATTTTGAGACTCAACAACTGCCAGAGAGGTCAGAAATGAAATAGAAACACAAGAAGTCCTAGAAGATGGCCAGTCACACCCAGTTTTCTAGACTCCTGAATAGCAGTCTCTTCTGTCATGAAGTTCAGTGCTAAACCATGGGAGTCCAATGCATTTAATTGCATTAAATGCTGGTGGGAAAATCACAGTGTAATACATATATGAAGAACAATGTCAAGATACAGGTCCATACTTTTGAAACAAAGGGCCCAGAGCGATATGGAGCAAGACTTTACCTGTGTCTGTAATAAGCTTATTTTGCATTTTATCCACAAAACTCCATATGCATTAGCACACATACTCTCTTGACTATAATGGCCTTTTTAATATCTCTTCATCTACGATGTATTGTTTAGATAGTTCTCAAAAGCAACCTTCATTATGCTCTATTTGTCTAAAATAACCAGAATACTGAACAGCTGCAAAATCCTACATGTTTGTGAAAGCTCACAGAAAAATATGAATGTCTTACATTGTGTCATTGGAGAACCGATATGTTATTAGACTGTCTTTAAATGCTTTATTATAATGCACGTGTACAGGAAAGGAGACTTAAAACTAAATATTTATTCTTAATTGGGGGATTTAATCTAAGACAAGCTGTGAAATACTAAAGATGGACAAAGGCTGCCATTTCTTTGAATGATCATTTAGGTGGGTGTGATTTATGGTTTTTTCCACATGAATGGTGGGTAACATGAGCTCTCTAGGAAGAAAGGAAGAACAAAACAAACTAAACAAATCCTGAGAAGGCTATAAGGTTAAAAACAAAATGAAACAAAGCACAACATTCCCCTACTTTATTTTTTACCCTCTTGGTACTTTTTTAGCTGCCTTGCTTAACTGTGTTGAGCAAACTGCATTCTTTCTGTGTCCTTATCAGATGCCAGATGCATTATATTGCCACTTACAACTGTTTCCCTACCAAGTTAAAACAACATATCAGCAGTAAATGGGGTTTCAGCAAAAAAGCTCATACAAACAAGTTATTCTGACCTCCAAAGGTGCCCGTGAAACTGCTAGACTTCTAGTCCATGATACTACATCACTCAGACCTACACCCTTGGAAAAACAAGAAACATTTTCTTATGGGACTGTCGTGCTGTGTAGAAGAAAGTGTGAAGAGGAAAAGTCTTCCATGGATCTGCTGCTCTTAGTCACCCTAGCATTTGCCATTCTCTATGCATTTCTCTTAGCATAGCTGTGGAGCAATTGATTCATTTCTCATCTTCCTCCTGAATCTTCAATATTTATTTTGATTCTTTATGTTAATAAATAAATAAAATCCTCAGCCTTAGTTGCAGTAAAAAACAGCACAATTCACTGCTGGAGTAGAGAAGTGATATATTAGATATTTCTCATTTATTAGCTTCATTCCTTTGCCTAGTCTCCTACAGTAATGTTATTATTTCCCATGAGGGTCACATGAGATTTTTTTTCTCTTGCTTTCTTCGTGAGCGTGCTTATTTATTTAACAAACATTTTCCCCCTTTATCTGCTACTTAAAGCTTTCACTATACCCATTTGATCTAAACACATCGGCTATGTATGGCCCGTTTGCAACCAGGTCTGCTCTTAATGGTGTATTTACACCAGGTTTCCACACAATACCAAAGAGATCCATAACCAAAGTGATTTAGAAGATTATTTGAATGTTCCTTTCCCCAGAACTGCTCTCTCTTTCTCCACATGTAGGAAATGACACTGAAAGGAAAGGGTTTCCTTGCAACTCTGCTGTAAAAAGACTTTTCTTCCAAGTAATCTCCCTGAGGGGCAAAAATTAAACCATCTTCTCAGAACAGGTACTTCTTTTAAGAACAGGCCTTTCTGGCTCCTTTCAGAAACACGGCACTATTTCACACACTGCCTTTACAATATATAGCCCCCTCCCTCACCTATTCTACTCTCAGGAAAGAGATGCCCTGTGAGCTGTAGCTGCTCTCTCCTGCCCCTGTCTTGGAGGGCAACAGAGCAAGTTTAGCATGCCCAAATTCCAGCCATCCCACTTCTCTGCTCCCACTGTGGGGTGAGGATGCAGCCCCAGTGGCACATCGTGGTACTTGACCAATACCTGCAATGCCACAAGCCGCCTCAAATTTTGCAGTGATACAACTGTGGCAACAGAAAATCACTGGCAAATCTGATTAGGGGCACCACTGACTGGGAGACTGCCCACACAGCATGTCAAGTACTGAGGGGCAGCATTCCAAGGAGCTCCAGTCAAGATTACAGTGTTTCCTCTATTAGCAAAACTTAATCATAGATTGTCTAGGGTTGAAAGGGACTTTAAAGACCATCTAGTTTCAACCTCCCTGCATGGGCAGGGACAATCTATCACTAGATCAGGTTGCTTAAGGCCCCATCCAGCCTGGCCTTGAACACTTCCAGGCTGGGGAACCTGTTTCAGGATCTCACCCCTCTCATAGTAAAGAATTTCCTCCTAATATCTAATCTACATATCCCCTCTTTAGGTTTTAAACCATTGCTGCTTGGCCTCTTGTTATGCATCCATGCCAAAAGTCCAACTCCAGCTTTCTTGCAGGCCCCCTTCAGGTACTGGAAAAGTCACCTCCAAGCCTTCCCTTCTCCAGGATGAACATCCCCAACTTCCTCAGACTGTCTTCGAAGGGGAGGTGCTCCAGCCCTCTGATCATTCTTGTGGCTCTCCTTTGGACATGGTCAAGGAGCTCTATGTCCTTCTTATGTTGGGTTCTCCAGGTGGGGTCTCACAAGAGCAGAGCAGAGCAGAGGGGGAGAATCACCTCCCTCGACCTGTTGTCTACTCTTCTTTTGATGCAGCCCAAGACATGGTTGGCTTTCTGGGCTGCCAGGGCACATTGATGGCTCATGTTAAGCTTCTGGCCCATCATCACCCCCAGGTTCTCCTCCATCCTTTCTCCTCCCAACCTGTATTTGTGCATGGGATTGCCTTTTAGAACCTTGCACTTGGACTTGTTGAACTTCATGCAGTCTGCATGAACCCACTTTTCAAGCCTGTCAAAGTCCCTCCAGATGGCATCCCTTCCCTCCAGCCTGGTGACTTCACCACACAGTTTGGTGTCATCAGCAAACTTTCTGAGGGTACATTCAATTCCACTGTCCACACCAGCAACAAAGATGTTAAACAGCACTGGTCTGAGAACTGACTCCTGAGGAACACCACTCATCACACACCTCCATTTGGATGCTAAGCCATTGATCACAACTTTTTGAGTGCAACAAGCCAGCCAGTTCCTCATCCAATGAGTGGTCCATCCATCAAAAACATATTTTAGAGACCAGAATGTCATGCGTACCTTCTGTCCCCTCCACTGTATCACTATCAACATGAATACAATGGACAACAGCGAAAATATGAATGTTTTAATTTAGTTTTGTTTGGCTTAATGGCCACGGGTGTAACTGGGTTTATAGAATTTTATAGAATTGACATATCCTCTCACAGTTTTATAAACTGGTGTATAAATGTGGCGAAGGCCTTCAAGACTCAATCAACTGAACCATCACAACAACTCACCTGCTTAGATACCACCCTGCTTTATGTGCCTGAGGACTCAGTTCTGACAGGACTTAAAGAAGTGCTATCTGGAAAACTCTTACAGCAGAATCTTTGCTCCAACCTTGCTGAAAAGGTCAAGCATTTATTTTTTACCTCCTGGTCTTTCAGAGGCACTCATGTCTAAATCACAGAGATCTCCATTTTAACTTTCTACTTGCCTCATTTAGTAACATCACACCTTTCATCAACTTTGTCAACCAAACAGCAATTCTTTGGTTTTTAATAATGAAGGAATTATTAAAAACAAAGGCTAATCTCATCCCTGAAAGTAACCAAGATATTGTCTAGGGAGTCTTCTATCTCTTTTAATCTAGGAGAATAAATGAAAACATCATAGATACCATCCTAATTATATTTTAAGGGAAATAACCAGTCTAAATAATGTGTTGCTCTCTTTCCTACTTCACAGGAAGCATTTAATCAGACAGAAACAACATCTAGTATTTACACACAATCCCAGCAAGAGCTCTAAACTTATCCCTTCTCCACCTGTGAGATGCTGACCAAAGTCAGCTCCTTTAGGAACTGTACTTGGTCACCTCATCACAGTTGGAAATTGCAGCAAACCTGCCCAGGCAAAGCTACTACTCACTGTGCATAGCTCTCCACAAAGATTGGCTTTTTTCTGGCTATGGTCTTTGAGCCATCAGACAGCAAACACCAGCCAGGCACTGTACCCCTGCCTCGTGTGTGGGGAGGAAAGTGCTTAGATCATAGAAAATGCATGGGCACCTAACTTCTACTTACGTGCCTGACGTCCATTAGCATGACCCAGTATCTTTATAGGTTGTAGGAATCTAGACAACCTGCTTCTGAGGAACTTTATTGGTAGTTGTCAATATACTCTGAAAGGAAAAGGAAGCTCATTTCTGAGAGTCACCTCTGACAGTTTTTTCCCACTCCAGGTTTGAACATGTCATCTGGAGGAAAATCTAGAGCAGGGTGTTATCAGGGTTCTGACACACGTAGCTCTTTACCTGCCTCTCCTACCAACAGGTTATGTTACAGTCTTTACATATATTTAAGTCCTTTAGAAAAAAGTGAAAGGAAACACAACTTCATTTTGCCAGGCTTGTAGGGAAAATTTCCCTCACTGCAATTCCTCTAATAAATTTTGTTTACTGCAAGAACACTGCTGTTGAACATTATTTCTCAATATGGCCAGGGGCTCTGACTAATTAACAAAGCTGCTCCTCAAAGCTCTCCCATTCCACCCATAGGAAGAGATTATCTGCAATCCATGGAGAGAAAATGCATCCCATATATTCCCACCATTTACTTAGCTGTTCACCAACTGTTCATGTACCAAACTGCATGTGACATGCTAGATAATAGAGGCAACCCAGAAGAAAAGAGCATGCATAGTATTTGCTGGCATGTTGTCTTTTTTTTTTTTCCTGTGGCCAAATATCTTGTGAGGCAGCTGTGTGGCACATTGGAGATAGCTTTACACAAAGGGACTTTGTTTCAGAGGGGATTTATTTGAACCTGTCTTGCAGTTCACTTTGCAGACCAGATCAGAAGATGTTTTCCTCCATTTTAATAGAGAAATCTGAGACAGATTTTATCAGGGAAGAAAGGGAGTAAAAGAAAGGCCGAGATGTTACTTGGCAATTAGACAATCTTGATTACTTCCTTCTTGTCTTGCTAAATCTTTCAGCTGGCTATTGGGTGGAAATGATTTTCTATTCTATTTGACACTGACTTCACAGCTAATTTGGTTTCCATCTATCTGCCTAATCCATTTTATCTATCAGTTCTTATTTGGCCCCATCCCCATTTTTATATGCATGCTTCCCATAAGCATAAACAACAATGATCTTTTCTTCTTAGATGTGGTAGGAAGGAGTGTGTTTTTCAGAGGCACAAAATTAAGAGCAAAGGCCACGTTATGGGGAGACCACACAAAGATACAGGTGCCACAGAACTCCAGTATACAGATCCAAGTCACTGGGACTGCTCTTGTCATCTGTGTTACTCTACCTGATCAAGTATATAATGCAGCTACATAAGAAAGTGCTAGAGCCTCTCAGGGAAGTTAGTAGCTCTCTCAGGATTTTGAACATCAGACCAAAGCCTTTGAAATGGGCCATGTGTCCAAGGGACAGCTGGAGAAAAGAGTGGCACATTATGGTAATGTCTCCCTCCGTAGCTGTTTTCCTGAGCAGGTTTGCTGCCAAGTTCTCAACCAACAAACACTTCCTCAGTTGTGAGGGCTCACTACCAGATAGGAAAACTGCAGTCCCCACGGAGTGTTCATGACGTACCCATGAATCACAGTGTGGGCAATTCAGGCATCTGGACAAATATTTCTCACTATCACAGGAAAAGTATTCTCATCAGCACACCCACTGGACTTGCTTGGTTTCTTCACAGAAGCCATCTCTACTCTCTCTTGGTCTATACCTTAAAATAATCATCAAGCTTCAGGGCAGAAAAGTTTCAAGTACTTAGTCAAAACTCTGTGGTGACTAACAGCTTGCTTTTCCATGGCTTTGGAAACCCTGCAGCTCACAATATGCATGGGAGACAGGATCACAAAGCTCTTCTTTCACACCTGCTACTGCTGCAGTGTATCTGCCATTCACAACCAACTATATATGAATCACTTTCTCCCTTTGGTGCAAGAAGCAACCTGAGGTCCTCAGTTCAAAAGGGGCAGAAGCACAAGGTATCACATATTATGGCTTTGATTCATAATTAAGTAAGGCTTGAGACTCATCTGGGAATTTTGCCAGACAACTTTACACATTAGACCAGAGACCTTGAGAAACCCATCTACGGTGTCACCCTGAAAACTAGAGACATCTCCAGGATGCAGACCCCCAGAGCAGGAGCTTTTCCTCTGGCCTCTTTCTTATAATAGCAGCTACCCACTGGTAGAGACACACGGATCACATCACAGAAAAAACAAGAAGATTAATATCATTCCTATCTATTCCCGTATTGTCTTCAATGCATTCCTCAGAACCTCAGGAAGTGAAATACCATGGCCATTCCTTCCCCCTGCCTTGGGGGGATACAACTTGCTTTGTGAGATCTCCTCTTTCCTGTTCATACCCCTAGCTCCTTAAATGCTCTCTCTCTGTTTTGCTGCAGCTGCTGCCTTCGTTAGAAAGATTTTCAGCTTTGATTAATTATTGAGCCCATACTGCTGAGGGTTTTCTGTTCTCCAGCTCTCATTACTGATGCCTTGCAGCTTGTGTGCTTCACCAGTCCCATTGCAGGATTTGATGGATGCACCCGTGAAGTTTTCCTGCCTGCAAAGCCAGTCTTGCCTTTTGCTGATTTTGTTTGGTGGGCAGGGAGTTTTGCTCTTGGCTACAATGAGCAGTAAAGCACACGCACTGGGCAAAGTATTAGTATTATTATGGTAGAAGCAGGATGAAAATCTTGCTTCTTTGCTTTCTGCATATTTCCCCTTTAAATCTGTTTCAAAAATTCTCCCCAATGGCCATTTTATTCTCAAAGTTGCTGCATCTTCTTACAGAAGATTCACCAATACATTGCTCTCTCATAGGAGACCAATATCCTACCTGGTTATTTGTTTTAAACTAGAATGAAAAGCTATGAACAGTGAAAAGATGGTTTGTTTTTTATATACTCCTAGTACCTGGCTGCATAATCATCACTAAGGTTGTCTGAAACATTTTTCTTTGTTTTGATGGAATAAAAATGTTCTCTGTAACTCAGATTTAAGATAAAGGTATAATGCACTAAGAAAGAGGTAGTCCAGTGGGGTGCCGACTCCATAAGAGAGAGTAAGCATGTGATAGGTCCTTTGTTACAGCTTCCATGATGCCCTGAGGAGGCTGTGATTTAGAAACTGAACCTGAAGCAAGTGAAACACTTTCACATTTTTGAGTCTTTCCTCCTTAGTGCTCACCATTTAAAGATTAATTTCTTTCAGCCAATTTACTTGCCCTGACTGGAGAGAAAGACAAGTGCTCAGATGTTTGCATTTACTGTAAGGCACATGGTGTGTTTACGATCACCTCATTACTGGTGAAACCCATGCCACAGCATTTTTTATTTCACAGGGCTATAGGTGACAATGCCTTGTGCTCCTAGTGACCTTTTGCAGCTGGGTCTCAATCCTGTGTCTAGCTATAACAGTAGTCTATTGTACATTGTACACCTATCGTACCTTACTCATCCCTCCGCAAGCAATGCAGACTGCTCATGATCAGTCTGGCTCTAGTCTGTGAGACAGATCAGCCAATCTATCTCAACATCTCTCTCACATAGTCCTGAACCCACCAAGATACTAGACAGATAGCTATGTTTGGAGATCTTGTCTCAGCATATTGATCATCATGTATGTAATAAGATATTTTTGTTATTCTGTTCCAGTATCAGTGTACATCTTAGGCCCTGATACCTCCATGTTCAGGTACTATGAAGAAAGATGTGGTAGTCAGGATTTGGCCTGGTGAGAGTATGCAGGGCCAGACAGCCCTGGGATGGCCAGATTGGACCCTGGGAAAGGGTATGAGATGGTTGAGGCCAGGCCAGCAGCCTGCAGGCAGGGGTCAGGATGAGCCCTGCTGCAGGTATACAGGGTGAGATGTGTGGTGGCTGGGAAGGATGTGTGGTGGCTGGGAAGAGCCACAGTGAGGGAGCTGGGCTGTGTCCAGGCTTGTGCAACAGCTGCAGGCTGGGGATCTGGATTAACAGCATGCATGGCCAGGCATGGCAATAGCTGCACTGGAGACTGACACTCAGCATGATGCAGCTCAGGCAGGGGCTGAACTGCAGAGATTCACTCTAAAAGCAGCTCCCAAAGGAAGCACGAGTGGTCCTGTGGAAGGTCTCCAACAGTGATGCCTGGGACACTCTGTCCAAGGCCAATAAAAGAAGGGGGGCCACCCTCACCTGCACAGTCTCAAAGCTGGCTCTGAGTCCCAGCATCCCTCTGTGAGGAGGGATGCTATCAGCATTCCCTCCAATCTCCTATGCTCTTTGTTAGAAAGGTTCTGCAGCAGCTCTCTGTCCAGCCTGAAAAACTCATAAAGCTGTCACTTTGGAGCAACAATGGAAACAAGAACTACATAAAAGATTAAAACAGGTAATCAGCTGACTGTACTTCACCATCAGCTGAAGCTGTGTAACTCTGTGGGACGATCTTAGCAAATAAAAGGGACTAAAGCCAAATTTAACTGCCACGAAGATCAAGGCATTACCCTGAGGGCAGGAAAACATGCACAGACAGGCAGTGGGAGGTGAATTCTTTAGCCACAGAAACTTATTAGTCCAAGAAGATGACACATATACAGTCAGAGAGAGCAGACACCACTTGCATCCCCACTGACATGTAATCATCCCACAGGTACATGGACTCCTTTCTTTCCTTACTATTCCCCCACCATAATTATCTTGCCTGCTTTTAACCCATCCTGGACTCTGGGAAGAGTTTATCAGAATCACCTGTCTTGAACCTACTGTAAAGTTGGAGAGGGTAATTAGGTTGTTTTGTTTCCAAGGCAGAAAAGAAATATTATTAAAACATTACAAATGTCAAAAATCAGCCCTAGAGCGATCTGATGTATCACAACTCTCATCACCCTCCCATCACTTGATAGGAGTGTACACAAGGAAAGTAAAAAGGCTACAGCCAACAGCAAATCCATGATTATTTAATCATGGGTCTGAGCCCTTCAGAAAATGTTTCGACACTGTTTGCTTCAACACTCCAGCACACAGTGGGCTCAGGAAAAGCCTTGCACAACACATTCTGCTTAGCTGCAAGTATCAGAAACACGGGCTTATGCCATGCATGTTGCAAGCACAGCCTGACCCATGTGGAGAACCACAGCTGCCAGAATTCACAGCGACAAGGCTCAGGAAGCAGGCCCCATGCGAAAAGAAAACTCTGCCATTGGTGACAACATTCACTGGGACCCTGACAGGTTCAGAGTAAGGCAAGCCTGTATGGCTGTCCGTAAATGTGCACCTCACACCACCCTGCAACAGGTTCACAGGTCCGCACACAAATAGTTTCTCTCCACTCAACGAGGGATTGGAGCCCTGAGGATGCTCTGGCAGAATAAAAGGCCTATAAATCCCCTGCCACCGCCATTTCTGTGCTAGAGCTGGATGCCTGTGCCCTGCAACTATGTGCTGACAAGGCTCAGCATCTTTCTTTATTTTAAAGGCACATGGTAGCTTTCATCTGCAAGTCAATATTGGGGAGAAGGTCTGCCGGGATCCGAAATAAATAGCATAGC
The DNA here is from genome assembly GCA_038090715.1 of Florisuga fusca. Lineage (NCBI taxonomy): Eukaryota > Metazoa > Chordata > Aves > Apodiformes > Trochilidae > Florisuga > Florisuga fusca. Next base: position 52,501,951 of record JAAWXA010000004.1, on the reverse strand, counting down.
TTTTCAGATACAGCAGCATTCTGATGGCATATTAAAAACCTGTGTGAATCATAAATCCCATTTCTTTAGGAATTGAGGCCCATCAGGGCAAAGGGCTGAGGGGAAAATGGGTTATTCTGCATATACCTAAGAGATGATGATGATCTATGTAGGTGAGATGCAAATGTTCTGTTGTGAGTTTTTGTGACTGTTGTTGCTTCTTAAATAAAAATTTAAAATAATGGCTCAGGCTTCCCTGTCACACACCAGAGACAAAATCCTGCTCGCTACTAATAAATGTGCAAATAAATTTTTGCAAGCTCTGCACAGAACTGCCTTCCTCCAACCAAAGAAGAAAAATGAAGAGACAATTTCTTACGCATGAGATAATCACACTGCTGAAGCAAACACCTCTCAATTTTCTGAGCAACGCAACAAGCAAAAGGTATCTACCTGAAGCTTGTGTGCATGAGAGAGCGTGCCAATATGACAGAGATTGAGTTGGTATGTGCTGAAAAGCGGGACAGGAGAATACTTGATCCAATCCTTGGGAAAGCAAGCCACAAAAGCTTGAAGGAGTCAGACTGCTGGCATGCCGGAGTTCGAACATTAATCCCAGAGCGCAGGCAGTGATGGACGGCAGGTGAGCAGATGGGGAGGCAGATTCTGAGTGCAAAGACAACGGCTTGGAACAAGCTCTGCTTGAGCTCTGTGCAAACACAGTTCAGCAGAATAGGGGCAGCAGTACCTAGGGAATCAGCCCACAGTAGCTTACCCAGCTCGCTTTCAAAGTAGCAAGTTACCCAGCATTTCTGAACACCAACAGTCTCACTCTCTTCTGTTTTTCAGCTTTTACCTCTGCATTCCTCAAAATTTTTCTGGTCTTATGCATAAGCTGAGACACCTGATCATTTCAGAAACTTGGATTTTCTTCATCTTCAAATCTGCTGGGAGCAGGACAGCTCAGCTTGAAAGGCATCTGGATGCCAAGATTTTCAGGCTGACATCCTTGTCCTTATATCCCTGTGAGCCATCCTCTGTGTCCTACCTCTCAGTTGGCTTGAAGAGAGTTATCTGCCTACCTTTTGGACCCTGATCAGAAGCTGAGCTGTGGCCTGGCCTTTACCATCTGTCCAGGTGGCTCCTTTGCAGTAAGATACCATTCCACATGTCCTATATTCAGGCCTATGCCAGCTTGGCTCTGGGAATGAATTGTTGCACTCTCCTTGTTTGAAAGGCAAGCTTGCACCAACCACTCCATGATGCTCTAGTCATGTGGTTTCCCTGGGCACCCGGTGCTTTCACAGTCACTGAAGTATTTGCTGGATACTGCACTTGTCCATGCCAGATCCTCTCAACTCCACCCACCCCAGTTCCCACTGCAATATTATTTCAGAGCAACAAACAGGGAAAATACTTCCTCTGTTTCCAAAACTTGTATTTTTTTTTTATTCTTTTTCTTAGGAAAAAGAAACATAGTTAACTTTCAACAGACCAACAGAAACAGAAGAAGCAAGCTTCTTCCAAATACAATGATAGAAAGTCTCACCATTTTTAACGTGATAGTAACATTCTACTATTGGAATGAGGGAGACCTTCTCTCTGGAAGAAATGCGCAGAGCAGTCCCCTACCTTACTATATATCTCAGTAAGAGAAAAAAAAATCAAGAAATATATATATTTTTTTTTCTTTGTAACTGCCAAGTGCCTAGATAGGGACAACTTGCTGCATATTTTTCAGAAGGAGAAAGATAAAAATCTCAGCTATTTAAGTCTGCGCGCATTTGTCTTTCACACAAAGCCGAGAGTACTTTAGCACGCATGCCGCGTACAGCTCTATCCACAATTAATGAATACTTGCATCATGAGTACATTCAATAGGAAAAAGGGATCCTCTTCTCCACTTCAGAGACTTGGGGGTAGGCAAAGCACAGGGAAAAGAACAGGCATTGCACAGTGTTAACTGATTCACTTGGCATTACCGAATACAGTTTGAGCAGCATAGCAAAAACTGCAACTTGCATAGTACTTGTGCCTTCACTCAAATCTCTCCATGGCCCACGCCAAAGTGAAATGGCCAGAAGACTGTCACAGTGTCCTGAATACCCTGGCCAAGGAGCAGGGCTGCTCTGCTCCAAGCTGAGCTGGATGTTTCCTTAGCCTTGTTCATAAAGGACAGTGCCCCAGCAGACAGCTGTCCTAGTCTAAAACAGCAGAGCTGTGTGTGGAGTGAATCTAATTGCTCTCATGGTTCCTCATGCTGTACCTTGCCTCTCCTTGCTGGTCTCCTGCCTGCCTGGCTCACAGTTTGCTCATTCACTTGTTCACACTTGCTCCTGCTTTTCCTCGCTCCCTCCCTCCAGCAGTGTCAGGGAGACAAGTGAAGGTTACTGTTTGGCATGTTTGTTTTTGCATTATTTATGTTGTAGAGGACAGAGTCAGACATCTAGAGGACAATCTCAGGTCACATGTGAATCCTTCCAAATGGGACTCAATAGCACAACCAGCCAAGTAGAAAACAGACTTGGACAGCCCCATGGAGGGAGGCAGCATTTGGAAAGGGATGTTGTGCGTCTATCCGGCCAAGGTACCTGGCAACACCACAGGTCTCCTTGTGCCTCCACCTTCCTTCATTTCTTTTCCTTCTTTTTCAGACACACTCTAAGGGTGTGTGTGTGTGTGTACAATATCTTTCCCCCCAAGAACTAAGAAGTGTTTCAATACTGTACATGCTTCATATTCACAGCGCTGCAAATAAATGGGATCTCCCCACCATCCCAATTCCTTCCCCTGCAGCCCCTCCTGGGCTGCTTGCACACATTGCCAAGTAGCCACAAGCATCTCCTATACATTGCTCCCCTGCCTATAAAGCTACCCACTGGAAAGGCTGGTGCCAGAGCACCTCTGTGTGCCTCACAAGCAGTGCTCCTGTGTGAGCCCCCCAAACTGCCTCCTGGGGGAGCCTGGCATTCACATTAAGAATTCGTCGCTCACACATTTTTTCAACTTTGTTTCTCTCTGACCTCTACAGTATTTAATAATAAATAGCTATGCCGAACCCCAACAGAACAGAGATTTTATGCTGCTTATTTTCCCCATATTTTCCATCAAAGCTAAGTCTCCCTCAATTTCTTATTGAAAATGAAATGGGGACAGTACTGCTTATACAGCTGGAGATAGTGATCACCAGTGTACAGAGACTGACTTATCAAGCAGATTCTTAATGCCATAAAATCAATGGGTTTAGAAATTCTATTATCTTGCCTCTGATAGAACACACCAAACTAAAGAAACTTCTTGCCCTTTTTCTCTTTTTTTAAAGCACACTTAAATATAAAATTACTCCTGTCCCAAAACAAGCTTTCCCCATGGTCCTCTAGTGGATATTATACTAGAGCAAAGGCACAGACAGGCTGCACGGCAGAACAGAAAATCTGGTTTCTTTCTGTGTTCTTTCGGCCATTCTGCTACAGTGATGAGAGGCTGCTTGATCTCTAGATTTGACAGCAATATTTATGCCATACTATATAGGGTGCAGGACTCTAAAAAAATTAGTTTTGCAACAACAAAATACAAAACTAGGCTAGGGCAAAACAGAAAAATATGCATGAATGCCCACAAAAACACTACAGGAGATCCAGGTAAGAAAAGCAGGTGTGGCATACATGTTCATAGGTCCAAACATCCAATCAAATAAAGAAAACATGGAATGGAAGGGCTGCATATAGAAGAGAGGTCTCAGGGGTCAGGACACTGTGGTTGATGTTCTAGTGAAAACCAAGCATGACATAAAGAGTGAGCCAGATGAGAAGACATAAGAAGGGAATCATATTGGACACAAAATAAATAGCTACAGCAGCTGGATGGGATGCTAAGGACAAATCAGACATGCAATAAAATGATACCTGGATAAGAGCCATTCAGTGGGAAACCAGGGGCATGATTTTCCCTTAGATTCAGCCTTCAACAACTGACCAGGCAAACCTTAAAAATTTCTACCAGGTCCATTAAATTGCCCAAAGTGTTGTAAACAGATCCTAATGTAAAATGAAGCCTCTACCTTCAATCCTCTTCTTTCAACCCTCCTACTGCTTCCCCCCAGCCTACCCACAAAAAATCCCATCTGAAAAGGTAGGTGGTGCCTTGGCATTTGGATAACAAATGTGCAGTTCTGGAAATCAGTTTTTTCAAGTTTGGCAATAGATACAAGAACCTGAAGAAATGGTTTCTACTCACTGTGATCCAACATTTGCAACATGGGATTACTGAGCCCTCACTATAAGGATTAGTGAGATGTGGTGAAGGTAAAGTGTAATATAAGTGCTATTGTCCTCCATGTCACCTTAAGCACATGGACTCGGGAAAAGTAAAGATTTTGTGGTAGGTCACATCAGCAGAGCCCCATCATGGAACAAGTGTGATTTAATCATGGAATAGATCTATGAGAGAATTGTTTTGACCCAGTTAGCCCATCACTACACTATAATGCACACTATAAATTGTTCTCAGGCAATAAGCAGCAATGACTTGCGTCGAAACACTGGCTACTTTTAGCTAACAAAGGAGGTGCGTGGATTTGCAGACGGTGGCATTTCACGGAACAACCAAGCAGTCAGCCAAGGAAGAAGACAGCAACAGATTGATCAAGATACATTTTCTGTAGTCTCACAATCAATACACACAGAGGCATTTTCTCCAGACAGCTTGTGGAGCACTTGTTTGTTATTTAGCTTTGATGTGTCTTACTGCACCTACATTAAAAATGCTTTGTGATCATGGAATCTGATTTCCACTTCCCATCCAGCCATGCATATGTTTATAAAGGAGAGCTTTCATTGCTAGATTGCTCTATACAGGAGCACTTAATTTCATTTAGAAGTCAAGTAGCTTGGGTGGGGGTAGACTAAGAAAAAAATCTATGTACAATGAGAATAAAAAATCAGACTGTCTCTCAAGACTTAGGTTTGTTTGACCACACTGAACAAACGAAAACTTGGATCTGGACACCCCCCAGGCTTTGTGGAAACTCAGGCCCGTGTCCTCTGTGATTAAATCTGTCCCCTACTTCTTCCTGGAGATGTCTTCTGAGCTGAGATCTGAGGGACAAACCATTGCCCTTGCATGAAAACCATGCAAGTTAAAAAAGGGCTTTTGAAGAAGAGAATTTCAAGTGGTGGACAACTTCTGAAGCAGAAGCCATCAAACAGCAAGATCATTTGTTCTGGACATAACGCCTTGCCATCCTCTCTCTTATCATCAAAAGCTTCTGTGTTTGTGGGAGAAAATCTCTCCCCCACCACCAGCCTGGTCCTTCCTGCTGTGAGGTCAGAGCCCTGTCTTTGTGACACAGCTGTCTGTTGCCATGGAAGTGTTTGTGCTTTCACAAAGTCAGCGCAGCAATGTCTTCACAAGCAAGGTCATGGAGGAGCAGATGGGCTTGGGGGGAGAGGGGGGAGACAGACCCCTTGTTTAAACACAAATAGCGGTGATAATTAATTAACCAAAGTAGCAGGGGAAATTATGAAAAACATGTGAAAGGTAAATGGATTTCTGTTTAGATGTCTTTCCCAAGAGGCTAAATGTCTCAATTGTAGAGGGGAGATCTTTACAGTGAACTAAGGAAACAAGGACATTTTCTCTGGTTTCTTCAAGTGGAAACTCTTGGAAAAAAACCGTGAACAGAGTTTATACTTCGCCATCCTTCTTCCTTCCCTCCTCATCACCACTTGTTGACCTCAACCAAAAGATCAATATTTTCTATCAGAACCTCCAGTCCCTGTATCTTTTCAGCATACAAAGGCTGTGTTGGGAATAGACAATTATTTAGACAGGAAGTTTATTGTTCTGCAGTGGCTTAACAACAAACATGCTTTGTTTAAAAAGGAATCTCTTACTTGTTTATTCTTCTCCTGTCTGCAAAAGCCAAAAGCTTGTCTTTGGAGTTCACCAAAGCTGCTTTTTCTTCCTTTGAACATAAACCATTTGCATGACAAAGAATCTGCAGCCAAGGAAGGGCATACCCTTACTTCCACCCAAGCTTTCATCTTTTGCCATAGCAGTGCTGGTTCTGCTATACACATTCATACTGTTGCTTGAGTCAGCAGATTTCAATCCAGAAGATGAAACAGGTTTCCCAGATAAGATCAAGGTGATCATTTCAACATGCAAGTGAATCCATGGAATACTTCTGAAGAACCTGAATGGCATTAGGTAAATACAAGAATTGTTCTTTCTTCATTCATTCTCTCAACTACTTTTGTGTTACACATTAGGGGCCAATGTACATTTATCCAAGATTTTAGAGGAAAGTGAGCCCCTTGTACATATTCTCTTTATAGCTTATTATATGAACACACAATTTTGTCTTTCTACCTTTAAAGTGGGATCTGAGATACTTAAAAAAAATTTCTGTGCTTGTAAGGAGAGTAGGAAAACCTTACCAGAAGGCAAGGTGTTTTTATGACTGGCAGTTGTTTCATGCCAAAGAGGGCTGGAAAAGCAAACACCCAAGTGATGCTATTCAAACACTTTTAAATGAGTCTAAGAGAACTTCTACACCAAAAAGTGAGGGTCTCGGTAGATTTTCTTTTACATACAGGACTCTGCCCATCCATCAGATCTACCTCCATTTGCTGATTAGAGCTGTGAAACTAACACAGGTATTTGTCATGTCAAACATAAGCACCAAGATTCACAGGAGAAATATTGAGATTGGAAAGTGCCTCTGGAGATACTCTAGTCCAGCCCCACTGATCTGAGTAAGGTTAACTACAACAGGTTGCTCAGGGCCACATAAGATTTCTGATGTCTCCAAGAATGAAGCAGTGTTCCAGTGTTTGGGCATCCTCACATGTAAAAACCACAATTCTCCACAGATTTAAATGGAATTTCCTTGCTATTTGTTCCCACAGCTGCTTATATCCCCACTGGTTGCCACTGAGTGTCTCTAGTTTTGAAACCACTTTGCTGTTCATTTATCTGGTCCATACTTCATCAGTTTGTCAATGAGAATATTAGGAGAGACTCTCAAAAGGCAAGTCAGTGTCAAAAGGCCTTCCAAATTCGAAACAAACAATATGCTCTGTCAAGATCTCCAATAGACACTCATTCACTGAACAAGCCAGTGCATTGCAAATCCATGCTGACTACACCCAATTACCTTCTTGTCCTTCAAGGGTCTGGAATTGGTTGCTGTGATTATTTGCACCACCACCTTTCCAGGGACTAAGGTGTGGCTGAAAATCCTTTCGTTCCCTAGATCTCTCTTCTTGCCTTTCTTGAAGAAAGGTGTGATATCTGTTTTTTTTCCAGGGACTTCCCCACACTTGCCAAGACCTTATAGGAGCAGTCTACAGTGGTTTGGCAATGACACCAGCTTGCTTCCTCAGTATTCATGGATACATCTTGTCAGGTCTGATGGACCTGCTTGTGTCAAGTTTGTTTAAATAACCTTGTCCTGTTCTACCAGGGGTAAGACTTCATTGTGCCAGATTCCCACTGCTCTCAGAGTTCTGGGATTCCTGAAGACAAATCTTCCTAGTGAAAACCAACGTGAAGGCAACAGTAAGTACCTCAGAGTCATTTCCAAATGTTTTGACACCAGGTCCCTGCACCATGCAGCAGTGGCTCCACATTCTCCTGCACTGAACACACAGAGAGATTTTAAAGAAACCTTGCTGTCTTCAGGGTTAAATTAGCTGGTAATATTATTTCAAGAGGAACTCCACCTTCTGCGTAGCATGGTGAGGCACTCTGGTTACAGCTGTCTGTTTTATCAATGATGCTAATACATGGTCTGGGGGTAAGTTACTGCTGCCTCCCTATCAGATAATTAGTCAGTAAATCATTCAACCAACTACAAGGTATAGTGCAAAGACATTGTTTCCAAACCGCATTATCATCAGACATTTATATTGCACTTTATCAGGAGGGATTCAGAAGATATACATACACCCTGAAGAATACCAGCCTTTTTTTATACCTCCTGCTAAAGTGCAGCCATCTTTGGAGAGGTATGCCTGGTTTTTGAAAAGCCGTGTTATGGAATAAGCTTAGCACAAGAAACTGTGCAGATGACTTCTCTACTTACTTGAAATTTTTAGAAGACTTTAAGAAGAATAATGATCTAAGACAGAATTTTGCAAGAAGACTGCATCTAAAAACAGTGCTTCCATCTGGAAGGTATTTATCCCAAGTTATTTATACAGGGGTTTGCAATTAGAATGGTAGAAAATACACAGTAAAATAACAGTATCTTTTTTTTTTTCCAATTTATTAATTTTTTAAACTCAGTTTTACTCTGTGTCATTGGTACACTCATCTGCCATTCAAGCACTATCAAACAAAAACTCAAGTATAAGCCCAACAGGGCAGCTCCAGAGAAAGCTACCAAGAAGAACTAAGAGCTTGAGTTTTCTTGTGGTTTTGTTAGTTTTGGTCATAAAAGGAGAGAGGGCAAAATCACTGTCTGGTGCCTCTGTCAGCTAGACTTGACTCAGCAACACTTGAGGGTGCAGTCCAATGACAAAGTGGGAACAATGCTGACATCTAATTCTTGCAAACAAACACCATTCATGACCAGATCTTGCTTTTACATGAAATGTATGCCATCTTATGTCACATTACTTTGTGATATGACACAGAACTGTCTTACTAAGCAACAGTATGACTCTCTCTCACCACACCCATGGCACTTTACATCATTACCTCCAGAAAAGAGCATCACTGTTTACTGAGCCATCTCAGCACCATTTTCTGCAATGACTAACCTTTTTATGGCAGTATGTCATCCAAGCCATGAGAAGGTACAATGCTAGGCCAAAAAAACTCCCAGGAATACTTTATGCCGAGTTCCACTGACCTAGGTTGACACTCAAAGGCTCAGAGAACAAAAACTTCCAAAATCTGGCAGTTCTTTATTCAAGCCCTCGTTCTACATTTCACAGACATTTAGATTGCAAGTTCCAGTCTGGATCATTGCAGGTGGATCAAATTTAGGTAGAGTTTTATAACATTGTCTACATCAAGCTCATTTCCAAATAGGTGAGTCATGAACAGGAAGGATCATTAAACTGATGACTGAAACCCAGTGGGGTCATTATTTTCAACTACTATGACTTCTCCAAAATCCAAGAAACTCAGTCATTATGATTAGAAATCACTACTGAAATTTATAAAACCAAGAAGAAAGCTATATACCTCGTGCCCTGGTGGGAAAGAATTGCAACATGAGAATGAATACCGCTGAAGAATTTCCCCTTCCCAGTAACCAGTTCTCATTTAAGTCTAAATGCCAACAGCAATCCCAGAAATCTTTTTGAAGAGAAAGATCTCCTAGGATGCAATGAAGATGTTTTTCTGCTTTGGTACAGACTGTCTGGGCTTGATGCAGTTGCCCACACAGGAGACATTTGATTTGCCCTGTTGTATGTGAGAATAGCAAATACAACATCAGGTCTATGGGACACCCCCTCTATTCTGAAGCAGGCAGGATATTCTAGGGCTTCTCAAAAGGCAGCAGGTGATTTCTGGTGTGTCCACATTAGTGTTATGGTTCAGAGCATAAATGTGCTATTGAAATGAATCAGCAGGTCATCCCCACTCCATGAGTCTGGACTGTGGAGCTGTCTGGAACTCCACAGACTGGATTTCTTTCTGCCAAAAGTAAGATGCACATCATAGGTATTCCACCTGCTAATGGATATTCATTTCAGAGCTAGACCTAGTTCAAAGCAAGTCCCCTTGAAGTTTTTAGTCAGGTCCCCAGTTCTGATGTTTTAATCCTATAAACCTACTTTTACAGGTCTGCATTATTCCTAATGCTGACACGGGCAAATCACTAGTCTGTAATTCTTTAACTGGATTGTCCTAGTCACAAACTGGTATAACTGTTCTGGTCTGTGTTGTATAGTGGGGACAAGTAAATTCAAGAGTACAGGGAGCTCAGATAATGCTGGAATCACAGATGTATCAGTAAGAGAACTGGAACCAGAAGAACCATTATGTAAAGCAGTGTAGTCAAATCAGAGATTCAAATTTCTTTCTATCCCTAAATAGGTCCTTAGCAAGGGCAAACATATTAACAGTGGCAGTCCCACTGCTGACATCAGCATCATGACTGTGCCGCTCCCCATAACCTCTCATATGTCCAGTTTCACTGAAAATTACATTCTTGATGTTAAAAAGAACATTATTGTAATGAGAGGAAGATAGGTGGGTTTTACCTTTCATTATCAAAAATGATGGCTTCTCCACTAGCTTTCATCCTCTGATCCCTTCTTACTTTCCCCTAAGATATACCTACACACATGCACACTTCCTCTTATTTGAAGAAAACCTGCTATTCCCTCTAGCCTTTTGCAAGCTTAAATTGAAATTTGCCAAGCAGAACTAATGCCACCTACTTGTAGACCAGTCCCACCTCCCTTCTGCCACTACTGTGAGGGAGAGCTTCCCCAGTACAAGGGCAGCCCCACTTTCTTTTGTCATGATCTTATTTTATGTCTCCATCCTCCCCCCTTCCTCCTTGTCTAAAGACTTAAAGACACTCTAAAGACTTAAATTCTTTCCTCCATAAGAAATTACATAGTGGAAGGAAGGCGAGTCCTTTTGAAGAACACCTCAGGTACAGATTTGTTGTGTCTAAATGTAATGTTTTTTCTTCAGCATGGAACACTTCTCAGAGATGCTACACAGTTGTTTCCATGCCTACTAAAGTGATATAGTTCAACTCCTATAGACTGTTCTTGCCATTCAAAAATCCCTGGTGTTGACTTCATTTGCACGGGCTGGTGCCATGCAAAGGCAATGGAAGCTGGCCTGCTAGTGCATCCCAAACTAAGATGAGTGGTGTCAAGCAGCCTGCAACGTGCATCTAGTCCTTGACTTCACATTCCCAGACTGCCAAAAGACATTCAAACCAGTATAAACTTCCTCCAGCCTCCTCAAAACATGCTAATATCAAGTAGTGATGAACTCGTCACTGCTACACCAAGAGGCAGCTGAAAAATTCCCCTATTACAGTTCTCTGCAACCACACCATACCACTGGGGTCAAGACTAATACCCCTTAAATGGGTGACAAAGCAAATAAACTGACACTGAAGCTTGAGATGATGAAATAGCATTGCTATAAAGCCTCAACATGCTCAAATTGGGAAGATACAAAGCCTTGTCAAAATAATAGCTATACGTGCAATTTTTCTCTATGCTGTTAAAAAGTGTAGGGAACAAAACCAAAAACAACAACAAAAAAGAGAAAATACATTTAGATAATTAGCCTTCAAGTCCTGTCTGTTCGGGTGGCTTTTATTGCAGTTATAGGTCTCTGTGCAAGCATAGATATTAGCTTTCAACCCTATAAAGCATTTTTCATTGCTGATTACTCAGGTTTTGTTGAGATCCCATACTAAGCTGTTACGCTACCTTCTTGTGAATCAAATAGGCTGTGATTCAGTTCTTATATAGAGGCAGCTGGTGCCATCTTAAGGACTGGAGGGTATCTTTCTTGGATGTCCTGAAGAGCACAAACCCATACGTTTTATGTGCTGGCTTTATCTCAGATATCCCAAAGAGTGTAAAGCAGTACTAAACAGCTATACGTAGGTAACCAAACCACTCATGTACTGACCCATTTGGTACACAAGCTCCAAAACACAGCTTTTTATCACCAATGTCCAACACTAATAATTCATTGCCTAAGGAGAAAAGAGAGTAATAGTTACCATTGAACTTAGTACAGGATGAGGCTCTGGGCAGGTCAGGGACTGAAGAAACCAGCACGCCTAGGTGGGTTCAGATCACTCTGTGCACAACTGTAATAAGTATTTTTTCACACTGTAGCTTAAAAATTAGGTAACCCTCACTGGTTTAAAATTAACAGCTTTCTAGCTAACCCCTGTGCCCTCTAGCAATCCACAGCCTCAAGTTACTGGAGTCCAAGGCTTGAGTAGGAACAAAATAGTGGGATATGAAGAATTACAGAAAGGAAGACCGCCCAGACTGCATGTGCAATGGTCAGATCTCTAATAATGCACACCCTATATTGATGATAAATCAGTTTTCTGTTCCTGGGGTGTTATTTTGCTTTTAAAATTGTTAGCCCATGGACAACATGTGTGTAAATAAAGGTAAACTTTTGGGAGGGTTTGGTTTTCTTATTGCTTGAGGGTGTCTGTATGAATGCTTATACACACACACCTGTCTGTTCAGTCAGTGGTGCAGGTACCACAGTAGCTGTGTGCTCTTCTGTTAAATTCAGTGTTTGTGGACAACTGAATATTTGTGTACAGCCACATGTGCCCTGCTTTCACTGTTAGGACAGATGCATACACTGATATTGCAGGAAAAAATACACATACACTCATCTGTTGGAGTGTTGCAGGATACAAATCCAAGCAGCAGCAGCAGGAGGATGCACATTCCCGCTGCCTCTCCTCCCTTTTCATCTCTTTCCCTCCTGTCACTCAGATGATAATGATCTGTGATGTGGGCATTTTCTGGAAAGCTTTAACGTAACCATTATTTTTTAGGTTGCTGGAATTGAGGTGGGCGTCAAGAACTCCAATGAATACAAATAAGCTCAGATCCAAGCAAACTCCATCTTGTCTAATCTTCACCAAGCAGTAATCTGGGAGGCACCTTGCTTGCTCTCACTCTGTATGGAAAGACAGTAAGCACACCACAGTGCCAGTATTACTGAAGTCTGGATTGATCTCACCTGTTCACATCCCGAGGTCTCCTGATCCTTCTCTACCTCAATAGCTATAATCTGTTACACCAGGAAGTATTATTCACAATGAGACAGTTCCACCCACCCATTACTGGAGCAGCAGAGGCAAAATTTATTTCCACCTTATCAAGTCCACAAATGTGCTCAAAAAAGACACAAATCGAAGCTGCAAAGTTGGGAATTTTGCTGGAAGTTTCTCCAAGTCTCAGATGCAGAAGTTTCATTTGAACCCATGGTTTGACCTTACTTATTTAAATACAGAAATTTATGATCTCTTTTTAAAATACATGAGCTAGAGAAAACAAAAAATTGATGGAAAGGTGTGAGAATTTTCAATTCACTAGGGTACTGACTGTGCAAATGATAGCATGTAGATCTCTTGCAGTTTCAGTATCCCAAGTAAGGAACAAAAAATACATGTAAAAAGGATGTTTGTGCCATGGGAGAACCTATCAGGAGAGAACAAAGAACTGACCAGTGAGGAATGTATTCTCTCCATGGTCCAGAGTGCACAAATGAAGTGATTCTTGTGAACAGTCAAGATATCCCAGATCTTGCAAAGGACACTTACTTCCAAAAGTACTAGAAAGGCTCTCTGGTCATATTAATAAAAGGATAAGCAATGGCATGTAGTGGGAATGGAGTAGAGACTGAAGACAATCTGTGTTCATGCCAAAAAGTAAATGAAAACTTGGCCTAATTTTTAATAGCAGTGGTGATATTGAAAAGGCAGTGTAGCTAACGGGAACGACAAAATGGAAATTATAATTCCTTGGAATTATAATTCCAAGATCACGCAGCACTCAAGGAGCTGGAACAAGAGAACTTTCACTCCAGCATGTTTAAAAAAACTTGTTAAGGGATGTCGCAGGTTAAGCTGCAAGGACCTCAGCACACTTAGCAATTTAGAAGGATAATAGATGACTGCAGAATATGCAATTTAAACCATTCAAGTAAGAAAAAAAGGGAAAGAGATGTGGGCAACTACAGATTCAGTAATATGATCCTGGCAGTATGCTAAGCTTTGGAATAGATGCAGAACTAATTAAAGACATTAAAGTAAGCAGAAAATAGCACAAAATGCAGTATGACTTTTCCAAAAGCTCCAAGCAAACCAACTGTCTTTTCTGATAACTGAGTTTTTAAACAGAGGAAATGCTGTAAAGACTAATATATCACCAATTAAGTAAATAATGGATACATTATCTTCTAGTATGGAATTACTAGTTAAGATGTAGATTATTGCATTAATAAAGAATTTTAAGGCAAATAAGGAACTGATGAAAGAGATTACAGCTGTTCAGGCTGAAAGGAAACTTATTAATATTGCTTCTCAAGGACTGAGACCAATTTTATTTAATATTTTCATGTTTCATCTTAGCATAAAAGTAAGACAGTGATAACCAACGACACATAGTTGGAAAACACTGTTTGTGCAGAGGGAGATGGAGACTTACAAACAAAACACTGCCTGACCTTGAGAACTGGACAAATAGAAATGTGAAAAGCATAAAGTCTGAAGTCAGGCATTACAGCAAAAGTTCCTCATGCAAGCAGGGAGCTCGTTAGTGGGAAAGAATAGTGGACCAGACAGACCTGGGAGCACTAACACCTCATAGGGTGACCATACGTACGGACAAAGAAATGGAGATGTCATTATAAAAAGCACTGGTGAGATCTCAGCTGAAAGAGGGTATAGTTCTTGCTACCCACTTTGAAGAGAGTTTGATCTGGTTTTGTTCTGCTTTGAACTACTCTGTTTGGATGAGCCAAACGTTAACAGAAAGTTAACGTTAAAAGATGGCTAAAAGAGTTGATTTTATTTTTCATTTTCTAAACTGCTCTACTGATCAGGATGAGATGTTGTTGGGTCTGCAGAAACAATTAATTGCACAGAGATTAATTGTTTTGCTCTCTTTCTCCATTTGTGTGGGAGTTTCAAATGGCAAGAAGCAACAGGGCACCACGGTCTTCACTGAATCTGCACTGATTCCTCCTGACTAGGAATCTGGCACTTTCCTTTTCTCCTGATGAGGAAATCAGATTCTTTTGCCTTTTAACCCACCCCAGTAACTCAGGCTTTTCATTTAGCCTTGCACCCCAACATTTGTTTTACAAAAGCAGCACTGGAAGAGAAACCCTTGATAAACAAATCTTATTGCATGAACGGGAGAACAGGTCGTTCTCATAAAAATGGTAATCAGAGCCCAGCATGAGAAGGCTTACTTTTTCATAATAATAATAATAAAAAAAAATAAATCTCCAAGAGCATTAATTCAGAAGTTATATCTGCCAGTATTATTACTATTATTATTGTATTACCACTAATAACAACGACAAGGCTCTTGCTAAGGGACAGGACCTTCCATGTAACTAAGTAAACATGTCTAAAAAGGGCTCCCCTTAAGGCATGTCTTCAATTAATAAAGACGACTGACAGATATGCTTGTAACCCACTGTAAGGTACCAACAGATTGCATCTCTCTAATAACTGTTTAATTTGCTTTTACCTCACCAGTTATCCTGTGCAAAATCACTGGCCTCTGCCATGCAATGACAAAGCAGCTGGCATCTGCGTAGGCAGACCCTTGCTGGTACAGCCCTATCTTCTCACATACCCTGTCTTCCTAGCCTCATTTCTTCCATCCGTGTGTTTGTCCCCTCCTCCCCCTGCAACACAATGCCAGCACAAGGCACCACTGTTAATTTAGCCAGGAAATGGTTCAATGGTGATAGGGAAATAAATTTATCAGACCTTCTGAACAGCAGCCATGGGAAGAAAGAAACACCCCTAGCCATTTCTCAGTGACCTCTCCCTGTGCTTAAAGAAAACTCATAAGCTCTCAGCAAGAATTAGCATGGCCTCATTATAAAAACAGAATTGGGGTCAGAAGAAACTAAGATGGGTAAGGGAAAGAGAAAAAAACATCAAAAGCAACATCTGAGACAGAAATGCCCTAACTGGGGAGGGTAAAAAATGCAAAGCTTCAGAGGAAAGGGAGAGGCTAGAGGCAGAAAAAAAGCAAGCACAGCTTTCTTAAAAAGGCAAAAAAGAAAAAGCCCCTCCCCTAAATTGGAATAGTCTCAATGTCAAGCTGGACAGACCTGAAGGAAAGATTTTATATATTTGCATCCTCTGCAAGCCACCATTTCCAACCCATTTGCAGTCACTGCTGCAGGATGGTCAGGTAAATGGCTGTTTGATAACTTGTGGAAAAGAGGGGGAAGGTCTTAAAACCCTTAAACCACAATAGCATAATCTGGTTTATACGCACGACATAGTCTGCACAGTAATGGTGCTCATCCCCAACTACACTGGAACTTCTTTATAGGGAAACAAAGCATCCCAGCACTGGCATCGGTCACCAGAAATAAAAAAAAGCTGCTAACTCTATGGAAACATGTCAAGTTATGCTGCTCTGCCTACATGTTTAGCTGCAAAAAGAAAGCACCAGAGGGTCCTGCCGTCAGTTCACTCTCTGGCTTGCAGTGGAGAGGGGGTGACTCAAATGAGGTCTCTGGTGAGGGACCCTGTGCTTCTGGCCTGACAGCTCTCCCTGTCCAGGGAGCTGGAGGCTGTGGTGCAGGAGTCTCTCTTGACAGCCCCTCAACTCTCACACTGTGCTGTTGCTCCTGCCCCCACCATCTTGGAGGAAGATACGTATCTTGGAAAGGAGCCCTTTCTTACTCTCCTTGCTCTCTGAGGCTTTACAACCCATCCTCAAAAAGGCAGTGCCAGTTACGCAGCTGCTCATAAATTCTCCTTCCCGCCTCCTCCAATGGCTGGCACACTTGAGCTTTGTTCTTTTCCTGGGGTACCTTTGGGACTGGATCACAATGACTGTGGAGGCAGGAGAAGGAGTAACAGCATGCCTTGCTCAGCATCACAGGCAAAGCACAAAGACAGTGTCACTGTCTCCTTAGTCACAGCGAGAAACTTAAAAGACCAACTCTGACTTATTTACAGAAAGAGGGAACAACAGTAGTCATGAAAGCTTCCACCACAAGAGTTAAGTCCAGAATCAGCCCTGATTATTCAATTTTCTAAGAAACACGAGAGAAAAGAAACACAATAGGCTTTGGAATTTTTTACCATCTCTACCACAGGCTTGCAAGCCTCTCTCTCCATCAGTCCACCATCTATCCTCTTCCCTTCCATGCAGCAATGTGGCTTGCTGCCATCCAGATAGCACAGCTCTATTCTCACTGGGCTTTGTTGCATCGCCTTCGTCCTGACAGGTGGCAGGAAAGGATAGAAAGAAGCTGGCAAGGCAGGAAATGTTACAAACTAATCGAGTCAGCAGCTTAGAGAATATGTCGATTCACATTTTTCCCCCTTTTAAAATTATTTTATTTTATTAATTCTGCCTCGGGAAAGAAAAAAAAAGAAAGAAAGAAAAAAAAAGCTAGATGAAAGGAAAAAATAAATTGGACCTTGAATTTATTTACTTCAATACTATCACTGATCATTCTGACCCTTAAATCACCCTGTTGCTGTGGAGCAGGGCCTTCCAACATCAATATTAATGCTCCTTGCTCCTGGCAGTGGCCAGTGCAGGTGGCATTTCATAATTCAGATGCAAAAATTAAAAAGCAAATGTGAGGAAGAAGGAGTAGAGCAACCATATTTGCCCAGTCTATTGACTAAAGACCCCTCGGTGAATTCAATAACTGCCTCCCATTAACAAAGGCTTGGGACTGAGGTATGTTTTGAGAAATGCCTCCTGCACAGAGGAAGAGTATGGTTTTGAAAACTAAAAGTCAAGCCAATCAAATACCTGAACCAGAATAATCTAGTCTCAGTAAGGACTAAATACAACAATGTCCATGTTTTAGGTGGTGGTTTTCTGCAGGATACGGCCAACAAAAACTGAATTACTGTTGTGAGGTGTGATGGAAGTGGCAAATGTACTGAATAAAGGTGTCCTTAAATATTCAAGATAATTGAAGACATTCCTCCAAATGCAGGATGCTTGCCTAAAAAGAATAATTTCTATTAAAAAAATCCACAATGTAATTTTTCTTTTCCTTTCTCTCCTTTCCTTCTCATATAAATCTCTTCCATCCACCTTTTGACCCAGAAGGACTAGAAACTTCCTCTGGAAAGAAAATAACAATAGGTTGGTAATAGCATGTCACCAAAAGCTCTGGCTTTAAGAAATATACCAACTATAACAATACTCATGAAAAAAAGCCCTATAATTGGCACCACTGGTCTACAAGCCACAGGGGCAGACACATTAAGCACCAACTCAAGCAGGTATTTTGGCACCCTGTCCCTCAAATCCCTCCTTGCCCCTTACTTGGAAGGGAATGCCAATCCAGTTAACTCTGTTAGCGTGGCACTGACAATCCCACCATGGTAATCCAGTGTCTGTTTCAGAGGCAGGAGCTGCCTGAGCCACCAGGAGGGCAGAGCTGCAGGGCTGGAGCAGAACTGGGTATGGGGAGCTTTGGGTTGGGAGGGCAGAGCCTGGGAATGGCATCAGAAGAGCACCAGCTCAGTTGTACGTGAGAGCCAAGGCAGAGTGGCAGAGCACTCTACAGCCCACAACCAAGGGGTGCTGCCAGAGAGATAGAGAGGGGGCAAGGCTGCTGCAGGGAGGTACGATATTGTCTTGCAGAGGAAGTTCTGTAAAACATCATTTCACACGGAGCAATGTTTGGATACCCGAGTCTAATCATGGAGCTAACAGCCCTTATTTGCACAACCTCACATACGCACACAGTGGTGCACAGGATACAAATCAAACCTCTGTCTACTTACAACAAGGATCCAGGCTATTAGGAAACAGCAAGCAGCAGACCAGCCAGGATCATACAAAGGAAAACGTTTCATCTTCCAGCTCTCTATATGGTACCAAGAGACATGTTTTGCACCAAAAGACTTCCTCCCCTTTCATCATTTCATGTTTCTGCCCTTGCTGTCAGTGCAGTCTGGCCCAAGAGAAGTGACTTTTAGTGCTTGCTGATGCTTTGTTGTTTAATCAGATGGCCGCTGCAATCAAGGTTTGCTGGTTGAAGAGGCAGCTGAGCAGGGACTTTTTAGAGGCTGGAAATGTCAGCTGGCCTCTCGGGAGACATCCCTAATCCATCTGGTGCTTCTCCAGACACTCTTAATTATTGTTTTGTATTTTAAATGGCCAGGGGAAAATGGGGTGCTTTAAAAAAAATAATAAATAAATCAAAGCACCAAAATTAAATAAATGTATCTGTTTGGCTGCGGACAATCCATCTCTCTGAATTCTACGTAGCACTTAACACACAGAACTTGTTTTCCCAGAAAAGCTTGCACAACACAGGCAGAGAAACATCTCCAGATTGTATATTCTGCCTATGTTTTCTTGACTTTTGAAGGAAGAGGGAAGCAGGGCTAAATGCATTGAAAATTTGGCACAGATGTGAGTGAGTAGATGCAGATACTGAGTGAGAAATAGCAGAGATTACCCCTCTTCTTTACCAGCCATATTTCCAGAAATTACACAGTGCTCCTGACTTAGTGGAATACACTTTTCTTCTAGCTCACAAACGTCCCCAACTGCTTCAGTGTACGTCTGCCTGGCTTCAAAGCGTTCCTGTCAGTCCCTAGTGAGCCTCTTCTCTGCTGCCACTTCTGGCACACTGGTTGTGCAAAATGGAAAAAACGTCTCACCAAAAACCAAACACACACCAGCAAGATCTTCCAAGTCTGGTTTAGAACAACATCAAAGTAATGTGAAAAACAACTGACTGACTACCCTGAAGCTAGCATCTCATCACTTCAGTTTCTACAGTAGCATAAACCTACGCTGGACCTTCCTTTGACCAGGCCAGTAAATAAGAAGTGGCACTGGTCATGCAATCTGTAGCACTCCTCTTGCCAAAACAATTCTGGGCTTAGGTCTCCATATACTTATCATCTACATTAAAGAAACCCTACCGCCCTACTAATTAACTTAATTATGCTATCTTCTACACAAAGCTGGCAGTCCCCTTGAATGCTGCTTTCTAGACACATTTCCCCTGCTAATTTACAAATGCGAGTAGTTTGCTTTTGTGAAAGTGAGTGAAAAGAACACTGGAAAAATAATTCAAAGGGGCTCTGAGAGACAGAAAGGCATTATAATTCTGGTGCTACGAATTAAAATCGAGGCCCAGAGACTCCACAGTTTGCCAAGGGATTTACAAAAAATCTGTGGCTGCATTGGCCTCATCTTAGCTACTGGAATAAATGTTCCCCTCATTTTGGTTTTGTGTAGGTATTTTGATATGAGATTTGTTGCTGTCCTACTGAATAAGAGGCAGGACCCCCTGCTTCCTCACTTCTTAGAGAGCTGCTTGAAGATTGGAGTTGTAAGATAGGTCTTGTGGCTTCCTTCTAATTCTCTGCATTACACATTTACCACTTTGGTTTTTTCAACCTCATTCCCCTTCCCTGCTTGTGGGGAGATGTGGTTTCAAAAGGACCTTTCTTTCTGCTGCTCGATAGCGAGAAAGAGCAGTGAAGAATATCACTTCAGATAGCAGACAAGACCAAGCAAAGTGCCCTCCAAAATGGTACCCATTAGAAAGCACGGCCAGAAGGACTTAATTAACAAGATGTGAATTCAGCCTTTTAGCTCTAACCAATGGGTAGCAGAGACACGAATTTCAGTGCAACAAAACTCAATGCCTAGTTTTACATAACGCTACACCCTGCAAAATAGCAATCACAGGAAGAACTGGGTTCCATTGTGGCCCACGGAAAGAATCCCCCATGAACAGTCAGGCTCCTGAAAAGCTTTGAGAGAGGACAGCCAGCGAGTTCATCTCTTTACAACCCAGTGGCTCAAAGAGACATCTTTGCCTTCAATTCACACTCAGATGTACCGCAACGTTTCCCTTTGTGAAACAGAACAGACGCCTCCAAAGACAGCGAGCATTGTCCATGCAGGCATAAAGCAATATTTGGACATGCTGAATGGCTTCCTAAGATGAGAAAAAAGTGCTGAAGAAACACTAAATTATGACAGATGGGAGCCCTAGAAATGCAGCTACCCCCAAACTGGAAAATGAAAAGCCGGCACAAAGGGCAGGCATAACAATAGAATTTAGGCATAACGAAATACACCCCAGTTATTGCGGAGTGCACTGAAGCTTCGATCCATAAGTCAAAATCCTAGCCATTAAATAGCCTCATTTAAAAAGTTTTAAAGCAATTAAAATAAATTAGAAACTTCGCAGGAGGACAAAATCACTGAAAAGGATAAGAAGCTCTTTATGCCAGGCACTGCTTCTGACAGTGTCGTGCCCATGAGGCCAGATTTTTATTTGAGAAGAGCTCGGGGCCAGATTTTCAAGGGCTCTGCACCAATAATTAGGGACAGATTTTTCCAAACTGCTCAACTCCCATTATCCAAATAAATGCCAGATATACCAAAGTGCTCAGGGCCCAGCTATTCCTACTGTGACAGTTACAGCCACAACATGGCCAGCTTTTTAAGAAACGTGACCATTTATTTCATCATCTGCCTAAAGAGGAAGTGGCCTGTTTAAAGACACTTTTCCAGGTTTTTTCACTGGCATGTTGGAAGTGGTTATGTCCTGCTAACAGTGAGAGGGCCCCAACTTTGCCAAGTCTGAGACAGAGTGGTCTTAAAACAGAAGTGGAACCAGTCATTCTGATTTTACTCTGCTTTCCCTAATTCCTGCTCAAGAGACGTTTATCATTAACCTCCATACAAAGCACTTCAGAGCTGACTGCAGAAGCAAACTTGTGAAATTATAATGCTGCCTCCAGCCATTCTGCAGAGCTATATACATCATTTGTGGCACACCAGATTAGGAGATCTCAGAAGCAGAAAAATCCCTTAACAGTTATGTTAACAGAGAAGAAAAGAGTGCACACCAGGATTTTTTCAGCATTTAAGCTGGTAATGGCTCACCTTGGAAGTGAAACAAACTGATGTCACCCTACAGCCAGACTGCAACCTCCAGGCTTGGAAACTGCAAGGAGTGTGTTCCCTCTCAGAAGACCCTGAAATGGATATTGCAATATTTACAGTGCTAAAGTCTTCTGAATCAGGGCTTCTGTACACACAGGAGGTGTTGCAGAGGAGAGATGCTTTACAAAACCAAAACCTGCTACTCAGTAATGCTTATTTGACTCACACTCAAGCACAGACTGGATTTTCAGGGGGAAACTTTCAACACAAACATATCAGATTCCTTCCCACTAAACAAACCATTACTCTTTGCAGAAGCAGACATTGGCATACTCCTTCTGTGGCTGATATGTCTGTCTTTGCCTTCTCACAGCTGAATCCCACAGAACCAACACTGTCAGAACATTGCACACAAGCTTATTTTTAACACTGGACCTGTCCCAAACCAGCTAGTGACCAACTCCTCAATACAGACTACTCCACTGTAATGATGCTGTAGTAAAAAACTAAAAGAGAGTTTCTAGCTCTAAAGAAGTGCAGGGCACCTTTCAGCAGTGAAAGCACCCAGGAGTCTGTTGTCAGGAGCTTGAACCTTCAATGGGCTAATGGTTGGACATCTATGATCTTACAAGTCTTTTCTAACCAAAACAATTCTATGATTCTATGGAGATGAAATGGAAGCAGTGGGCTTCCTCAAGCTAGTTGCAGCAAGGAACAACTAGCTGGAACTAACTACAGAGCCCAAGGAACAGGAGATATCAGTAAGGAAACCAAAGATTTAGGCAGAATTATGGCCTAAAAGTTCTGGCTGAGGCACATGCATGTCTGTTGAAATGCATATGAAAGCCAACAGCCTGAAAAGATCAGTTTTGGAAAATATGTAATGTTCACAACTATTTTTTCTTAATCAAATATGTTAACTGTGGGAAGCATTCTCCCTAGCAACCAAATGGCTTAGGAGCCTTCATCACACTTTCAATTAGACCTGAGGTGGTATGTACCTAAAACAGGGTAATGAGACAGGAACAGCTAAGTTACTTAAATGCTCCATGACATGTCAGATTTTCTTTTGTGTCTGTTTTCTAACACTCATTTAAAACAGCCAGAAAGAACTGGTAGCAAAAAGTGCTCTGTTTTTTCCCAGTACTTACTCCCTCCCCATCCATTTTTGACCAATAGGAAATTAAAATTTACTGCTTTACTGGCAGTAAAGCACCATTGAAACATCTCACAGTTACAGTCAGACAAGGCAAACTGGGTAAACTCAATGATGATGACCTCTACCAGATGGATTTGACGGTGACCCATTTAGTGCCTTACAGACAGAATTACAGGGCATTGATGAAATTGCTGCAAAAAATCTCAGTGAAGACAAATTGGAGCCACAAGTACATTTTTACTTGTAGAAATGGGCTCCAACAATTCTGTGTTGAGTAACATCAAGTGGGGCAGTAAGGACAAATGGGCACCAGTGCTGCTCCTCATGATACAAACTCAGAAAAGGCATCTGTCCCTGGAATTAAATGTTTGCAATTGTATACTATAGAGAGTATACTGTATCATAGTAATGCACACTAGAGCACAATGTCACTCTCCTATTGAAAACAGGTTAAAAAAACCAAAACCCCACAAGAAACCCTCACCAAAAAAACCCAAAACAAAACAAACAAAAAAACCCCCAAACACCAAAAAAACAACAAAACCAAATAAAACAAACAAAAAACCCTGGACCCATAGTCAATTTGTGCTTTACAGGCTTGAAAGGAAATATTTGTTCTGTATTCCCATCTTCACCTGTTATAACTGCAACTATGAGTAGCAGCACAGCAGCAAGCAGGTGCATAGCAGGATGTGTATCAGACCACACCCTCCCTTCTTTATGTGCCTGTTCCCTGTGGGGGCAAGATAATTACATCCACCCTAAGAAAACATCAATATTTTATTTTTAATGAGCTGGGCAGACCCAATTATCTCAGTAGGCTGTTAATAAGTGAAATTGTGAAGTATGGCTGTGGCTTTGATGGAAAGAGAGTAATCTCTGAAATGGGAATTTCTGACACAGAGTATTAAATAGATGCCAAACTGCTGGAATGGGAAGTTAGTCAGAGAAAAAGTGTTTAGGAAAGAAAATTTGCTTTAGTAGCATCTTTCAGTATCGAAAGATAATAAGTGAGACCCAAAAGAATCATCACACTAGCTTAAAAATCACAACTTCTGAAATAATTATAAGTATTGAGTTTTTCAGTGCCATTCCGATTCTTGATGTTTTGTGTTTCAGATCACCATGTTTTTCTCTCCCTAAACACAGGAAAGAAATCTGAAAGTAAGCCTTAAGACACGCACACAAAATGTGACAAGACTTCCCACCATTGTGCAGTGGATTGAGCCACATACTGGCAGATAAAGGACATTTTTCCCTTTACTCTCACAAGGAGGTTGGTTCAGGAAGGACATTAATCTCTTGCTCTTCCCTCCCTTCTCTTTCTGTCCGCTCAGAATAGACCCTTTGCATTCACAGGGTAAAAGAAGACAGAAAAGGAACAAATCTACGGATGAATTCTTAAGAATACTCAGGACTTACTAACCATATTGTTAAAAATGTTAACTGCAGAGATAATACAAAATCCAATGTAAAAAAACCCCAAACAAACCATGACTCCTCCTCACATATGCTTTTGCATGGGACTGAACTCTCTCAGAGCAGAAAGCTTAAGGACAGACTCATAATTCATTTTTTTTTTCCTATTTAAGCTGAATTTCAGTTCTAAAATGGAAGGATATGACTTTATTCTCTATGCTATATACTACGCTGTATTAATCATCAAATGAAATCTATAACCATTTTGTTTCATCCTGAATCTCAGCAACTACATTATTTTCATGAACTAGAGAACCCAATTTACAAATCCAGCTTTAGACTCAGATTACCATGAGATTATTTAGGTTTCCAGATCCTGGATTATTTAGGACCTTTCTGGGGTAAATGTACAAACAGTGCAGTGCCCTAGCCACCAGTAAAGCCAATGTCCACCATATAGAAAGACATCAAATAAAAGTGTACTTGGCAGATGCACTAGAGAGCTCAAAAGTAATTGTTGCCTAGTCAATAAATGAAAAGAATACAAATATGGATACAAGTGCCAGTGGAGGCACACATGAGCCTCAAGCTCTCACCCACGCAAAGTGGTTAGTCTGTTTCCTCCAGACATTTCACTGGGAACAGCAGCATTGTTAGTTGTACAAAGCTCATCTCTGGGAGTCAGGGTATTTAGTTCAAGCTCCAAACAAACACCTGCATCTATGAGAAATACAGGCCCTGGTTCTCTAACACACCAGCTCTTAATTTCATCATTCCCTTTTTTTTCCTTTAATCATTCTGAAAACGTGGAGCAATTCTAAATCTTGTTCTGCAGCTATGGCCCTCATCAAATGAAATGCATGTATTAGTGTAATCGTTTTTACTGACATTCCAGACACTCAGCTGGATGACCTTGCAGTTTATTTTAAAGGGCAAGAGCAGAATTAGTATTCTCAGCCAGCTAAGTGACATAAACACAAACAATATCATAAAAAAACAAAAAGGAAAAAAAAAAAAAGTTTTCAAACTTTGAACTCCCATAATCAGTTGTGTTCCACCAAAAGCTGTCCTTCTTAAGACTTCTTTTAGCCTTGACTACCCACCCTGATCACAGTAAATCAGATATTTAATTCTAGAAAGATGTAAAGACACAATACAGACTTTGATCAAAAGCTGTTTCTTCTTGTTGGACTCCAAAAAAGAGTTTGCAGGCTTCCAAAGACTCTTTGCCAGCTCTGATTAGAAGCCACACTGGCTGACACAGTAATTGCTCTATAATCATATCTTCAGTACCCTGACCTGGTTTATGCATACAATCTATATTCTAATAGCAGTCAACAGGTCACCAGTTAACAAAAATACCATTAACATCCCCCTGTGACTAAGAAATTGAGATATTCATCTCACTAGGCCAGTTCTGGGCCAATATAATTTCTGTGGCTGTTAGTGTAATTAACTCTGCCGGCACATGGATCTCTCTGGAGGACAATGCAAGCACAGAATGACCTTGCTGTGATTTCTCACTGGTGGTATTGTGGTGGGCACAAAGATTTGCAGGGGCTTAGGTCAGAGAAGAGGTGATACTTCCCACAGGCTGACATCTCAAAAAAGACAAGCTCATAATTTCTAGGATGCTGTGGAGCATATCCGGCTTCATCTGTAAAACAGAGGCAGGAGTGGCCACAATGCAGGCAGCCAGGACTGGCATCCTGTGCTATGCTGTTTAGCAGTGTCCAAAGAGAGAGACAAAGTGAGCAGCAAGGGGAACTGGGCAGACAGGAAAGCAGTAGGAAATGAGAGAGAATTATTTTATGAATGGAGAGGCAGTACTTCCATTCAGCCTAGATGTCATCCATGTAAGTGCGGTTTGTGTGGCACATGTTATAGTCTTTATATGTAGGCCAGAATATTGGAAAATTTCCCAGGTTTCCCAGAAATAGTCTTAGGAGGCCTGTGTTACCCTCCAAACACTTAGCAGAGGTATACATTGTATCCATGAGCAGGAAGCTGTGTGTATACCAGCAGGCAGAAGATGCCTGAAGTAGATTTTTCTGAAATAGGCCTGTGCAAGAGATACCACCTTGTCCTGTCTCAGAAACCAATATAATAAGGCTACATTATCTATATCAGAGAAACAAAGGGATGCAAGACTATGACAAATAAATTTCCGAGAGAAACTTGCAGGGCAAAGCAGCAGGTAGTGTCCCCATACAGGGAGTTATGCATATCCTCAGTTTCAAAGTTTGTTCTAAATTTCTTTACCGTGCTTCCAAGTTCAGCTGTCTGGCACAGCCCAAGTCCCATGGAAATCTATCCTAAAGAGAGGATCCAGGCTGACACCCCCTCACAAAGCAGACTGAACTCCAGCCTCCATTTTTGCAGGCAGAAGTCACTCAACTGGAAACGGGCCTAGACCCATCAGAACTCAGTTTCACACAAGAGTCCTGTTTCAGGGTCAAAGCCAGCTCCTAGCAAATGAATGTCCCATGTTTAACTACTGGAACACACCTCCTCCAAATCATCTCAGATCCAGATCACTGCTCTGCCCGCACAGACACATTTATGTTCTGCTCCACCTACACAGGTTCACCTGGACCCGTGCCCAGGAGACATGAACTACACCCCACCCCCCCGACACTCCCTCATCTTTCTATCAAAGGTCCTCTTATCCTCAAGTTCCTTTTCCCCTTTCCTTGAACAGCATCAAGGCCAAGCATTTGGAGACTTCAGCTTCATTTGTTTTTATTGCCAGATGAAAGGACAACACCAAGAGAGAGCTGCTGACTGGATTTGTTCCACCAGCTGACACAGATCACCACAGACAGGCACTTTAGAGACAGCATAGCGTTGTCAGATGAGACTTGCCAGTGTTTCAAAACATCTCGATCTCCAGGGGCCCATAAAGGCTCTGATGTTGTGCCACAGCCTAGATTCCTTTTGACCCATGTTGAGCCCGTTATGTTGGTAATGTTGCCAGTGTTGGTCCCAGCTGACGGCTATATAGCAAGAAGCCCAAAAACCTCTCTTCTTTTCCTCCTCAGCTCTCCACATGTTCTCAGCATTTAGTGATTGAGTTAAACTCTAAGCAATTACAATCGCTTTTAAGTTCACATGACAATTTGCAAATCTTAAGGTTTCAGTTTAACTGTAACTGCCAAAAAAACCAAAAACAAAACAAAAAAAAACACCCAACAGCTTAGAGGTGTTGAGAGAGTAAAATGAAGAGCATATTGTACTCAGTCATGAGTGTTTGGATGCTACCTGCCAATGTAAGCAGTCCTTCATTCTCAGGAACAATGCACTCAGCTCAGGGACTTGATGAAAATCCATGAAAACAAATCCACAGTGCATTAGATTCAATTACACTGATCTATGGAAGGAGAGCACTAGGCACCAGAAAGCAACGTAGGGAGAAGAGTGCCTAGAACTTTCAAGAGCAAACAGCAACAGCAAAAGCAAAAAACACTGGATCAGGATAAAAATTTTCATCGGTTCCCAGAACAGCAGACTAGAAATGAAAATTCTGTGCAGCATAGTTTATAACTGCATTATTCACTGACTGCATGCACTATGTCCTTATATACCAAATAGCTAACTAGATTAAGGAAATGTAATCTACATAGCTGATAAATAACTCAGCTAGAATCCACTTTCAAAGACAATGAGGCATTGGCTTTATTATAAATAGAGAAAAATTGCAAAAACACAGAAGTAGTATGTGAGACATAGAAGAATCCCTTAGCATTTGAGGCAGAAGATCAGAAAAAGAATAAAATATGAAAGGAAAGAAGAATGCCAGAGAAGAAGAGGTAAATAAATTGGTGGAGAATATGGAAAGAAAGGGAAAGAAGAGGGAAGACTCAATAGCCTGAGTATTCTTATTCTTTGTGTAACCCAGTTTGGAAGCATTTTCAAACATGGGTGCAGCCTTAAGGTCTTACTGTGGTATATAAACTCTCACATTTTTCCAGGCCACTTCATGACCTCTCAGCATGGTAGTAAAAATCTGCCCACAGTACTGCCTTTTCGCAGCCATGCCTCCTGTTTGCTTTGCTTGCAGGGCACAGTATCATTAGATATAAGAATGACCATCCATTAAGCTATTTATTGATGTTCCTTTCAATGTACGTGGGAGAATCTGGTAGGTCTCTTCCAGATCTTCTTCAGCAAGAGACTGGAAAGCCTCGAGCCTGGGAATTTGAAAGGGAGAAAAAAACCAAAGCAAAACAGGCAACAGGATACATGAACACCATATGTCATCTCAGTTCACTAAAAATGTCACTATCAGAGTTAATGTCAGCTGACTTTACTGTGTATGCATAAAAGCTACCATGCCAGCTACCTTTCTGCTGGTTACAGATCAGGATGAAGGGCTTCCCATGGGCCTTAGGATTCCCTTGAAACCTGGTAATTAGAGTTTTTGGGGAACTGAGTTCAGAAACAGCAAACCAAACCAGAGATCCAATTCAGAAAGACAACAACAGAAATCAAAATAGTCTGTCTGAAAAGAATAAAAAAATTGAAACTGAATAACCATAAAGGGTTCTTGAGGTATTCTAATGGTTTCCCATTAGCAGGAACTTTTTGTTTTGGGGTTGGTTTTTTTTTGTTTGTTTTGGTGTGTTTTCTGTTTTTGTTTTAATTTTTTTTTTTTTAATTTTTATTTTTTTAAACAACCTATGGGTAATATAACTAAAATAAGATGAAAGATGAGTGTTAGATAATGTCTAATAGGATTCCATTAAGCAGTGTAAATTAGCTTTATGGGAGGAAATAATGCACCTGAAAAGCATTTCTTATGAATTTCAGCTTTGTGGTATGCTGATATTCATAGGTCCAGTGCAGGACACCATAAATGCATTTTATCTGGCTATGCCAGGTAGGCCCAGCTGAAACCTGGGCTGGGTCCTGAAGAAGCCTATCTGTGAGGCAAAGAGAACTACAAAACCCTAATGATCCAAGAGAAATGATGGAGAGCAGTGAAGATTAAAAGTCAGAGGTAAGGATATTTCCCGGAAGTAAGTCATGACAAGAAACAGTAGACTTGCCAAGAAGGGAGGCACTCAACCTCAAGGAAGAATCACTTACAGTATTTGATATTATTACCTAATGTAAGTATCATTTTCTTTTCACAAAGCACTTCTGACATACTGCCCTAAATCACATGTGAGGGCTTGGCATTTACCACAGTCCTGCAGCTCTCAGGTCACATACACAGGTACACACATACTTTTGGATTTGCTGTTGCCTTTAGAAAGATGGTTGTTTTCCAGCAGAATCTCCTTGACTTCAAAACCACTCTAAAGAAAAGTAATAGATGTGAAATTTTTCACAAATATATTTAATGTATGTGCTTCTATCACCTTGCTCCACTGGGAAACAAACAAGCATCACATCAGCACAAATGAGTATCATTTAGTACCACACTTATTTTGAACTGTATAGTATGTACAGCAAAACTGAACTAGAGGTGAAATCAACAATCTGAAGATAATAAACACTAAATAATAATAATAAATAACAGCTGTCAGACAGAAGAAAGACCCATCACTTCCATCAGTATGTCCACTTGCCAGCAGAGGACTGCTCCCTGCAATTTCTGACTTAAAGAGGTTCAAACATCTCAAACAATGGCATTCCCAGCACTTCCCTTGAGAAGCTCAATTCACCTCACTGCCAAGGAGCTGTGCCCCAAGTGTCATTCTGAATTTTTATTTTGCTCAGTTGTCACTATGTTCTCAAAACAATCCCCCACTGGATGAATCAGAAGTCAGAGAGAGAAAGAAGAATTTTGAAAACCTCATTCAGGGAGCTCCCTGTGCTTGATGTGGTGAGCTATGAGATGTGACCGTATAGATGTCTGCAGTGTCCAAAAATCCAAAAATGTCTGAAGGGAAAAAGAATAACAGAGGTCACACTACTTCTGGGCTGATATTGAAACTGTTTGTCTCAAAAGTATCTGCCAACCCTCTGGAGACACCTGTAGAAGAACTGGAAACATCAGAAGCAAGGAATGGCAAACAATAGGATGCAGGACACAGCATGCAAGCTGCATTAAGGTATCAAGGGGACTGTTTTCACCAGGGACTGGGGGTGATAGCCCCAGACTGAAGGCAAACAGTATGTGTATATCTGGCTGGCTGTGGGTCATGGCTAAAAGAAAATAACAGATTCATAGATGGAAGTACAGGAGGACTCCTTAATAATCACTGGCACATTTGTTTCACAGGTTATGGATGTTACCATTTCAGAGAGTGTGTTGTGGTTTCCTCCTCTTTGGAGAAGCCAGAGAGATCCCAGTACAGCATCTGCCAGAGCTCCTTAGAAGCATTCATAAGCATTTTATACACTTACCTAGAAGAGAAGAAAATAACATACAAACATAAGCGTGTTACAGGAGACCAGACCTTCACTCAGCCCCCTGTCTCCCTGTCACACTTCCAAAGGAAGTACCCTTTGGGCTCTGGCTGCAAGGGTAGCAACATAGACAGGGTCATCCTTTCTGGGCTCTGCACAAGGCAGTTACACTGAATATTCAGTGACTTATCTTCTCCCCTGAGGGTTTTGCTCTCCATGGTTCACTACTTATGCAAGCAACAGCCAGAGAAACGGCAGGTGCCTGACATTCACTTCTTCCTTCTGCTGTTCCCTCTTCCTTCCAGTGCTTTTTATTTTGATCTTTTGATCTTTATATTGAAGTTTTATTTTGATCTGCTCCCACTCACCAGCTCCTCTCACTAGATCTACAGCTGACCCACGGCAAGACTTCATTCCTGCCAAGCACTGCCCCTTTTGACCAAATGCCATTCAGACATAATTTTTAGCTGTATGTTTTCTTAGAGGTTGGCATTCCTCTCAGCAGCCAGCACCTGCGACTGGCAGCACCTCTGCAATACAGCACTGTTCCTCTCTTCCAATGTTTTCTGGCCATCTAAGCAAAAAATCATTCTCTAAAGTGAGCTCCTCAGCTGACTAAGCCCTTGCAGCCACCAAACAGGGAGTCCCTGGAAACACTTTTCATTCCTCCAAACCTAATTGCCAGATACTCAGATCTGTTCCCCAGTCTTTCTCTCTAGAGCTAGATTTCCAGTACAGACAGAATGCAGATGGTGAGAAATTACTCCAACACTTAAAGGTTTTCTTCTAGGTAATATTATGTCTCATGCTGCCAGCCAGGCAAGTGTTACAGCAACAGTTCCTCATGCCAGGAAAAAATATGGCCTAGCTCTCATTTCTCCTCCCTGCCATCATACATACATGCACACACGCTGCAGGGCTGGAAATGAGTTAATCAGATGATGCTCCATAAAATACGCCAGTTTCTGTATAAACAATATTAAATATGATAATTTCCTTCCTTTTTCTTTTTAGGCTGTTGCATTCACATTCCCTCTCAGTCACATCAACTTCGGAAGGGAAAACAACTGCAAGAAATCTTGGATAATGTAATTATGCTAATTTACTGAAATTCTATAAAAGTTGAAGAACACTCATGGATGTAGGAGCCCTGCACATAATGTGGTTCATTTTCCTTTCCCACATGCCCTACTCTTTGCCAGTCAGAAAAAAAGTGACCTGTCACCAAACTCTTTCTGAAAACTGAGCCAATCACATCTCATATATATAAAAAAGATTTGGGAATAAGATCAGTAAGTTCACTCTCCTGTTATTTGTGAGGCTCTTATTATTCATGAAAACGTTCACAAATCCCCAAAGCTTCATGCATTTTAGCACAGATCAAGTGTCTGAAGATTAGTTCTGGAAAGTGTATTATTCCCTGTTTTTTTTTTATTTTTTATTTTTAAAGTTTCTGCCATCCACTCATGCTGCAGAGATCACGGCATGCTACACCTAGGCAGCGAGTCACATAGCACAGAGGTAAGGAGCTGCAAAACTCCTTTGAGAAAACAAAGAAACAAAGCTAAAAGGACCCAAACCAGCCAACAGCCCAAGAATTGATGTTAACATTACTTCGAAAACAAAATCTAATGGAAAAACTTTTGCTGAATATGAAGCTGTTACGGTCCGATGTAACATAAAAATTTTTGTTTTGGATCCACGAAACAAAGTCCAGCCTTGGAAGGGTCAGGTGCAAGCAGACTTTATTTGACAACTGGCACAAGCAAAATGATAGAACCAGGCAAAAGGGGGAGAGAGGAAAAGAAGATATAAGAGAGAGAGAGAAAAGTGGAGAAAAAGGATAAGAAAGTGGGAAGAAAGAATGAAAGAGAGAAAGAGTCACCAGGGGCCCAGCTGTCCAGCAAGTTTCTTCAAGATGGCACTGATCCTGGACAGGGCCCGATGCAAGAGGGTGGTGGGTCAAGAGATGACCAAACAGCCACAGCATGGACAGCCAAACATACCCCTGAGTCCCTTTTGTTCCGAAGGGGACAGCTGTCAGTCAGCTGCCACAGAAGCCAGGTGCATTGGCATCAGAGCCATTGCAGACAGGCTGCGTGGAGAGGGGGGAGCTTCCGCAGAAGGGTGCAGCCCCCCACTCACTCATCAGTTCTTATCTCCTTCTAGGTGTCACCCCTGTTTTGCTTCAGCCAGGTTCATGATAGCATCAGAGCCATTGCAAACAGGCTCATCTGGAGGGGGGGGCTTCCAGCACATAGGTCTTATCTCTTCCCAGGCACCACTCCCCGCTCAGTTCCAGCCCCCTGAGCCAGGTACATGAGCATCAGTACAATCCAGGTGACTTCCTCCACCCTGGCCAGGGTACTTGTGCCTGGAGGGATGTCCTGGCATTGCAGGCTGGCCCTCAGAAAAGGGGAGGAGTCTCCACCCAGCTGTTAGTCCTTATCTCTTTCCAGGTGTCACCCCCTGCTCAGCTCCAGCCAGTCCAGGTCGTCTGCCCTAGCCAGGGCTATTCGCTTTAAAATAGTTCTTTTGAGACAGTTTCAAATCAGTGAGATCAGACAGAAGCATATCAATTTTTGTAGTAAATTTTAGACAGCCAGTTCTGGCTGCACAAATCAGTGTACCTGTGTCAACAGTATTTTGATTTATGCCAGGTGAGGGGCTGAGCCTTTCACTGCATTGTCAGCTGCATTGAAAGTCTCCACCTGGAGTGGTATTCAGTGCAGATATTCTCTGCACACCACGGCAAAGCAAAAAGCTGTATTAAAGGTCCTTGGGCTCTGCAAACCATGGAGGGAGGGCTTTGGATTCACACTGAATCTTCTTCAACACTTCAACACTGAAGTTACTCAAAGAACTCAGATTTTGCTTTTGAATAAGGTGTGCTCTCACCCCAGCATCAGTCCACCTACAGTATAGATACTGTTATGCTGCTGAGATGAACCTCAGTGGGATATGATTACTAGCAATGAACCTCACGGGCCTTGACTATGACAATAAACTAGAATTTTAATTAGATTAATATCCATCTTCACTGAGTCAGCAAAACAAATTAGCAGCCTAGTCTTCTCCCCAGACTTCCAGAGCTGATCACTGAGCTAGAAATGAGGCGGGAAGGAAAACCTTGACTCACAAAACCATGAATAGGCTAAATCTTCCTAAATACATTGCCTGCTAGGGCAGGCAATTTCCAGAACTTGAAAAGAATGACTGCACTGGAGTCATGATGGTTCACCTTCAGCATTTCCAGTTGAGTAGTCGGCTATTGCCTAATGGCAGATGTGAAAAGAGTGCGATGCCTGTGTTCACTCTGTTGCTTATCTGCACTTTTTTGTAGGTCCCAAATGGGGCAACTTGGCTGCCTGAAACTAACAGGTCCCTACAACCTTGATGCATAGCCATAGGAAGCCACATAAACACACAGAACTGACCCACCAAGTAGTGCCTTATTCAATTGCGTGATTCACGTCTCCTTTTGTTTGTCATAGTTAAACAGATTTCTCCATGGATTTTATTAGACTTGTGCAATAGGATCCTGTTCTGCCTAATGCCTACTGATGAAAGAAGTGTTGATGGAGAATTGCTCTTCAGGAAGCTTCAGACAGACACACAATGTCAATCACATGGGAATCATTCGACACTATGGAGCCATTGTGACTGCATTATTGCAAGTCAGCTCTCCATTATCTTGGATAATAGGGAGGGAAGATAACAGGGATGCCCTACAGGACAAGGAAAAAATGGATAATTTGGGTAAGTGGATCATCCTAGGGACTGCAAAGCAGACATACTCCAGTGCCTCCATAAAGAACTATATGAGTCCAAGTGAGTTTATTAACTAGGCTGTAGAGCCAAATGGGCTACTACATCTAGTATCTAGTGACTGTACGTGATTGCCTGCATGTCAGAGACACCCACGCAGCAGGGTGATTACACAAGCTGCTGTCTTTCATTGTCCTTAGCCTGCCATTCTTATCCTGTACAGGAAAAAACATTCCCCTGGTAAGGGGTGAAATGGGGGAAATTACTTCCAGGTTATCACACCTGAGAGTAATTAAATAAAAATATACAAGCAAGCAGTTCAAGGCAACCATAGGCAGCAGATTCCCCACCATTGCTGCTGTCACCCTCTAAGTTTTCTGCTTGTCCTCACAGTCCTGCTTAGGCAGTGTACATGTGCACCACACATGCTTTTCTCTGGTCTTGCTACAGCAAAACCATGATGCACCAGGCAGAAATTCTTTACCAGCTTTTAGGGGAAGGAAAGCTGAGAGCTGCAATGCCATTCTCCTGGCAAATCTGATAGCTGTAGCAAAACCCACAGGGTTTCAGACATCAAGAAAGAAAGCAGTTAAAAGAAATGAAGGCAAACTTCATTGTGCATCCAGCAAACACAGCATCCCTGTCCCTTGAAAAAGCTCCCATATTCTGGCCTGAAATGACAGCAGCTGTTTAGTTATCAGCCTCCTGTTTGGAAGAAAATTCTCTCCTAGAGTCTAGTTAATGCAGGTTCAGCAAAGAATCCAGCTGCTTCCCCTCAGCCTCCTAGAGCTGAAGAAGAAACTCCATCCCACAGGGACATGCTGGGATCTGAGGACTGAGAATGTAGTCCTTACTCTAACAGCTGGTTTGGCTGTTGCAATTAGCTTTTTAGATCCTTCTTGAGGTTTACAGCAACAGCTGCAATAGTTTCCCAGATCAGTGGGTCTTGCCAACGTATGGGAAGAATGAGCAGCAAATGATCAAAGTCAAGGGAATGCTTTATAGAAGCCTTGAAATGTGGGCTGGCTCTGTTGTATTCTCTCCCCACTGAGTACACAGCATCACACTGTCTGCTGCGCATGGTATCCAGCATGCTGACTCCCCGCAGCAGTTCTCACACTCTGCACCTATGTGCATTATCACACACAAAATCTCTTCACTAGCTCTGAGGACAGGTTTGAATGTTTCAGGCTGGTTATCAGCACCTCACCACTGCACACAAGGCATGCAAGATCACATAGCCTCTCTCTGCTATCATCCTCTTGCTTTCCCAGCACCATGCAATCTGTGCAGAGCGCTACAAGCACTCCCTTTGCTATCACAGGTCTTACCATCTCACACAGTTATGTATGTAGTAGCTCAGATGCTCTCCATTAACACTCTCCTATTAAAAAAAAAAAAAAAAAGCCACATGCAATGCCACCATTCCTCTGCATGGCATCCTATAATAGTACTTCATGATTCTGCCCACAGACATCTCTGTATAGCATACTAGGCAACCAGCAAAGAAGGAAACATGCTGCAGTGCTGGCACACAGTCTATGCATACTGTAACTTTCTGCAAGTCTTCCCTCCTACATATACAATCTAAAGTACTTATCTCTCCATCACATAACCCTCACATGGCTGAATTTACCTCCAGGTACTGTAAGATATCTAGCTCAGTAAGAACTGAAAAATCAGGGCCAATATGTGTGAGATGATCCATTACCTACTTGCCTCACTCTCGCTTCTCATGTAAGCTGTCATGAAAGACAGACTAGCTGAACAGCCTGAAGTGACAAGAGTTACAAAACAGAAGCCAGTGGAGTTTCTAAAAAAATGCTGAGAATAACATCCGTTTCTGCAGGGGAACCTTTGAGCTCACTGGCTAAAGGAATGCACAGAAAGATTAGGATCCCAGGATAGCAGCCCATCTGAAATAATTTTTACAGGCCTCATATCAACCGATTCCCAAATCCCAAAAAGGGTACACCATCTACAACCACAGTCAGACTTCACTCACCTCACAGAGCTGACAGTCCTAGGAGAGGTGGAGAAGCAAATCAACCATAGGCACTATGTTTCACCTCCTGGTGGTAAGGCTTCCAGTGTGTCCAAGTGGCACTGGCAAGAGCTACTACAATGAATGTTGCCTATGTGAAGCATACTTGACTTGGAGGAGGGTTCATGTAACTGTGTCAGATACCAGGCATCTTTCCCCAGTACATCAGCCCATCTCTGAGAAAACTGAAGTGCTAACCTGGAGAGGAGCCCAGGGTTTGTGTGCCCATGGAAAGAGATAGGGGGTTATTCATAGGCTGTGATGTTCATTGTAGTTGCTGGGAAAGAATACACACTGTTTCCCACTCCTCTGTCTCCCTTACCCCTCCCCTCCACAGACTACAGTAATGAGCTCCTGGGGGACCTCTATCCTTGTCTTTGAAGCAGCATGTTTCTCTGAACACATTTTGAATTTCGTTTCGTGTCTTGTTTGTTTTCCTGGTCGCTCTGCCTGTCTCTCTGTTGAGGAGGATGACAGCTGTTACTAGGGCCACTACCACAGCTCAGGAACACAGAATATGGAAAACCAAACAAACCTACCATAAGCCCCAAACTAAGAACACCTTTGAAGGAAGAATGCATATTCCCCGCAGAGAGAACTCTTCCCTCCCAGCCAGGCCTTACACTAAAGCCACCATGTGTAGCTGGAGGAGCTGAGACAATCTGAGAGGCAGTAAAATTTAGCTAAGGAAGATGGAAAGAAGTGCTTGACAACTTGGTCTGGAGAGAAAAAGGGTATAAAAGGGAAGCTGGGACTTGAATCATCCTTAAGTCAAGGCTGTTCTTTACACAAGAGGAGTTCAGAGATTCGAGCTTCCCTAAAGAATAAGTGACTTTGCTAATTGCCTAAGGAACAGGAGACTCAATTTCCTTCCTCAGCAGATCATTGAACAATGATACCAGCAAAACAGTCAGTAAGGCACATCTCATCCTTTCCAAACCACACAAGTAGACATTGAAGCATAACAGGCAGTATAGAAACCAGAAGACTAACCAGACTAATTGGAGATATTGTCTTTGGACCCGAATTTAGTAAGGAAAAAAAGTAAGCAATTCCAATTTTTCCTTAATTTTACCTTTACTGAAAACAGAAATTGAACCTGGGTGTAGCAGAGATAGCACAGCTTTTCTTTTCATCCCTCACTTAAAAATACTCAACCCTTCCTTTCTTCAGAAGCCTGGAGGCACTGTACTCCTTCCTTCACTTTAAAGAGGCTACATATGTTTTTAGGGTTTGGGATGTGGGATTGGTGGGTTGATTTTTTTATTATTTTTTTTTCTTTCTCTGTTTTCTTATTTTCCTGTTTATTTGTTTCAGCAACAGATACAGGCAAAACTGACAACAATGGACCCCTTAGACCTGGTCCCCATTCCATTCCACTTGGAGATCATTATTTTTTCTATGTTCTCTGCCTTCACCAGACATCTGCATCCAGCCTTTCCCTGTTCCCTTATTCTTTTCTCTCTTCTTTCAGTTTGACAGCCATCTTTCCTACCTAGGCTTATCATGGCTTCTTCTTCCTCTCCTTTCATCATTGCAACCCATGGAGCTGGAGAGGGAAACTCAGATACTTCTGGGGCTATTGGAGTTAGCCACTAGCAGCCATGCTGAGCAAGATGCAGGAACAGT
This sequence comes from Florisuga fusca, assembly GCA_038090715.1. Lineage (NCBI taxonomy): Eukaryota > Metazoa > Chordata > Aves > Apodiformes > Trochilidae > Florisuga > Florisuga fusca. Next base: position 52,463,964 of record JAAWXA010000004.1, on the reverse strand, counting down.
TGTAGGAGCTGCTGTCTCTTGGAGGTGTCCTTGAGAGCACCAGAGTTGCCTCACTCATTGATGAAAGTGAGGAAATAACTACTTATGAAAAGAAACAGTGAGCCTCAGCCTGCTTGCCTTCTCTGTCTCCTCCTTTCTGACTCTTCAGTCCTTGGGACTTGTGGGAGAAGCTGGAGCAACAGCCACAGTAAAAAGAATCTCCAGGGTGTGCAGAGCTCCGTGGAGCTGAGACCATCACCAAATCCCAGTGGAAGGAAGAAGGGGAAGCTATTTGTCACAGCTTTAGACAGTAACTAGGTCAGACAGATGCTCTCTGTTATACCCCACCACTCTTCTGGGGGAAGATGAAGGAGGGAACAAGGAGAGAGACTTTAAGGTTGGAAGAAAAAAATGTGTAGGTTTAATGAGGTAGTAATAGCATGAGGGAATTACAAATATATATATAAAATATGTAAATATGGAGCTTGACCTCCTCAGTAGGTAATTACTTCCCAACCAGAACAGTCCCACATTGGACTGGGCAGCAGATGGAGGTGCCCAAGTCCAGGGTCCCAGTGACAGCAACAGTCTTGGAGCAACCAAGGTGGTCCTACTTGGGAAGGCAGAAGGTGACCTGTCTTGGGGAATGATGTCCTCTGGTGAGGAAACAAGGAGAAGGAGAAACAAATAGGCCCCAACCCAGGTAGCACCCCAGCCAGAGAAGCCACCAGAGGTCTCTCTTGGGAGCAATTTTATACTGAGCACCATGGGAAGGAATAGAGTGATTGGACTATTTGGGTCACTTGACCCAACCTCTCCTCCCGTAGGCTCAGCTGCTCCCCATTATAGCTGCCACATCCACAGGATGGCACATGCTGGTGGGTGTCCCAGGCAGGTGTTTTCTATCCCGGTTCTCTCAAACCAGGACACTGTCCCAAGACTCACTGCCACTGTTTTATTCCACAGAAAAGGAGAGGGAAGAGGAAGGGAATCCATGAAGCTGCTGCTCCCAGTCCTACCTTCTTCAAGGTAATGGTGAAGAACTTCTGCTTTACAAAAATATCTTTTGCTATAACTATCAGCATTGATGTCCACCCAAGTGTTTTAAATCATAGGGGGGGAGGTGGGGCTGGGGATTTCTTTCTCTTGAAAATGGGAAACCAACCCTCTTTCTGATTTCCAGAAGTACTTAAGAGCCCCAAAACAAGGTTTTACTCACACCTCTAGCCACACAAAGCATGTCAGCATATAGTAATACATTCTGAGCCTTATTTTCACTGGATCCCATTAAGCATTAGACTTCCCAAATGAGATGCAGGCAGAGCAGGGGACCAGTATAAAACACACGTGTATAAAAGCAGATCCCTGAAGTCAGATGGCACAACTATAAAATACAAGATTTTCTAATATGCTGAGGACCCATCACCTTTCTCTGAAATAACTGGATAAAATAGTTATGATCTGGCCTTATTACAAATAGTAGTAAAATCATTTGAGTAGCGATTTGATAGCAAAGGAGGTCATTGAGGTGATAATTAATTGCCTTTTATTGCAAAACTCATGAACTGTGATGCTTTCTGCCTGCATTCCAGAAACAGGTACAAATGTCCTACCTTCTACAGTGCCACTGAACCTCCTTTTAACTACTCTGAAATCAGGTTACCTGAGAAGCTGAAGGAATTTTGATAACAGGTCAGAAACATGGGTCAGCATTGCCTGCTGGCCTGTCACTGAGCAAGAAAGCCCAACCATCCCTGTCCATTATATGGAGAGAAAAACCTGTACTATTCCTCTTGGGGTCATAAAATCAAACTCCCTGGTGTTCCTTGAAAACCTGTAGTCCTCCTGCAGAATGGCGTGAGTTATCATTTGATATTTATCTTGTAGTTGTTCCTAGAGGTCACAAATCAAGATAGGGACCCTGCTGTGCTAGCTGCTCTGCAAACATAAAGCTGGACTCAGTCCTTGTCCCTCAGAGCATAATTTTTGTCTTGACAGGCTATATATCTCTACCCAGACACAGAACTATTCCTTACTGTCTTCAGATATCTAATCATCAGGGGACTTAACTGGAAGCACATTTAGAACCAAATATTAAGGAGGTACACACTTTTAAATGGTGAGCTTTTGGAAACTCAAAGCTATTTGTCAGGCTAAATAAATGCTAACCTTTTCACAGCAAGAATCACTCCCCAGCAAACTAATACTGGGGCAATTTACACCTCTGGCAATGGAAGAAAAATGGCTGTGGACATCTCTTCCTAAAGACTGATCTCAGCAGTCTGCCCTCTTCCATTTTAAGTTCCTGACCTTCAGTGTCATGGAGGTGCTAGTTACTGTACAAAAACAAAGGCAGAACTGTGACTGGGGAGCATTTCTTGCCCATGAACTGCTAAAACGGAAAAGTTTTAGCCCCAGCTGTACCTGAACCACACTGCATCTAAAAAGCATGCCTAATTTAGAAAGGTGGTACATTTAAAAGGTTTTTCTGGTTATGTTTCTCATCAGGAAGCTAGGCAGGCAGCACCAGAAATCCCACAAGCTAACCTGTTCTCTTGAGACCTTCCAGCCCAATTTTGCAGACTCAAGAGGTTTGGATTAGATTTGAATAATTAATCCAAATTTGTCAGTGCTTCATAGATGAATCAAACCTCCAACCCTTTTAAGGTTCACCCTCGGTGCTAATAACCCTCTTTACTAAGCATTAGCATAGAGTAGAACAGTTTAATGATATAAGAAAATGCAAAAATTAGATTTATTCTGTCAAAACTTTTGTAACTGAAAATATTGTGGATTTTAATCAGTTGGATTCTTTCCAAAATGAAATATGAAGATTTAAATAAATCTCAAGTAGGTTAAAAAATCCTTTGTGACTTCCACTAATATATTACCAAGGGTGTCTCTACAGAAGAAAAATTACAAAGTCACATGGGTGGGGACATATTTGACTGCCTCAAATGTCACCTCCTGGACATGCTACAGAACTAGTGACTTTGGCTTATGCTCAAACGTAAAGTTTTCTTGGTGTTGCAAGTAAGTAATAGCCACCAGGCAGCAAAATCACCAAGAAGAGAGAAGTGCTGCACTTGTAAGTGCCTGGCTGTGCAATGGGCAGGTTGCATTATGGTGCTGGAAACCTAACACTGGCAACAGAGAAGAGGAATCAGCTGAACTACCCCAACAGAGTGCAAAAAGGGCTGCAATTACAAGACAGGAATAAGCATCTCAAGGTGACTGGAGGCAGTAATAGCAATGAGGCTGTGCTGGCCACCATAGGTTGCAGAACTGCCAGCTGAAGAAGGGAACAGGCACAGAAGAAGGGGCAGTCTGGGCTGAATTAGCTTTAGGAGAGGCAATAGAAGTGGCATGGAAAATATTAATGAAAGAAAAAGATATGCTGCAATCAGCAAGGAACACTTGGAAGAGAGGATCACTTTGCACAAGGGTAGACCAGCCACAAGGCAAGAGGTGAGTCAGATACAGACTGCTCAGGTCCCATGAACATCAAAGTGACTGATAGGTGTCATATAATTCTCAATAATTTGTTGGATATTGAATGTTAGTGCTATAACATTTCTCAGGAGGCTGATAAGTTCAAAGATATGTTAATGCTTGCCCCTTGGCTGTGATTCCCAGTCCCAGAACGATCTAAAAGACAGTATGAATATTCTGCAGGTACAGACACCCTAAGCATTTAATTTAAATCTGTTTAAAAAATACATGACTCCCCAGTGAAGAAAATATTAGACATTCAATAATAATATGACCACTGCAACCTTACTTCCATTTCTGTAGCATACATACGCAAAGCTGAATGGAAGCAATGGAACCAAGCAAGCCTTCACCATGCACCTATGGAATCATCAACATCACAAATAATGAGCTAAGATTAAAAAAAACCAAACAATCTCAAGATCGGCTTAAAGACTGTCAGACTTAAAAACATACATGTTTGCTTCCTAATTTGAAATTCAGGTTTTGAGCATTTCAAGCTATTTTTCACAACTACATGAAGAAAAATAGTATTTTCCATTCAAACATAAGAAACCTGTGATTATTCCATAATGACAGCATTTCTAAGGACTTTGGAAAATATCAGTTATTGTGAAAATTGCAAATTTATGAAATACAGCAAAAGTATATTCAATATGTTGTATAAATAACACTTCTAAGGGTGCGATTTTCTGGTAGGGAATGAACTGTGGGATGTGAAATATTCTTATCATTGGTTTGTAAACCGCACAGAAAAAGAGAAAGACTTATACTTCTCTCCGGACTTAGGGGAAAATGCCATATGACCTTTGGATGAAAGCATCAAGGTCATCTCCCAGTTCCTTAAACTTACTCCCTAATTTTGTTCTTGTACCTTGCATATGACCTCTTCAAACAAGTCAGAAATAATTTGTTTTTTTCTTTTTCTTCAATGTAGCTGAGATGTAGCCCCTGTGACTTTCTTTGGCTAGTGGCAGCAAACACCCAGTTAAATATTCAGTGTGATTTCCAATGTTCACCTGAGTCACATAGCACAGTTCTGTCTCCTAACTGGCTGATCTAAAAGACATGAAATACCTCTTCTTTTGAACTGTTTCCTTGCGCAAGTAAATATTTTTACATTAATCAGAACTTGACAGTAGCATGCAAATACTTAACTTTAATCACCTGAATCCTCAGCAACAGTAAAGAACATGGCAACTGATGTGAAACCTTGACTTCTACTCAGGAGAATTTTAGTTGCTTGCTTACAACTCTGTCATCTCAGGATGTGAACTCTGCACAACGCTGCAAGCATTTATCCTTACAAACCTATCACCCCATTTTATGGATGAAGAACTGAGGCAGGGAAAAAATAGCATGCATGTGAATTGCTGTTAAAAAAACCAGCCATGTGCATCGGGGATTTGAACGTAGACCTCACAAAGTTAAGCTGCTGCCCAGAATACCGGACTAGCTTTCCATGCTATCAACTATGAGCAGGTTTTTTATCTCTGCTTGAAAGGGTCTTGTATTTCCTTCAGATTACTAAATACCAGGGGACTGGTTTTAAAAAGCAAGACTACTGTAGTGGAATATAGAGCATGGTCCCCATGAGAATTCAGAACTTTGAAGACGTGTTTGGTATTTGTACTTAAAGGGCTTGACAGCATCCTCCTAAACAAAAGCTATAACTGCAGCTTCTGTTTTATGCTGTTTTCTCTCCTGCGGGAACTTAGCATGAATGAAGGTGACTTGAGAGTTTGCCTTGTAAGCCTTCTAAAACAAAGACATGAGGGGAATTGCTCACCCTTCCTGAAACAGTCGTGAATAGGTTCCAGCAAAGAGCCATTCAGCACCTATGAATACAGTATTTCCAGTACCCCAGGACCTAGGTGTTACGATGGGGAATCTCAGCAAATCTTATTTTGCACCCAGGAGGCAGAGCTTTTTTTTTCGTCAAGCACATTTCTATTTACTTTGGCAACTATATCCATTTTGTTGCCTACAAGGACACAGACACATCTGGAGAACTAGGATTAGGATATTGAGCCATCAGCTGTGAAACCACAGCCTCTTGCCAACTAAGGAAGCATTTGACGAGTGAATATTTGGTTTGTTATTTCATATTTAATAGCTGGAGTAGATTCTCACATGCTTTGTGGGGTCAGCCACTAGTAGGTGTCATTATTTATTCATGTGTGTCTACAACTCTGATGACTGGCATGTCCAAGGGACTACAGACAGAGAGACTCTTCTCCCTAGCTTGATGAACACCTACAGCTCTTTCATTAAAATGTAGAACACCTCAAAGATCATGAGGCATGAACAAATTCAGGAGACCTTTTCTGGGTCTATGGAGATCCTAGGTGACTATAATCCAACCAACTACACTTTACCATCAAGAGAAGAAAATCATCGTCTCGAAAATAATGACAGAAGTTTTAAATTACAACCTCAATGCAGGAAGCATATAAGAAGTTGCCAACTTGGCAGCAGCAAAGTACTTCGGTTACCATCTTGCCTTCCTTCAATAACTGTTCACTCTGAAGACAGCTAGCAATTACTTTTAAGGCTGATATTTCAGTGCTTGAGGATTTGCAACTTGAGGGACAGAGAATCAGCAGTTCACTGGAGCCATATTAGAACTGAACCACAGTCTATTTTGGGTCCTGCACCAACCTCCTATTTTGGGTTCTGATGTTCTCATTAGCCAAGATACACATCACCTATCTTCTCCAGTACTGAGCACTGCCCTAATTTGAATTAGCTAAAACACTGTGCATGGGGAACTTCTGGGGAGAAATATATATTGGACTAATAATGTAATTTAATCTCATCTGTCTGGTCTGCATAAAAAGAAAACAAATTACTTCCAGGAGACTGACCTTTAACAATGAAGAAACAAAAATTATGGAAGCATAAAGTCATGCACAACAAAGGAAAGCAGAAACAGGGAAGGTATCTACAGTGAACTCAATGGAAAGGGCGATTCTGAAGCACCTTGCAGTCCAAACAAACTTCAGAATTTGGAAGATTGACAGAAAACAAAATGGAAAAAATGGGCAAGTGCAACAGTTTCATGCCTGCATATCTCATAGTCAATCTGGGATAAAGGCAAGAAAGCAAATCACAGAGGGTGCACACAGTTGTATTACAGATACAGTGCTGCCCAACATATATTCTGGAGCTGTAGCAAATCCAGTCAACACCTCTTAAGTTTTGCTAATGTTGATGTTGCAGAAGTAGTCAGCAGGGGGAGTGAAACTGCAGAAACACCTTCCTCAATAATTACATCGACTACAGCAACGGGTGTTGCAGTAAACAGTGAAACAGCACAGAAGTGTTGGCACAGTCTAGCAAGGGTGGGGGGAGAAACCTTTTTTACAGGAAATAGAAAACCAAAAACATTCTACGGCTAAACTGAGAAATGCAAACAATCTAGCCAGCTAGTTCCTCTTTAAAGAGGAAATGGTGGTTTGTTGATGGTTTGGGGTGGTTTTTTTTTTTGTTGTTGTTGGTTTGGTTTGGTTTTTTAATAACTAATTCGATCTGCATCTCATTCTCATTTGTACAATGACAGGTTTTGCTCCTTGTTCCTTCAGCCCACCAAGTCTCTGCAGGCTTGATTCTGTCCTGCATTGAGCCAACCACATGAGGCCCTGGGCACACACAGATTTCAGTCTTAGAGTCCCAAGCACCCTGTAGCACAGTGATCTTCCCAAGGGCAAAGAGTAAACTTAATCCAGAGGACGGGATAAGTTATTCGTGCTTCCCCCTTGAAACTTTCAAAAAGTAATTTCCTACTTAAGTCCAGGTGCTATGTCCACATACATGAGATTAGACAGGCGGCCAGTACACTGGCTGCAGATACTTAAAGCACGTTAACATTTAATTAGGATTGTTTGCTTTAATCATTTAAAGGATATTAAATGTAAATAGAGAGTGTGAGCAAATGGAGTTGGCTTTGTGTCTGAAAGTGGTCACAGAGCTCTACAATACAGGCACAGGAGGAAACATCAGGGAAGATGACGACGGTTCCCAAGGACAGACTGAGCCTCAGAGGCATGGTCTGCCTAGAGTCCAGAAGGTGGGATAGAGGAAGGTGAAGTTTAGGAAAGAAAGATACCAGGTGACTCATAAAATTGACAAAACAATAGGATCTGCACTTCAATAGTACAGTGAGTTGGGTCCCACCAGCTGACAGTCCTGCTGTGGTATGAAGTGATGGGCTTCAGCAAGGCAGGAGCCACCTAAGGAAGTGTGTGTTTGCTGTGCTGGCTGCTCCAGTGAAAATCCTGCAGTGCAGCACACGAGTAGCATACTGCCTATCAAACATGAGATCAGTCCTTTGAGAAAACAGCTTATTTTGGGGAGTGGGAACACAGCCTTCAGACGCATTGCAAACCCATAATAATTTCACAGCATATTGCGAGTCCACAGTCTGGCCATATGTAACAGCTTTCGATGGCTCTCTAGGCACACAATCAGACAGCACAATGATAATGGTAGCAGAAGATACATACAATAAAATGCAGCGTGAATTCACTATAACACGGAACTTTTGATCTTTCAACTAGTCATATACCAGTTGCTTTTAAAACTGCAGGTTTTATGACATCAGCCATATTCATAATGTGACAAATGTTTGATCCACCTCAGTCGAAGTATTGGATATTTGGGTGAAATTCTGAGCACATTCAACCTCTTCGAGAAGTGCCAAAGACTGGCAACATCTCTGGTTCTACATGTGTATGCGAGAACCATGGAAGAGGTGACCCACACCACAGAGGCATGCAAGACTTTGCACTTGGTTCCCTCGAGTCTGTAACTCTTTCAAACATCCTTTTATTCACAGCTGTGCCATAGAAAGCTATCTCAATGCTTTCTGTGTTGGAATCAGCCAAATGAAACACTGCTGCCCTAGGGATAAGGACTAGACCAGTGGAAAAAGCTTTTCTGAAAAGAAAACATGAGAAGGGTAAGGACAGGGCTGGGCTGGAAGGCCAAGCACCTTTCTGTCTCTGTTGTAGTTTCTTGCCCATCCCCACGGGTGGTCCTACATCCCAACCCTCCCTTATCCATGGTGGAGTGGTGGCAGGAGAGGCAGTCAGCTGGGCTTGCAGAGGCTGTGTCACAGCTAAAGCAGGTAGGTGAGTCAGGGAAGGGTCACAGCTGCCCTCCTGTTCCAGTAGCCTACTGGCCCTGAGTAACTTCTTGGTTTGCCCAGGCCTGGATCTAACTCCGACCTCCTTGCTGATTTTTCACACGCTGGTCTGCATTATAAATCACCCAAGTACAGACTGATGGGGGAAATGCACAGAGCATCCCATAATGAAAGTGACCAACGCTCCACCGGAAGAAAGAAGGAAATAAGACAGATAAAATAAGGAAGAAATAAGGAGAGCAAAGATATGTAACAAGGAGGCTGTTGGAAAGAGGTGAGCACTGTATGACTAGCAGCAGCACAGAGAGAACAGGGCATCCTCTCACTTAATGAATATTTATTGCAAACCGCCGCCTATTATCTTTCAAAGAATTTTTACACAGTTCCCATGTCTTTCATCTGTTTCATGTTATGGTTTATCTAACTGTGGAAATTGCACGCGTCAGGTAAACGTTGATTTACATGCAAATTGCCTTCCCTAAACTCGCCTTTAAGTAAAATAAGATTCGGAAATAATTTTTTCTCATTAATTTGCAGTTTCAAAGAAACCCAAAAACATAACAAATGCAAATAATCTAATTCATTTGTAAATATAAAACAATTTGTTGGGATTTAACTTTGCCATATTTTCTCTCCCTTCCATGTGCTTTAAATAAATTGCAGTGTTTACCAAAGACAAACACAAGAGAGAGATGCTGGGTTGTTCCAATTCAATACCTTCTTGTTTCTTCTCTTTTAAAGGGCTACTGTCAAGATAAAAATCTCTACAGGAGTCACTCCTGGGGTAACTGCTGAATGATACAGATTTGTATCATATATTGAATTGGCTCCATAAATTTAAATCCAAGCGTTACTTCTCTGGATGACACTTTAAATTATTGTGAATTTTAAAAACCGTAGGCCTACTTTTGCAAAAATGGCTAGTGATTTGGGGACTCAGATTTTCAGGCCTCTGTTAAAGGTACTTTGAACTGTCACTCAAAAAATAAGTCAATAAGTCCCAGAAGCTGACAGTCACTTTGGAGCATCTCAGCTGTAGCACAGGCAACACCATGATTGTCTCCACTTTGTACCTTATTGGCTTGAACAGTGACACTATATTTGATAACATGAAATTTTACAAAAGGTTAGCCCTGGTTTAGTGTAGGGTGCTGGTGAAATAACACTCCTATTATGTCCATATTTTCCCACATATTAACTGACAATAATACAAAAAAGATACTCCTATTTGCTGTAGTCCTATGGGCCAATGATTTAATATTTGCAAAGTAGTAAAAGGTACCAGATTCAAGTCTTCCCTGAAGAAGATGCACACATAGATAGTAAAGAAAAACAAACATGGTGTTAGAGGTGAATCACAGGCTAAGATTCCAAAACTGGCTAAATTTCCAGTTTTCCCAACAGGTGTTTAAGCAACTGAGGGCAAGACAGTCTTCCCATGAACAGGGGTGAAAACAGTTGCTTCTTGTCATCTTTTGTCTTGCCAACAGTTGCTTTTGAGTGCTCACCTCAACCCAAAGTGCTTTGGGTTGCTTACAGTCCTTCTCCTCTAGTCTCTTTTTACCTGTATGATGACATCCCATTAACTCTGCCACACTCATGCTAATACCAAACAATTAGAAAAAAATCTGCTTCTTCTTTAAACCACAAAATACTCCTTTCCAGACTTAAGCTAATCAGGCTCTTTACCAGACGTAATATGACTTGGAAGCTGCTCAGCTGCTTCACCTTTATAATACACGTTTCAATATGTTTCGTTGCTTGAAGAAATTTCTCCCAATTTTAATGGGCAGTTTGTTGCATTTATTGTTCAGCTCTCTAATGCAATCCCTGCTGGCATCACCAAAAGTAATTCCCAACTTACATGCGAACTGCATAAAATGTCTTGATGTATTCTTACATTACTGCAGACAGGTGCCCTCATTATTAAAACTATTACTACCACACTTGACACTATATTCACTGACAGTTTCTCAGCACAGAGGCCAAGCTAAATAGACTATAAAGAAAAAAAAACCCTCTTAGCCAAAAAGGTGATCCCTTTGTGCCAGTCTTCAGGGGTACGGAAGGAGCATCTCTCCCGTAAACAGGCAGAAAACTCTCATCACCAGCCCTGTCAATCCGGAAGCAACACGAAAATTCCCTCTTCAAAGGAATCCGAAATGAATCAACAAATCTATAGCCCTTGAAAGGAGAAGCAAAACCGGAGGCAGCCAGGGCTACCCGGGGTCCTGAGCCCTTCTTATCTTGCAGGGCTGCTGCCAGGAGCCAGGAGAGGGAGCCCGCTAATTGGGAAAGCCCACGGTGAGGCCCGCAGTGAGCTGGCGGTGGGCTGCAATTTGCAAAGCAACAGCAAGGAAGTAAACAAGGCAAAGCTATCTCTGCCTTCCCTGGCAAGAAGTCTTTGCCACTGTAATATTTGCATGTAAGAAGAAGAAACATTTACAATTAATGGAGAGAGAGCACAAGCTCCTAATGTAGGCTGCTGGTCCCAGTCCAAAAAAGGACTGGTCTTTTGGATCTCCGGTAAACGCTACCTGAATTCTCTGGCCCTGCTACAATGTCTCCCCAAATCCCTGACCACCCTGCCACCCGACAGAAGGGATAAAACAAGGGAGAAAACAAAATAAAATGTCCTTGTCACATTGCAAAGGGAAAATTACCAGGCACTGAGTAGAACAGAGATGAAGAATGATTTTGAAAAAGATAATTGAACATGTTGTAATTTGCTCTCTTCTGTGTTTCAATTTTTATCTGCTTGTAGCTCATTTTGCCAGTCATGCAAGCAAGTACGAAAGGGAGGGAGAACACACATGGATGTGTGTGTGCAGGGTTAGCATGCATGCGTGCAAATAAATTAATGATAATAATAAACCCACAAGCCAAGGCTTCCCTGTGAGGGATTTTCAGAGGGTGGCTGAGCTCCATCAAGCTCAGGTTCACTATAAGATAGCAGCTCAAGCTGCTGAAGAGAGTTTGCTCTGCTGAAAAAGCCCTCAACTCCACAGACACCCTCTGCTCTGTCCATTGGAGATGGAGACTACAGCCCAGTTCCAGGGAAACCCCAGACAAAGCAAAAGGAGTTTCTCAACTCCGATGCGATCAAGGGCCAAGGTCTCCCAGCTGAGACTCTGAAATGAGCCTTCTTGAAATGTTAGCTCTACTTGTATGCAAATGAATATTTATGCTGCTGGCACTTTAAAGGCAAGGAAAAGAACAAACCCGTGTTCACAGCCCTTTAACCAACAGGACTGTGTTGCACAAATCAATCAAGGTGAAGTCAGCAATCACTCACTCATTTACCTCTGCTGTCTACATTTGCTACCAGCCTAATACTGAGTTATTCACAGCTGTCTTACATAGTGGGATTAAGATGGAGAATGGCATACTGGGGCCCCAAGTCACAAAATATCATGCCCTATGCTGACTCATGTCCCTTTGACAAATTTGGTCCCTGGTTCCCAGGAAACAGCCACTTCAGATCTCTGCTTTAAAAGAAGTAGATGGCTCTTTTCACTTACAAGAGATTTCACACATGTAGCTAGACTTCCCTGTTATGTGCCCCTAGCCTTAACCTTCTCATGTCCACTGGCATGCATGTGCATACCACATGAATGAGGAGAAAGAGTTCATCTGCTCCATATTCTGCTTTCCATCATCTCTTTCCCAATGTTTAGGAATTTATAGCCCATGACAACTAATCAATTCACACTACAGTCTCCAGAAGATCATTGTACCTGGAGAGAAGCTGAAAGATCAGCAAAGGCACGTTCTTGCAAATACCCACTGGACTTACTGAGCCTGGCTGCACTTGGGATCAAATCAGGTTTCACTTAACCACAGGCTGGAGCACTTGTGATTTGCATGAGTAATTAGGACTGATTAATAGAATGAATTGCTTAATTAAGCTTATCTCAAAAGGTGCCCCTTGAAGACTCATGAATCTGAAAATCCAGAGACAATTTCTCTTCAAAATCCTTTTTTAGGTTAGAGTGCTTTCAGCTTGGATCACTGGATGCACACGTTTGTGTGGGTGTGTCTCTGTTGCCCAGATTAATCAAAACGATGGAATGGATGCACAAAGGTCTCAGGCCTGATGACAGATGAGAATTTCTTAGAAAACTCAAAAGGATCTCGTAACCCTGAACAAAAAAGTGCTCCCAACAGAGGTAATGGCTTTTCTGCCAAAAGCAAATGACACTTCTGTCTGGCAATTTATGGTTCTGCCAAAGCTTGCTTTACTTTATATCATTCACCTTTGCCTAATTTTGGTTGAGCCCAGCTCCAGTAGTCTGACATGCTGACAGACCAATTTCCAATATTTTGCCTACAATACAAATTTAGACAATACTTTGTGATAGGAACCCTGGTACCCCTATGTGCTGTTAAATCTAGGATTTCAATGACCGGCAGAGGTGTACGTATTGTGCTGGAGTTTGGGGAAAATCCCAGTATAGACCACTGGTTTTCCTGGAGCAGGTTAGAGACCTGGACACCTTTCCTGCTGAGAGCTGTTGTTTTTATTTCTGTTTTCTCCATACTGGAAGCAACATCTAGATTTTATTTCATTCGAAGTCAGAAAAAAAGCCAAACAACTTTGACATTTCCCATGAAGCGAAATTTTAATACATGTGCAAACATTTGGTTTAGAGCATTGGAAACATCCTATTTAGGTGAAATCAAGGCATTTTTACAGTTTTTTTGATTCAGAAGTAAGAAAACAACATTATGAATGAACATTGCAACATGAGGAACTTGCCAATGAAAAAATGTTCTGTCAAGAAACTCAATGGCCTTTGCAAGCAACAGCCTTGCTGAAAGGGGAAATGGAACCAATTTTCTAGGGCTTGTGAACTGCTTTTTTGGATGGTGGGTAGAGGATCCAGTGATGGCATGCAGTCTCATAAATCATGAAACACTGTAATGTGACAGACTTCACGCTCTTACAGATGCACAAGAGCTTTATAGTTACTCCCTGCTGTAATTTGAAAAGGGTACAGATGTTTATGGAACATGCTTTATCAAGAGTAATGATGGGCTAGGGGGACCTGCATGTTTTACTCTTCTGCTGGCACCCAAAGAAGGTGCCTTCTACACATGCAGGAGGTAAGCCTTAGAGGACTGTTGAAAGTACTGGCAGTGGAGCAGGGACTCTCTTTTTCATAAGAGTGCTGGGACTAGGGATGTGCCAAGTCCACAGAGCAGTCAGGCAGCAGTTAAATATGGAAAGGCATCTGGAGAGGGGGAGGGTCACTTGCAGAAAATTTAAATGAAGTGCCAAGAGGAAAAAAGGATGATGAAAAGGGAAAAAGTCAGCCAGATCAATCAAGGAAAGAGGCATCTGGAAGAAGCACTTATTGATCCAGCTGTTAAAGAAACCTTCTGAACCAGGTTACCCAGCAGCCACAGACTTTCCTCTCTCACAAAGCAAGTGAGATACTTGCTTTGGTTAATCAGGAAAAGAGGTTACATGAGAAAAGAATAAAGCTCAATTTTTCCAGGCTAAGGTTTTGTTCCCTTAGAAATCCTCAAGAGGATGAAACAGTTGGACCTTAAATGGTAGCCAGAGCAGAATGTAAGATACAAGATTTAAAGATTAATTATGTATCGGTGGAATTATTACAAAAAAGAGAAGCAAACCTTCTCTACTGTTGCACCTTTACCTATCTTAGAATTTTGGGGGAGTGGGGAATTAGCAAGTGAAGACTTTCACGCTCTACTTGTACCATACTGTGAGCAGTATTAGAAAGTTGTCAGGGGATGTTAGATTGGATTTTTTCTCTATTCAGCATCATATAGTTATTTCTGCTCATCCCCTTTTCTATTCCAGATTTATTCTATTTGGGTAAATTGAGAAGATGCATTTGGTGTCAAACAGGTGTCAGAAAGTAGAAGGTAGAGATTTGGATTTCTCCTTGTTCCTTAAACATCAAGCCTTGCACTTCTGAAATAAGTTCTTTGAAAAATCTAATTTGTGCATTCTGAGTTGCTGTTGGATCTTTATGTGATAAAACATGGCCAAACCAAAGCTCCTGATTTCTAATATATGCTCAGCTTTGTCATCAGGGCCACCCTTATGGGAAAGAATTCTAATAAGAAGAATTAATCACAAAATGCCTTTAGTCTAGTAAGTGTAGAGTTGTGAGAGCAACAGAACTATGATATTGCAAAAACTACTCATGTTTGGGAAAACTATAATAATATCCTGCAATCAAGCACCCATCAGAACCTTAGATTAAAAAACACACATTATTTCCTGCTTAGGGACATCGTAAGGCCAAAAGCAAGGGATAGTGACTGTGTTTAATCAAAGATCTCCATAAATGCTACCACAAAAAACAAACTGAACTCAAAAGCTAATCTTGTTTCCATTTCAAAGACATCCTATTTTCATGCTGTTGAGTGTCTGTCACTGTCATGCTGTCACAGGATTTGTTGATTCTGGTCAAGTTTGTAAGAAGTACCAGCATAATTTCTAAAGGAGGGACAAAAGCAGCATATAACAGTAACCAACTCAGAAATTTAGCTTTGAAAAATATAAAGGCACAGATTCAAGCGGTCAGAGTTCAGATTCAAAGCATACCCATTTTGGTGTTCTTAACTGAAACTCTGAAGATTAGGAGAATCTGTGAATAAAGTTTTCATGCCGCATGTAACTTTTGGAAAGTTAGGAATACAGATTTTAAATGGCCATCACTTCCTGTTTAAGAACAGGGGGCCACTTCTGTCCCTCTGATTTTCTATTTTAGCTCAGGAGATGACCCTTCTTCAGATCACTGTTACCAGTGTTTCAAGAGGGAAAATGGTAAATAACGTGGAAATTTTGCCCAAGAAAATAGAAAGAAGAAAAAAGAAAGATAAAGCACAGCAGAAGCAAGATGGAAAAGGTTACCAAAGTTAATTGGCACACTGGCCTGAAAGACTTACAGTATATTCTGTTCTGGTTTTGAATTATTCTCCATGTACAGAGCTTATTACAATCCTCAAAACTTCCCTCCTCCCAATGAGATATGCCTTCCCTTCTGCGTGCAGTGCACAGGCACAGATGGAGCATTAGGCAGAACTGCTGTGAAAACATGCAGACTTACCTCAAATCTATCCACACCTCCTTTTTTGTCATCCATCCCCACACCCAAGCCCACCTGTTCCTGCAGTACCTTCAGTTATCAAGCAGCTTTCAGAGCCTTAACATCTGCACCTCCTTACTCACTCCTAAGCCCATTAGCCCACAATCTGTAGGTATTAATACACAATTCATGTGCTTAGCTCAAAACAGCACATGAAGATGATGAAACGTAAGGTGTATTTGAACTACAGCTTTAAAAATTATGGCAATTCTCCAACTGCATCGTACATTTGCAGTGCTTCTCATTTATCATGTTCCCTTGTATCTGCTAAGGTCCAGACACATAAGAAAGCAATGAAAGAACCAACATCAAAACACCAAGATGCCAGGATGGTGGCAATCTTACCAGTTCTCCAGTTTTGCATAACATATCTTGCAGCTATCCCAAAAACCATTTGCATTAGAGTGAACATGAGGAATGTTTTGTGGGGCCTCCTAATGTGGACTGATACATTCCTACAGTCTTTTTTTAAAAACAAGATTTCTATAACAAGTGTTTTGGGGTACAGTTATTTAGTTCTCCATCCTCTGTCAGCACATGCACAGTGACAGGGGATGCTGTCAGCCAGGAATGATACAAGTTGATAAGACTTAGCCTCAGGATGAAGGACTACAACAAAAGCAGGAGACGGATCTGCAGATCCAAGCAGGGTTTATCCTGGATTTTAAACAGTGATACGCTCAAGTCAGTCACAGAAGGCATTTGTGAGGCTTCTGGATTTGTAAGTACAAAGGAACTGTAGTGGACAAACCTGGAACTGTAGGAAGGGATGCAGGATAAGTCAGCAGAGATGGATATGGAGAGCCCAGGGCTGGAAGCATGAGAAATGCAACAAGGCACGAGGAGTTTTTTCAACATTACAAAACATTTGGCTATGGAAAGCTTGTCTTTTCCTTATTGATGCAAACACTGAGTGAACTATTTACTGCAACTAAAATAAACATATAGTAAAACAGAAAGCAAATAAAATAAATTTTTCAGCAAGCCCACCCTGTAGTGTCATTTTAGAGCAAATAAGTACTCTGAATGCTACCCCTTAATGAGCTTTAAACAGCAGTTAAGGGAAAATACTACTAATATCCTTATGAAAATAAACATGTCCTGTTGATGTAAATGTTCACTAACACTGTCAAGGTTGATAGACTTACTTTATTTATATCAATGAAACACTGAGGACTGTGGCCCATGATCTCTACCAGAAAGGGTTGCTTTTCCTACAAGCCTGCTTTTTTTGCATAACAGGTTGTTCTTCCTTAGAAAACTGAAGATAGGCAACAATAGCTAAGAAACAGCAAGAACTAGAACAGAAGAAAACACTGGATCTAGAGAAGAGAGAGCTGGGAGTGGAAGCTGTGCTCCCGGAAAGAAAATCCGTAGAAGCTGAAGGGAAGAAGAAAGCAGAAATTGAAAAGTGAGGAAAAACAGAAAGGTCAGCAAGGAATGG
The DNA here is from genome assembly GCA_038090715.1 of Florisuga fusca. NCBI lineage: Eukaryota > Metazoa > Chordata > Aves > Apodiformes > Trochilidae > Florisuga > Florisuga fusca. Next base: position 52,446,776 of record JAAWXA010000004.1, on the reverse strand, counting down.
GGGAGACATCGAGTACCAGGTAAGTCAGACCGTAGAGCAGTAATGGTCATTATGGGGAGAGACAGTCTGCAAAGATGGACTGTCATTCAGCAGATCACACAGACTTGGACTGAGATGTCAGATGGAGGGATCGGTCTCAGCCCTTAAGGGAAGATAAGGTCAAGTAAGTGACCATCACAGCAAATGAAGGATCCAGTTGAAGACTGGAGGTCAAATGAGGCCATGAATGAAAGAAGCTGAGTGACAGAAGAATGAAGCTGGCAAGGATGAGATGCAGCCTTGAAAGCACTGAGATCCAATAATGGTAAGGCAGCATGATGTTGCCTTGGACATTCAGAAGAGAGGGCACAAGCTATAGAGTAACAGAGAGAAATCCAGAGCAGAAAAAATAAACCAAATAATCACTGCCTCATCTGGGGTTTCTTCTTGCATCCTTTCCATTTTAGATGACATAAAAATACTTCTATTAACCAGAGAAACACTTAAAAATTAAGAAACACTTGTTCCAATAAATGTGTCTGAACACCGCGAGCATTCACACACACACATGCACATGGGAAAATCACCCAAAAAAAATTTTTCCCCCTGGAGGTCGTTATTATGCAAAAATTACTCTAATTAGGTCATGAATATATTAGGCCGTATTCAGTGCCAACAACAGTAGGGGGAGAAGGAAAGAGAGAGAATTGGAAATGTGACATGCATACACTCCCAGTGTGGTTAGGGCAACTGGATTCCAAAATGCCATTACGAGATAAAAAGGTCACCCTGTAGAGAGGTAATTGGTACAGCACTCTAGAAGCTGATTAAAAGGACCTTTTTTGTTTTTTTTTTTTGGGGGGGGGGTGTGCAGGAGGAGGAGGGAGGGTTAACATAGGGTCTCCCCTGACAAAGCATATGGTCTTCATCAAACATCTGTTTTTAGGACAGTCGCAAAGGAAAAGGCTGACACCCTTGACATGTCATTGAGGCAGATTAATTTGTTTAATAACACCTTGACTTGCATGTTTAAAGGCAACATTAAAGCCAGAGGGTATTTTCACTCCTGCAGGTTAGTCTCTGTTCAAACACGGGAACCTTCATTTTCCTAGCTCCCATCACATCTATTGTTCAGACACTGCCCATGTTGCATTAGCAAGAAGTAAATACTTTTAATGAATCAGTAACAGCTGGGGGAACAGTACAGGTGAAAGCTACTTCTTCACCCTCTCTTCTCCTCAACAAATACCAAATTCTGACAGGCTCCTACAGATGGAAGTAACATGGCTCCTGGCTTGGCAGGCAAGAGAGAACAGCAGAAACACCAATCACACACCGTCCCCATAGAGAAATTTAAGAAAGCTAGTCTTGAATAGATCATAAACAATTCTTAAAAGCTGTGTTAAATAAGATGCTATTTAAGCTCTCAGAGTCATTAGTGGCTCATGAAAAGGCTCACTTCTGTGTCTGTAAAGACAAGCAGTCTGGCCCAGCCTTTGGGGTCAGGACCATAGATGATGTACTATGAGTAGTCAAGGAAAAAAGGAGGAGAAACAGCCAGGAACACAGGCAGTGCTGCTCCTGGAAGAGAGGACAGCAGAGAGCTGGGTGCACCAATTTTCTTGGGAACCAGTTCAATTTTATAGCTCCTTGTGCCTCCCCAGACAGAAGCATTCCTTGCACTGTCCAACTGAGTCTTGCTCTGGTGGCCACCGGCCCTTTCCCCTGCTTAAAATGATGAACAGTTAAATGTTATGCTGAGCTTACAAGCATTCCTAAATACCACCACCTATGGAGCAGAGTCACTGGCAGCAGAGATGGAGAAATGCCTGGCACAGAAGGAGATTTGGAACAGCTTAGCATGGACCATTTTTCCCTGCCAGCAACGCCTGGGCAAAATTTAGAAACAATGATTATGCTACAGCTTTGTCTGTGAAGAAGAGATTTAAAATCACACAGTGTGGACTTGAGCACCTGCTTAAAGGTGCTATGCTTAAAATATTACAGGTTTAAGTCCCCCTTTTGATTCACAATGGACTCAGGAAGATAACTTAAATTGACTTGCTTCTTTCAGCACCCAGCAAAAGAAGCATGCACTGAAAATAGCCTCAGAATTAGCAGTTTTAGTCTATGATACCCTGAAGAAGAATTTTTCAACTACACTTTGAGTACAGCTGGGAAACATTCCCATCCAGTGTGAAATATTGACATTTCAGCATTCAGCCTGGTTTCCCAGCAAACTGAAAGGTTGAAATTAAACATGTATTGAACTGAGTCAAAATAAAACATTTGGTTCACTTCTATAAAATTAAGTTTTATGATTTAGGTTGAGCTGACAATAAAATTAAGTTTTCCATTTTGATTTCCCAAAAGAAAGGTTCAATTTTGTGAAAAATCTTTTCCCAGAAAATCATTCCCATGGAACATTCCTAACCACCTGTAATTTTCAATGATACAGAAAATAGCCACCACAGCTCCCTACAATATAGAACTGCCTAACCCTTAGAAATGCACACCTTATCATAAAAATACTAGTAAAAAATACAAATAAATATACCTCTCTCATTCACTAGACTTTCCTGATGTCTAGGATCGGAACTTTGTAGTCTGAAGCAAAACTTTAAGAGACTGAAAACTTTGTCAGAGTGCCCCCCACCAAATGCAACAGATTTACAATACCAAGTCACTGCTGAAGTTTTAATTTAAAAAAAAAAAAATATTTCCTTCATTTTTCCCTTGTAATGTTCACAGCGTAAACAAATACAGAGAGAATGGTTTGTCAGTGGAGGATGGAAGGCCTTTTAATTTATCTTAAATTCAGAATCACAGAATGTCTTTGGTTAGAAGAGACCTTCAGGATCATCCAGTCCAACCTTTGACCAACACTGGAAGCTCACCACTAAACCATGTCCCTAAGGACCACATCCACATGCTGTTTAAATAACTCTAGGGATGGTGGCTCCACCACTGCCCTGGGTAGACTATTCGAATATCTGACAAGATATTGGACACACACCTTTCAGTGAAAAAATATTTCCTAACATCCAGACTAAACCTCCCCTGGTGCAGCTTCCATCCATTTCCTCTGGTCTTGTCACAGTTCACTAAGGAGCAGAGGCTTTTTCCTTCCTCCCTCCAACCTCCCTTGTGGTAGCTGAAGAGAGTGATGAGGTCTCCTCTTCACCAGACTAAACACCCCCAGCTCCCTCAGCCGCTCCTCACAGGACTTGTGCTCCAGGACCTTCTCTGGACACACTCCAGCACTTCTATGTCCATATAGTGAGGTGCCCAGTATAGTCGACTATCAACCAATACCCCCAGGTCCCTTTCCAACTTGCAGCTTTCTAAACACACATCCCCAAGTCTGTAGCTTGCTGTGGGGTTGTTATGACCCATGTGCAGGAACTGGCAGAACAGGCAAGCAAATTTAGGCTACTTGAAAAGAAAAAAATGAAAGAATGTGGCATGCATCGCTACATTACTGTTAGACTACTTCTTCATATAATTTAATTACCATATATAATCTTAGATGGTTTTATAGCTTTTATACTTATAACCCGATTATCTTAGCTTTACAGAATCTTACTTATGCATTGCCTTAGAAAATACATAGGAGGGAAAGAACATTGCTATCCCTCCATACAGGTAGAAAACACAGAGAAACTAAGTGACTTGCATTGTAGTCACAGTGCAAGCCTATGGCAAAAGGAAGCAACTGAGATCTTGTCTTTTTTTTCTTTTCTTCTATTTTGTTTTTCCCCAAGAACAGAAATTAAGAGAAATTAAATTGGGAGGTATATGCCTAAACCCTTGGCAATAGAGATGTTTCCCACAGCTGTTCCCTGCTCCTTCAACACTCCACGGAGTCTTCAACCTCCTTCTCTTGCATCTTGCAAGCCAGAAACACTTTGTAGGAAATAGAGGGTTCACAAGTACTATGGGGATGTACTGACTGCTTCAGAGATGAGGGACAGGCAGAAGATCAAAGTAGTCTATGGCAGAAGCAGAAGAAATTACACTGCTTCCTTTCCAGGTGTTTAGACTTGGTTACTTCCACACTGACCCCTGAAGGAGCTGAGGAGGAGGGTGGAGGAAAAACTTCTAAAAGATGAGTTTTGTTCATGTACAAATTTAGACTCTTCTAATTTCAGTTTCAAATAACAAATGTTTAACACATTAGCAGCAGCTGTTAAAATATTTGACAATCTACTTTTTTTAACCAAGAAGTATGATAGTGATCATCCATCACTTGCAACCACTTTCACTTGAAGAAGAATCTGAATTTACACCACTCTGCCATGCCTGTGCCAATAACTGTATGCAGACCACAGGAGTGACAGGAGGGGGGGGAAATGCTCTTTATCTCTCTGATGGGAGAAATTACTCCATCTGAAGGGACAATTCCCTTGCTGCTTCCACAATGCCTGGTGCCTAGTGTTCCAAAGGGCACTAAGAGTCTTCTGATATGTGCTAGGTGTAGTGGCAAATAAAATCCTGGGCACATGCAAGCACTGATATAAGCATCTCTACACCCAGTTGGAACAAAGGGCAGGTACACATGGAAACTGCTCATACATCCAAACTGTGCAGTTCATGCCTTCAATATCCTGCAATAGCTACACAGACTTCTATCACACAGCACTGATTCCTCCAAGTCTTTACAAGCAGGACAAATTATGATCCCTTCCCCCCAAGATGACCAAGTCAGTATGAAGAGTCTCCACAGTGTTCAGAATTCCTGATTCGGTTTCTTCAATGATAGCTATTCCGTAAATAACTATAAAAGGAAATAAACCAGGCAGGTTTGTGGCCACTGGAGTCTACTGGGGTCACTACCTTGTGTCACCTTGCCTGTCTGTCTTCTCTATCATCTATCATCTGTTGTTTCCCAACTTAGGATAGATAGAGACGCTCTGAGACAATGAATATTTTGTGCACTCTCTTGTCCATTTAAGTTTCTGTGACCATTGATACTGACAGCTTCTGGAAGCACACATACAAGGGAGCATTTGTTCTTTACTAACAATGTTGTTAGGAGCCTACATGTACTGTGTCATTCCTTGCAGCTGGGGATTTCATATTACTGACATGTAATTTACATAATTAAAGTGTACAAAGAACACAGACACAGAAGCTATGTTAAATACCCCAGAAGAGGCTATTATGGACTAAAATAATGAAAATCGTCAGGCTTTTTTCAAAAATCTAACAGGTATATTCCATGCTACCTCCAAGCTAGTAATTCACAGAGCTGCCCCCCTCCCCAAAAGAGAAAGACTGAGTTGATGTGACCCCTATTGTCTTCCATCAATAAACTACAAAGTATAAATGTGTTAGCATGCTTCTACTGCTCATCTGCAGCTACAGAGACTTTGCAAACTTGCCTGCATGGGTACTGCACACTATATTGGTATTTTGCCTCCATTTCTCTGATGTAGAGGTGACTGAAAATTTGTATGACACAGTCCACCTGTGATAAAACTCAGAACCTGGGTCAAAAAGCCACAAAGCAGCAAGCTTGGACAGCTCCTTTTACATAAACCATTTTGAACAGCTTTCCAGAGTTTAAAGACAAAACACTATCCCAGAAGAGTATTAAATAACAAATGACTATAGAAGGGGAAAGACAAGTGGCAGAGGCAGCAAAGAATCAGAGGGATAATCTGAGATAAGACCTGAAATGAGGCTGTAAGTTGACAAGTGGGAAAAGTATAAAATGACTAATCTAGATAAGATCAGAAGTAGATTTACAGGGGGCAGAGAGCTAAAGGGCTGAGCTTCCTGGTCCTAGGCTTGCTAGCTCTGCAGAGGTGTAGCACAGCCTCCCTGTGATGGCTGTCACTGCCCTAAGTGTTTTCTGAAGAGGGCAATGCTCTAGATATAACAATCAGTGTAACTTTATTGGCAGTGGTTCCAAAATTTTTTATATTTTGCACTCATATAGACTTAAAAAAAGGCCATGCATACAGAGCAACAAAAACAACAACAAAAAAAAAACCATGGAAAGATTTTTCTCCCACATTTTCCAACTCTTTGCCTGTATGTGATACTCCTTAGTGTTTATATGCTTAGTGAAATTACATTCCAACACAAAAGTAAAAATTGATGTTGATCATTACTATAATTCTGCAAGAACTGGGCTCCAACATCATAAGCAGTGTTACAGAAATCCTTGGGGTTTGAAAATGAAATCTAATTTCAAATCTATTAATGTAATTCTATAAACCAACAAAAATTTCTCACCAGTCTCATGAGTTGCTGGTGACTCTCTACTGCTGACTTAATCTAGCCTATGTATCCAGAAGTTAAGGGGCACTTCAATATCTGATTAAATTATGCCCTCGGGACACTCCACCTCAAAAATCTTTCTTCCACTAGATGGATGCACATGTAACCAATTTCATCCATTAAAAAGTCTTAATAGCATTTCCACCACAGGCCTAAAGCTAGCAGAAAAGTCCCTGCTAATAATGCCTGGAGATTACATCCAACTTGGGGATTAGAATAATTTTGAGGATCAGGGTCACAGAGAATAATCATGTTGCTACACTGGATGAACATATCATATATTTTCCTCTATTTTGCAAGTTGGGAGCAATACATTTCACAGCCATAATCAATTCATCATTTTCAGAATCTATCACATACGTTATTTCCATGAAAAAATGATGTGACATGTGCAAAGACCTGGTTTGGCAATAGCATCCTCAGATAAGTTTTCAAAGGAAACCAGTACATTTTTCTGAAAATCTATGCCTCTTTACCTCAAGGACAAATTTTTCCTGGGCTGCCAACCTGGTCTCTTTTAGTGCACTGACCTCTATTTCTGACACTTTGGCAGTTTCCTCAGTAGCACTGTTCATTTGAGGAACAGTGGAAAATATCTCTGACCTCTCTCAGAGTTTTCAATCCCTAAATGACCTTCATGTATCATTTTAATCATATTTCCCTGTAACACGTTTCAGACCATCATCCTGGTGCCCTTAAACAAAATCCTTTGCAGTTCTGAGAACTTCTTAATCCTAAAAGGGACTTGAAACATACACTTCAAGCTAGTAGTTTCATTGATTTTCTAAAAGGTCTGTTTCTTAATTACATTATCAGGTCAACTCTTCACATTTTCTTAAGATTAGGAAGATTGTTGTTTTGTTTTGTTTTTCTTTAATCATATTAACATATCTCTGGCTGTTTGTGTCCTTTCCTATAAATCTTTCTTACAAATGCTCAAGAGTATAACTGCAGCCTTCAGATCTCTTCCTCTGTTATTCAGTTCGCAAATCTTACATTTGCAGTTGGACAGAAAACGTAATTCCTCTACTCCTGCCAGGTGTCTGCCCAGTGCTTTTCCTGGAAACCACAATGGCTTGCAGTCCATTTCAGCTAATACCAGCCTCCAACAGATACACCCTAGAAATTTTTCATAACCATGAGCTAAGCTATGGTATCTTTCTCTACTTGTATATACTGAGATTCAAGTTTTGCTGTAGCTATGATAACATATGGGCCTCCATTTTTCAACACATTATATATCTAAATGCTCTAGTAGCTGCTCTAGTAGCTTCATGTTTAGTATTATCTACTATCCCTTCATTACGAACTTGCTCATTAGTTGCCATTTATTCCCCAAACTCTTCATCAGCATGGGCATCCAATCTCTGCTGGGCATTTTTGCATTAATTTGATCTCAGGCTGCTGATCTGAACAGCCATCCACATTGGTCCATTGGGGTAGACGTATTATTGACAGCCTGAATCTTCAGATCTGTCTCCACCAGTTCCCAGTTACTGTCTATCAAAAGGAATTTACATACTCTTTCACTGTGGCAAGAATCCATATTTTTCCAGCATTATCCCAAAATACAATTTTCCTACAGATACCAAACACAGCACAAATCAGTGCTATTCCTTTGAGATGCCAAGGAGGTGGTTGATCACACATACACACCTTCTCTTCTCAAGAGAACATGCCAGAGTTTTTCTGATGCTTTAATCACAGACAGATACTTGGAATTAGTCAATAACTCTTGTCAGGTAATGGAAATTTTTGCTCTTTGCATATTGCTTTAATTATGTGGACCCTAGACACAGGTGTAAGGAGCTCTCTCTCTCTCTCTCTTGATTATTCCAGTTCATGCATTACTCTCATCTCACTCTCTACATCTGTTCCTTAAGGGAAAACAAACTTTTTCAAAGGAGTAAGAGCTACACCCTTATCCAAGGGTGCATTCTTTAATTCCAAATGGACATCCTTAAGCTTATCGTAATTATTTGTTTTCCCTCAAAGAAATCCATCATCTTGATGCAACCAGTAGTCTGACGAAGTTTTACACAACAATAGTGAGCTCCCCTCTATTACTATAAGAAATTTTCACTTTTCCTCCATGTTATTTATTCAATAAGGATTGCTATCTCTACATTTTAAATGTTGGCTGAGTGCAGTAATTTCCTCTGTCTCTTCATATATGTTTCAGTATGGAGCCTAAGCAGTCAAGGTGAGCGTGCAGAACAGTTTCGTAGTCAAAATAATGCTCCTAAAGTGAAATGAAATTGATAGCTTGACAGAAAGTTACAAGAGGTACATAATATAAAATGTATAATTAAAACATGGTATATAGCTTGGGTGTCCAGAATTACTCAGAACAGGTTAAAAGATTTAAATCTTAAAAGATTTTCAAAACAATTCTCAAACTTATGAACTGATTACAGTAGAAGGTAAAAATTTGGGGTCTGGATGTGATGGGAACACAGTGGAGTCATCAGTTGATACTCTCTTTCCCCACATTGCAGGCTTTGTACTTTGTGGTGCTAAATGTACCATGGAACCACTAAGAGGTGAAACTATTTCCCTTTGGAACCAGTGTGTTTAATAGAAGCCTTGGAAACAAAAAAAACCTGCATTCTGAGGCCATGGTTTAACCTGCAGCTATGTTCTTTGTTAGTAGCCAACCAATATACTGATGAGGGGAAAATGAAACTGGGAGAGGTTTCTTTCTCCTGAAGTGTTATTCTAGTAGCAAAGCCCATTGTAGGCTGATTACAAACCCAACTCTCATTGCCATACAAGCCAGTAAAAAACTCTTATTCTTTTGCATGTCAAGGTTTAGGTTGGATTGTCAACTAGAATTTGCTCTAAAATTTTTCAATACTTTAATCTCTTTTTGAGTTAAAAAATATGAACAGCTCTTTTTCACAATTTTTGTGAAGTGCCTGATGTTTCTTTGTGTCCCTCTGTCAACCCAATGAAATCACATTATATCACAAAATCCAAAATTTAAGTAGATTTTACTGACTATCCTCCAGGCAGCTTCACTGTTCATTTTTAATCCATGTAGAGTGCTTAAAAACCACCACGATAAGTGTTTTATAAAGGCACATAGATAGATTTTGACATTGGTTCACAAAACAGGCAGTCTTCAAGGGCAGCAATTGTAGAATCTCTAAGAAATTGCCAGCATTCAGGAAACAAGACATGATTGTCCATCACTATAGCTGATGAAGCAAATAAAAACTTGTGGAATAAATATATTCTGTGACAGCACCTGTCATTGGTGAATTCTTTTGCCTGCCACATCAAAGATAGTGGATGATATCTGGAAGACAGTGGGGTTTTTTTGCTGACAGATAGTTTTTTCCACAATTTTCAAGCTGCTAATGGAGTATAGATATTGTTTTCCAGTTCTCTCTATCTTGGCTAGCACTTTAATTCAGTATTGATATTTAATTTGTTCCTTTAAGTTAGCGATCTGATGACTCTTCAATCCCAGTTACTAAGAATTTAACAATTTATGTCTTCAGCTATTAATGGAAGAGGAAAAAGTGAAAGTGAAATAAATGGGAAAGTTCTGTAAGCAAAATATTTTTTAAAGAGCTAGTTAAAGTTGCTAAGAAATTGAAGTACCTTCTGTTCCCTTCGTTTACAAGCACCTAGAAGCCTCCAAGTAAACAATTCAAGGTGCCATAAAATTTTATACTACCCACAGTATAAGCACTGCATAATGCCAAGGAGAAAGAAATAGGTATTTCTTCACTGCATAGAGAATTCAGCCACTCCTCACAACAAATTCTCTAATGCAATGTCAGAACACCAGTAAGTAATGTCAAAAATAAAACCAGAGAGACAAATCAAGTCTTATACTTTGCTGAAAAACAAAGAAGATATGGCAATACTGATTGGCATGTTCAGAATTAATGCAGCTCATGAGACTTAAGACATAGAATGTGCACTTTCATTTCTAGGGAATGGGTTTCTCACCCTTCCATCTTTCAAAAGAAAAAGTGTACACGAAGTGCAGGCCAACCCATTGAAGTTCTGATCATCGGTTTTGCTATTTCTAAAAAAAAAAAGGAACATCTCTAGTCTGGAAGTTATGTTAATTACAAAAGTTAATTACAAAAGTAACTACAATTATTTATGATTTAAATGCCCACTTTTATGAGTATTTCACTGTTAAGTTACTTCAGCAGTGTCAGCTTCTTGAGCAGTCCTATATCAGCAGTTAAGAAACTGCAAAGTAAAATTAACAACATAAGGAAAGGTACTGCCCATCATACATTAATTTTATATCAAGTCATAAAACTTCTCATTTAAATAAAGCTGAAGCATAGTTTCATCTCTGTCAAAACAGATTCTCACAACACAAATGTACCAGGACTGAGTCCTAGAGAACCTGCAATTGCTCTGAGGAGACACTGTTACATCTGCTTTGGAATTTTTTTTTCCAGAATAGCAGACCTTTGTTTTGATGGCCATTTTATATGTTGGCAACTTCAAGTTCAAAGGTTTTAATTTTGGTTTTCTTCATATTAATATTAAGAATTTCAACAGACAGAATGACAGAAATGATCATTAGAAGGAAAACCTAGAGGTCATTTAGCCAGGGACATGTACAGCCAAGTCTTAAAAATATCCAAGGGAGGAAAAAAAAACCCAACCAAAAAACCCCACAAAGATAGACAAATGCAGGTCTAGATGGACTCTTCTCCTTATAAAAGGCAAAACAACCAGGTGCAGAACACCAGGAGCAATGCCGGGGTTTTCTCACCTTACTTTAGTCATAGTATTTCCATGTTGTGAAGGTTTTTTTTAGGAGGAAATGGAAGTAGTTAATGTCACCTCAATCTCCTGGGATGAACATGGTGCTACATGACACCTTAACCCCTTTGCTCTTTCTATCAGCTCCTCTCTTAAATAGGGCTGTTGCTTAGAAGATGAAATATATTTACAAATTAATTAACTCTGGCCACTGACTGAAGAATTAGATTTCCACTAGCAGGGATTCTGTCTGAGTGATGGATACACAGAATATCGGAGGAATAAAATACTAGCCCTTCTTGTCTCCCAAATCTGAATGCTCAGTAATCCCAACCTATTCCTTCATCATCCTTTTTTTCTGTACTGTCAACCCTTCTTTTCTCAAAGCCAGTAGAATTTGCTTTAGTTGGTGAAGGTATATGTTTACTGAAGAGAGTATTTGATCTCTGAAAACAGCTCATCAACTCATTAAATAGACAGAGGCCCATTACACAGCAAAACTGTGAAAGGTAAAGTAGAGTTCATGGTGAGGACACAAGCATGGAATTAGCTGAGAATAAGACTGCAGCTTCTGATGCATAAAAAAGTCTCTTATTTCAGGACCTGAAGAAGGGCAAACCTATGCTGAAGAGACCGTGGCACATAGTGTCTATTATGTGGGCTGGAAGTTTCATCTTGCTCTTTCTTGTGTAAAATGCAAGCTGTTTAGCAGAGGGATTATATTTTAACAGCTAGGGGGATGTTACAGAATACCAGCTTGCAAACAAGAGTGTGGGAAGAAGAGGAGACGTTCTGATGGTTTTGGCAAATCTGAACATAAATTACTGGTGTGATGAAGTACTCACAGAGCAAGGGTTGCTCTTTATTCCTGAAAACAAACATTGCTGCAGAATTCAAGCAGTGTCAATAGAAAGGCAGAGAGGAGCTAGTGGTCCCAGTTCTTAGTCAATCAATCATGCAATAAAGTTTCAGGTGAAGAGCAAGGCTAAACAAAGCCTTCATCATACTGCTCCTTTTTCATGTTTCCTCTCTGAAGTAGGAAGCCTTAATGAGCCACTTGCAACTCCTGTTGTATTAATTCTACTCTACAGCTTGTTAAAGCAGCAGAGGCCTAGGCAAATGAAGCTATCAGCAATTCATTTAGAGCAGACCTTACAGATTAGTGATACTCCCAGGATGTAAGTGATTACAAATAAAATAAGCTTTGCTTGCCTCAAAGAACCAAATCAAACAAAAATATCCAAATTCATTTGTCACAGAGAACGTTCATTTTTTTAGTAGAACACAATTCATCTTCAAAGTCATTAAATGCCAGTCCAACAATATATCAGATATTTGTGAGGGATTGCTTGTATCAGCTACAGAACTAATACATTTTAAGACACTTTTTTCAAGAGTGGTAGTTATGTGCCATGACATCCTAACCAGACTTAAATGTTGATAATCAGCTTTTTCCCTCTGTGAGATCTCTTCATCATTTGAAATAGTAACAATGATTTTTCTTTATTTCCTGTTCCGTATTGTTAGCAAAAGTCAAAATCAGCTATGCAATAGCTGCTGTGTTCTACTTCAGAATTAGGTAATGAGATTTTTATCTAATATCTGCACTTTCTTATTTAGTGGAAGATATTTATGTGTCATTCTTTTTACATTTAGAAAGGTCATTTAAATAGCAGTTGGGTAGGCAGCATCTGACAAATAATAACACTGAGCTGGAAATGGAGTGGACAGAAGAAGTCAGCTAAATGCCACTGTTCAGCACACTGTGAAGAGTGAAGCAGCACAATGCAGTAGATAAGGCTGACCTCAGGGATTCACAGCTGGTTCATAGTTAGAGGATGCTATGGCCTGTGTACGAGGATTAGAAAGACAAATTCCAGGAAACCTGCTTTCCCTTTGTTCTTCCTCCTCTCTGCTGGTGACAACCCCACGGCAAGGAGTGAGTGCCACAATGACACATGCTCTTCAGTGGAGTCACTGGCAATTTAAATAGCCACGAGACTTTGTGCTGCAGTCTTTTGGAAGTGCTCATGTGGCAAGGCCCCTTTACCAAAGACGGGCAATACAGTTTTTTTATATAAACGTCTTAAACTTGTAGCTACAGCTTATTCTCAGGCATCTCACAAGCACACACACACACATACACACGAGTGTTTTCTTCCTGACAACTGAAAACAGGATGCAACAGCACTGAAGTCCAGCAGAGGCAGAAAAGGCAAGGAAAGATTAACGAGATTTTATGCAGATGGACATTATCCTCTAGGGCAGCAAAAACCTAGGTGCTTTAAGCCCTTGCACAGGGAAGTCATCAGCAGCTTCCAAACACCTTTACTGCAAGTTAGGAACTATATTTACCTAACATGAAGTGGAAGCTATTTGACCTGGTCCTTTAACAGAAGCATTGCTGGTATGACTGAATTAATTTCATTGTTTGTAGGAATGTTCTCCTATATTTCTCCAGAGTACCAGAGGCCACACAGTAAGACAGAAAGGAGACTCTTGACCTGAGGAGGGGTAAAAATGTACTGAGAAACATATGATCCAGTACTAAGTCAGTGGTGGAAGCACAGGAAAAAAAATAGGGATTTACTGGGCCTTTATTGTAAAGGCTGGTAAGGTAGCTAATGCATCAGTGGGTGTATTGAAAAGCAAAGGCAACAGAATTATACTTTCTGGAGTAATGTCAAGCAATAACAATTTCCATGGTGACAGATTAAGCCATCACTTTCAGAGGCTTTTGAGGCAGGAAAGGAAGGAGCAGCGTAGTCTGATAGGTTGTCAGTGGTAGCTCATTATGTATTTTTGACCATCAGCCCCTTGTAGGGAGGGAAGAGAAGCCACCCAGCCAGGGCAGGTATATAATCTGATTGATGCTTTGTAAGTGGCTTTCAAAAACTTGACTGAGCATGAAATCTCATCATTAAAGTTTATGTCCTGAGTGAGTGGGGAAGGAGAAAAAGAAGGAAAGAGACCAAACTAAAGGGAACCAAAGCTGAGAGGATGATGGCGAATTTACAGCCAGGCATCTACTTAAGCATGATTCACAAAGTTAATCAGCCTACACCCAAACAGGCTTCTGGTTCTGAAGAAAATTAAAGAGGTTCACCCTGTCTCCCTGTGCAGAAACATAAAAGAAACCAAGGGTAATAAAATCTAAACCCTGGGGATACGTGGAATGCAAGTATCTGCTCTGTTTTATCAATGAAAGCACTTGGAAATTATCAGGCACAAATAATTTAAGAGAACTGTGTCTGTTGGTTTAGTTCTCTGCTTTTCTCCAGTTACACAGAAAAAATATGCTGCTTAACCAGTTTCTAACTCCTCAGTTTCTGTTTTTCCCTCTTACTAACATGAGATGGAGCAGGTGGGGAACATATGCATGACAACACTGCATCCAAAAGACCCTTCCTGCCAGAGACAGGGGCTATTAAAACTTCAGGAATAAAAAGGCCTAAACCAAGATCACAAAACACTCATATAGCCAAGTCTCAAAGGACTGGGGAAGAGTGGAATATTTCAGCAATATTCATTCTGATTTGAAAACAAATTGGTCTGCCTTGCTTTGCTCCCCCTTTTGTGCTCTTTTTGAGCAATTATTCTAGCTAATGAGTTTACTGGCAGAAATGTTCACAGACACAGCAAATTTTAGTGGCCATTGGAGATTATCTGTGAAGAGTGAATTTAAAATTCTTAATCATAAGCATTCACTGTGTAAATGTGCTTCAAAGGCCTAGGCTCATCCCATCAGGGACTAGCACTACCCTAGGTAACCAATGTGTGCAATCAGAGCTAATCAGTCAGATCTGATTTCAAATATTCGCCATAAACAGATCACGGACAAGCTGCAAGTCAAAAATTACTCACAGAAATTACTTGACAAACGATTCTGAATACTGAATAATTCAAGAAGATCACACATTGTTCACAGACAATTCCCAGAGAGAAAGAAGGGTGAAATTTGTTTTACAAGTTCATGATGTATTCTTCATCTAAGGCTTCTCAAAACATGAGAGAGGTAACAAGGTGAGCCTCATTCTCTCATAGTTATTTCTAAAATAAACATTTTTTGGCAACTTTTCACAAGAAGGCACTGGTTTTGGGGTGCTTAATTTGTGGCAGCCAAGCAAACTCCTCCTGCACTGTTTCAAGGAGCAGGAGAAAGGTAGATCTGTGAAGGACACCAGATAGAATTAATAGTGCAAATTGTTAATTACTATCTGTGCAAACAATCTGTGACACCGGACAACTCTTCAGTGATCCATAATAATTCTTGTTAGTGTTTGACTTTGGCAACTACTTTGACAGAGGTTTGAAAGGTTATTATACGTATTAACTTCCCAATCCTTTGCCCATATATTACCAATACTGCCAAGAGGTCAAAAAAAACCCAAACAAAAACCTAGATGCTTCACTCACCATTAATAAGCATTCACTTCTGAGAAAGAATTTGGCTTCTCTTTCTCTTAAGCAGCACAAAAATCGTGTTGGCTTGTTTTCTGTTTATAAAAAATTAAAATAATATGTCCAGATAATACAGTGTGGCATTCAGGGAAACAGACTACATATGAAGATGTGCATTTAAACCCTCTACTGGCTGTCAAGAACGCTATACTAAATTAGTTACAGGTGACGAAAACTCTTATTTTATGTTTAGTGACATGCTATTCCTTTGAAAACATATTACCCCCTAGCATCCCACATCACAACTGAATCCAGATCATTGATCATCATCTGTCCAGTACTGGGTTCTGCACTCAAAGACTGGAATTAACAAGACTAATGAGCACAGCACTGAGAAAAATACAATTTTTATGACAAGGGACATAAGGATGCAGGAAAAAAAAAGAATAATTACTTGTTTAGTCTAGTAAAACCTAAGGTACGACATGATAACAGTTTTCTCATTATGTAAAATGCAGCAAAGACAATGATGATCAATTGTTCTCCATGTCTGCTGAGGATAGAACAGGAGGTAATTAATTTAATTTGCAACAGAACAGAATTAGATTAGATGTACAGAAGAAATTTCTATCCGTAAGAGTAAGAACTAGAAGTTCACTACCTCAGGCAGTCACATACTCTCTCTACCAGAAGGTTTTCTCTTGTAACAATAGGTTTGATAAAATTCTGACAGAATGGCCTAAGCAACTTGATCCTCCTCTGAGCTGCAGGAAGGACTAGAAAACTTCTCAAGAGCACAACATTGCCATGATCTGTCATGTCCCATGACCCAACCCAGACAATGACCAAAAGAGAACTGGACCCCCTTGCTTTCTAGTCTCCTTCTCACAGAGGAGCCTAGGTGCTGCTGGATCTAACCCTCCTCCCAGGCCTGGGCTTCCCTTTGAGGGTAACCGTCTGAATACCCATTAATCAGAATAAGGCAAAAATGTCACACAAGGTCTGTTTCTCAACAAACAAAATAGCAATTTTATTGCCCTAACAGTTAAAGGTTATTTTGGAGCAATTCTTAGGGAAAACAAATCTCCCACAAGTATGCAGGTGTGTTTGTGTGTATATATGTATATATATACACATATATAAAGAGGAAACAAAAATTAGAAAAGCTGGGGGGTGGGATGGGGGGGTAAGAAAATATATAGAGAGAGAAAGTCACCAGTCCTGGTGGAGGGCAGTGACAAGTGGAGCCCCTCAAGGATCAGTATTGGGACTGGTCTTGTTTAACATCTTTGTCGGTGACATGGACGGTGGCATTGAGTGCACCCTCAGCCAGTTTGCTGATGACACCAAACTGTGTGGTGTGGCTGACACATGGGAGGGAAGGGATGCCATCCAGAGGCACCTTGACAGGCTGGAGAGGTGGGCCCATGCCAACCACTCATGAAGTTCAACAAGACCAAGCGTAAGGTCCTGCATCTGCATTGAGGCAATCCCAAGCACTGATACAGTCTGGGCAGTGACTCAATTGAGAGAAGCCCTGGAGAAAAGGACTTGGGGGTGCTGGTGGACAAGAATTTCAACATGAGCCATTAGTAGTGTACACATGCAGCCCAGAAAGCTAACAGGATCCTTGGCTGCATCAGGAGAAATGTGGCCAGAAGGTCAAGGGAGGTGATTCTCCTCCTCTGCTCTTGTGAGACCCCACCTGGAGTCCTGCATCCAGTTCTGGAGCTCCTGTTACCAGAAAGACATGGACGTGCTGGAATGTGTCCAGAGAAGGGCCAGGAAGATGATCAGAGGGCTGGAGCAGCTCTCCTGTGAAGACAGACTGAGAGAGTTGGGATTACTCAGTCTGGAGAGGAGAAGGCCCTGAGGAGACCTTATTGTAGCCTTCCAGTACCTGAAGGGGGCTACAAGAAACCTGGTGAGAGACTTTTTAGGATGTCAGGTAGTGATAGGACTAGGGGGAATGGATTCAAACTAGAGGAGGGGAGATTTAGATTAGATATTAGGAAAAGTTATTCACCATGAGGGTGGTGAAACACTGGAACAGGTTGCCAAGAGAGGTGGTGGAAGCCCCACCCCTAGAAATTTTTAAGACCAGGCCTTATCTAGTGGGAGATGCACCTCCCCATGGCAGGGGGGTTGGAACTAGGTGATCTTAAAGGTCGCTTCCAGCCCTGAAAATTCAGATTTTCTGATTTTGTACCCCAAACTATACTTCCCTGCAGTATGCAGAGTGCACCACAGGGGGTGGAGAGGTTAGTATTATCACACTCTAAAACAGAAAGTTTTAGTCCTTTCTTCCAAGCCCAAATCAAAAAAAAAAAGCCCACCAGAAAATCTGAAGATGAATTAGATTTATCTGCAGGATGCTTTAAATGTAAATTTTGCATGACTGGAAATAAAAGGGTGTTTAATAGAAGCACCTATTCCTTCCTCACCAAATCAATGAGCAGACGTACCTTAGATTCTGGGAGGAAAGAAGATTAAAATAAAGAGAATAAAAGATTAAAACTTACATGTACCTTTGCAATTTATTTCTCTGGACTTTGAAAAACTTCTTATCTGTCTTTCAACACAGAGCATTTCAGGTTGCCAAGGTAATATTATATGATGCTTTTCTAAAAACCAGAAAACTGTTTTTAAAACTTTTCCCTTTTGCAGGTCTGGGTAAATCAGTGCTCTCAAGTCTAGAAGACAAAACAGATCTGCAAGCTCTGAGGTTCTGCCCCTCCCATACTCTGCTACCTTTGAGCCCAATTGCATCCTCATGAAGAAAAATATCAAGTCCAACTTTCCTGCATTCCAAATCTCTTCTGTTCCTCCAAGACAAAGTGAAATGTTTTATACAGTTAAGCAAAACATTACATGAAAATGTTTATACAAAAGAGGCCTGGAGCTCTATGCTGCTCTGTAATCCTTCTCAAAATCATCTTCCTTCTCGTAACCATCTAATCCTGTAGTCCTTGTTCCTGATGTATTAAATGCAAGTAAACAGGTGTCATCACCTCACCTCTTGCAGAATGTTCACTGAAAATTTCCAGCCTCACATATGAACAAGGGTGTCCTGATATACAAAGGATTTTAGGAGTGATATCCCACAGTCTGTGAGAGTTTGCAGATGAGTGATATACTTCTGATCCACTCATTGGGTCAGTAGTCCTCTGCCTCTGTGTGAAACAGGGGCTCTTGCTGAGGTCCCACAGATGGGAGAGTTCCTGCCTTGTGTCTGCAGAAGTCAGGCACTGTTTTTGTAAATCTGGAAGTAGACACCCACACGAACAAAACACTTGGCTTCATCTGCCTTCCAGCTGCACCCTCTATTGCCCCACTAACAATTTCAGGTGGTGAATCCAGCGAAAAGGCCATAGGAGGTAAGTGGAAAGATAGAAAAATTGAAAGAAATAATGCCTCCACAAACCAATTCCTGTATTCCTCAGGCTTTTAACTTCAATTTTTAACTTTCAGACCTAGTTCAAGTGAGTTATTTTTTACTTTTCATATAGGCAATAGGCTAATTAGGCCAATTCTACTATCCCCAGATCAGTCTGATACACTGAATCTGACTGCATTTCTGCATTTTGCAAACCAAGTGTCCTACTCCTGATGGTTAAGAATTTCACCATACCATTTTTACCTACATTTATTGAATCCAATACTGTACAGACTGTATAAAATGGCTGTAAAAACCAAGTCTGGCTACTGTGACCCTGTCTGCTTATTGTCCCACCTGCATCAATAACAAGTTAAATTGAACTAGTAGCAATTTCCCTGTAAAAGTTGACAGTGCTGTAGACAATGCTTCTAAGTGTTTCCAGGCCTAATGGGTAAAACATTATTCTCCCTGCAATAATTACGGGTTCTATAGTACTTTCAGGAAAATTGCTGTGGACAATACATAAACACTTCAATGCTGTGATCACATGATGACTGGTGCAATGATTTTGGGGTGAAAAGGTTGAACATCACAATCGTTATGGACTGGCTGGTAAAATCTGCATGCTTTTCTACCAATTTTGTATACCACAGTAAGGTTACAGGAAGCTGGAAGGAAATAACATTCCTAAAATAACTTCCATAACTAATTATTGTGTTTCAGCATCAATAGCCAGAAGCAGTCCTTCCCTGTGGCTGTCTGACTTTCCATGGCATGTTGAGGGGAAGAGGGGAGGAAGGAGATCATGACTTATACGTAAGGTCTTGGGAAAGTTTCAGCAATATTAAATACCTGACAAGTAAGGCAATTCTGCTCTTAGCATGTCTGTCAGGCTAAGGTATTTTGCAGCCAACCCAGAATTCACTGGACTGTTCCTTCCGGCAAGATGCCACAGTCTTCAAATAGCCTCAAGCTGACAGCTTGGAGAAGAAACAATACTCTGTAGGTGATGAAGATGTAGGACACGCAAGTGACATACAGGGAACCTCAGTAATTCACTGCTGGAATGGGCTGGGCATACTCCTGGTGTCTATTCACTGTGGGACTCATCTACCCATCCTGAACCAGATAGAGACAGGGATTTATCTTCTGTCAGTCCTGGGATATGCACTAGCCCAGCTGGACACCACCTCTAAACTGTTCTACAGTCATGTAAGGCTCCGCTAAATAAAATACATAACTATTAAATGCCCAGGAGTTAAGAAGCAGCATGCACTGCAGCAAATTCAGTTACTTTGCTGAAAACTCTCTTCAGGTTTACCTTGGTGAATAATAATCCAAGATGCTAGTTGAGATAATAGTTATTGAGGAAATAAGTGATATAGAATGAAAAGCTATATCCTATTAAAAATAACGGCTCTAATTTTGACTTTTAATACAGGACTTGGGACAATGCATTTTTCATTTTGAAGATTGCGCACAGCAAATATCTTGATAGAAGCAAGAGCTTACGTGTATTTGAACTCTTTACTCTAGATACTTGAAAGTTACTTCTACTCCCATTAGTTTGCCTAGACAGAGGCTCCTCATTGGGCCTAAAAAGGGCCACATGGTGGACAATATTCGCATGGAATTTCCAGCCATCAGTACTGATTGGGTTCCTCCCTAAAAATCTTATTTCTAGCACTGTTCATCTACTTCAAGCCCTCTGAATCTTGTAAAATTCCCCAGAGCTTTCTCATTCTATGAATTTCATTTTTAAAACACTTAAAGAACAACAACACAAATAACTGCTGAAGTGAACTATTACCATGTAAATCCCCTTTGGCTCAAACATGGATTTTTTTTTTATTTATTTTTTTATTTTTAAACTGAATAGAGAATACAGAGACAGGGCGAAGTGGAGCAGGATTGTTGTGAGATGTAAAGCAAACAAACTGGTCTTTGAAACTCAATGAATTTGTAAAGATTTTTCTCTGTCTCCTTAAAATCTCTTGGAGTGCAAAAATCAAATAGAAATGTTTACTGTTGCTCTAGAGCCAGCCATTCACTTTGGAAAGACTTCAAGAACAGAAAAGGATGGTAAATCTTATGGAAGGCTGAGATTTTGGACTAATTTGGCATTTCCCCGCATCATGGAAAGAGGAGACAGAAACAACACCAGTCAGGAACCTTAATGTTCAGGTGAATTTACAGGGATTAGTCGCTCCTAGAGAACTGAAGGGGAGATCAGATTGCAGTCCTTCTTCAGTGCCTTTTTTTTTTTTTTTTTTAATACTGGAGGATTTATTAACTCCTTTTGTCCCAATTTATTTTAATTTCTTTTGACACATAAAAGGAAAAAAAGGGAAAGAAAGAGAAGAAATGGCTAATAAGCCAGAATAAATAAGCGCCTCTTCCTCCATTTATTTCCCTTAAATTATTTTACAACATCATTCACACCATAAAAAGGGAACAAGAGTTTTCTCAAGAGCTGTGATCTCTTCTTCCATTTCTGACTGTGATATCCGAACTATGTATCATTGTTTATTTTCCATATCTATAAGCGTTCATACTAATAGCAAGGGTCTCACTTTGATGTTTACATTCCAAAGGAACACAGAACCATATAATGGTTTGAGTTGTAAGGGACCTTAAAGATCATCCAGTTTCATTCCCTCTACATGGGCAGGGACACCCCCCATTAGACCAGGTTGCTCAGAGCTCCACCCAACCTGGCCTTGAACAGTTCCAGAGATGGAGCTTCCACAACTTCCCAAGACAACCTGTCCCAGTGTTTCACCACCCTCACACTGAGGAATTTCCTCCTAATTTGAAACCTAAATCTCCCATCTACCAGTTTAAAACCATTATCCCTTGTCCTCTCACTGCAAGCCCTTGTAAAAAGTCCTTTCTCAGATTTCCTGTAGGCCCCCTTCAGGTATTGGAAGGCCACTATTATGGTCCCCCTGAGCCTTCTCTTCTTCAGACTGAACAACCCCAACTCCCTCAGCCTGTCTTCACAAGAGAGGTGCTCCAGTCCTCTGCTTATTTTTGTGGCTCTTCTCTAGACATGGTCCAACAAGTCCCCATCCTTCTTATGTTGGGTCTCCAGAGCTGCACACAGTATTCCAAGTGAGGCCTCACCAGGACAGAGTAGAAGGGCAGAATAACCTCTCATTCTGAGAGAGGCCACACTTCTTTTGATGCAGTCCAGGATGCAGTTGGCCTTCTGGGCTGCAATTGCACATTGGTGGCTAATGTCCAGCTCTTGATCCACTAGTACTCACAGGTCTTTTCCCACATGCCTGGCTTCTTGCATGTTAAACAGGTACCTGAGTTTCATGTTGACTGCTGGATACACCTTTTGTTTTCTGAGAGGTGGTGTGATCTGTCACCTTTCCATTTTGGGCTCACAGAGGTTGAATGCTTTCTTAGTTCTTTAACTTCTCATTTGCTTGCTCTAGAAATACCCTCATAGGAAGGAAAATGAAAATGTAGCATTGCTGCAAACTACCATCAAAAAGGGCCAATTTTCCTCCCACCTCACCCTGCTTTATAGAAGTATAATTGCAGTTATTTGAGCGGAGCTATTCCAGATTCTCTCTGAGTACCTGTGCCTGTACATGTGAGAGACAGAATGTATGCGTACAATCAGCTTTTAGACCTTTCCAACTGCAGCGTTTAATGCTGTACAAAATGTCCCACACATGCCTCATGTTTGGTGTCTTCTAGAGGTAAGCAAACCTTTCACCCCGAGCTTCCTCTGGCCCTGCCTTCCTCAGCCTTCCATGAAGCACAACTCCCTTAACTGTTGGGTCCTTATGCTTCAGTCACAGTCCTCTTTTGATGAAAGCATAAACCCCAGGGCTGCTGGATAGCTGGAGGTTAGTAATTACACTGGCCTCTCCTTTAGCATCTCCTCTCTTATAGCTGAGAGGGAGATGTGAACTTAAACAAATCACAGAGTTGCACAGTCACCATGGAAACAAGGGATGAGCACCTCTTGTGATGAAGATAAATGACTAGTGAGAGGGTTCTGTCCCCTTTCCCCCTTATTGTTTTGCATTAAATATCTAAAACTTTAGAATTTGAAACAAGTCATGAATGTTAAACAGACGTAATAGCAATAGCTTAGAGCAGCTGTGTAAAGAACACCTTATGTACCCTCAGCGAAGTTGTCCACTGAATATTTTGGGTTCTCAGGACAGCCCCATGCTGGGGAGAGTAGAGTGAGCTGCAAGGCAGTGATGCTTTTGATACATTTGAGCTGATTCTGTTCCAAATGGAATTTCATGTTCTCAGTATGATGCAGCATAAGGTGCAAGCAGGTGTTCACAACCCACATGTCGGTAAGAGATTTCACGTGGGGGCAGGCAGTACTGTCATGTTACTTCACTGGAAAATCTTTAAATAACAAATAGTATTGGGAAATGGAAAAGGCACAATGGCTAGCATGTTTTTTTTGCGCCCTGATATTCCACACATTTCCTCTCCTTCTCTCATCCAATAATGGGAATTTTCCACTTCTTCCTCAGAACCCATAGAAATATTCAATATGGAGACAGATTGTTACTGACAACAGAAGCTGTGTACTTCAACAGATAGTGTCTAGTGTTGTAACACTCATGTTTCAAGAAGAAGCTGAAGTTCTTAGGTATTGTAATGTGACCACAGTAAGAAACTAAGGGCTGCCTCAAAAAGCTTTAATCTAAGATGACAAGACAGTGGAAAGATGAGACAAAAGAATAATTATTTTTGCTTTACAAGGTTGTACCTTCCTTATCCAAGAGGCAACTCAATGGTTTCCCAAGGTCTCAGATACATTACATTCCTGCAGCTGAAACTGAGCTCTTATGTCCTGGCTTCTACTGTCTTAATTACATAATTAGTATCCTTCTGTAATGCAGGTATCACTAACACATCAATAGCTTAATGAATCAAAGTACCACACTCTAGCCCACTAGATGGTGCATGCCCTTCAGCATCCACCCAAACTATCTTGTTACTAGGAACGGTGTAGTTTCTGTAGTGCAGACCCCTACATTTAAGAATTCAACTTAACATAAAGCAAATGAAATCTCCCACAAGAATACCATTCTTACACAAATAGGCTTTGTCTTGTCCTTGGCTTTGCTTGTATGAAGACATATCCTGAATCCTGCCTATAAGAAAGGCTCCTACAGCTCCCCTTCCCTGAGCTTCCCATATGAACAGACTTTAATTTAACCTGCCTGGACACTAGGCCTCAAAGAACTTGTCTGGTCCTTTCTCATGAAGATCTTCTGATCTTCCTGTGCATTCAAAAGTCTTCCATTTCCCCTCTATTGTTCTTTTCTCCCAGTGTAGCTTGCAAATAAATTGTGTCATGAATCCTGAACAGCACCTTGAATATGAACTTTCCAGGTTGCTTGAGATGAGTACGTAATATTGTAAACTAAGGAATAAAATGCCATAGAGGCATCTTAAAATCCATCACAGAACCACAGGCTACATGCTATGGTATATCAGTAAGCTGTGGGTGTATACAGAACACAAAACTCACAGTGCCATAGGTACTGACCTATTCTACATGGGTACAAATTACTTGAAGATGCAAATAATTCCTATGGTGAAAGGACACCTTTGGCGGAGCCAAAGGTACAAGTGGGATGTTTGATTTTCATGCTTCAGTGCTTTCAGAAGAAAGAGGGTATCTTGTTTTCATCATGCAACACAGTTGCTAATTTACTGATGCTTATTTTTGCTTCTCAAAAGACTGACACATCTGCAGGGATGGAACTCAAGTTTTATTTCTTTGCAAACCTGTGCGCCTCTGCAGTTGCACTGAAGCATAAGCTCTAATAGCTCTTAACACTACACAGCTCAGATGCTCAGATCAGCAGTGCAGCTTCTGTACACACACAAAGCTATGTAATTACAGCATATTAGGTAGATGCTTCAGACATGCAAAACTAATGCAACTATTCAAGGAAACTAATATGTCTAAGTGATTATAGCAAAAACACTATTCCACAAACATATGCATGTTACATAAAACAACTTCATTCATCTATTCTCTTTCAGCAAACTTGCCACTGGCCCATGAGTCTCCATACAAAAAGTTATTTTAAGAGAATATATAAAGTTTTTAATCCATTAAAAAACATATTATGGAAATGCAATATCCAAAATGGGGTCATAGGATGATCTAAGAATCCAATCAAAGCTAGCAGGTATAGCAAGACACATAGTGAATTGATAGAAAACACACTATTAAAAATTATTCAAAACCCAGAAATGTCTTCATGAAGGTTAGCTAGCAAGTAACTCTGAATGACAACCAACTGAGGAAATCTTAAACTTGTCAAATCAATTCTCCTCCTCCAGTGGTTCGCACAATTCCAAAATGGAACAGGCAACAATGACAGACAGGGAGAGGTCATCATACAACCAGTCATCTGTCTCTAAAAGGCAGATCCTCACAAGCCTTCCTAGCCTTCTGAAATGAAGTAATAATCACAAAATCATATTTAGGAGTATATTGCAGGTCCACTGAAAGCTGTCAGGATTTGTCTTAGCTTGAATAGACTTCAAACTTGGCCACTGATTAACTTTCAAGCTGTCAGAACTCTGCAACAGACAGGTGTTTTCTGTGGCATGTGTTTGCATCATCAGTATGGAAACAGCTTCAGTCATACCACTACTTAAACTGATTTAAATGTAATTGTGTGATATAGTGGTAGAAGGAAGAGCATAATAATCCAAGGAATAACTCTGAAAGAGCAGCAGCACTTTGTACTACCTCATACTGTCGTATTTTCTAAGAAGAAGGAAGAAAACAATCAACAAGAGAACGAAAACTTCATTCCATTCCTAGGAACTATTTGCTGCTGGTAACTTGATAATGAAGCTCATTCACCTCCTGGGACCTATTTATGCTGTTCTTCAGACACATTAGCAGAGCCAAGGCCACAAAGAGTTTCCACAAGAAAACAGATATACTGGAAATGGGCCCACAGAAAATATGGGCCCTCTCCAGAAGGAGACCTGATCATGCAGGATATGGAGAAGGATGAAGTACTCAACTAGTTTTTTGCCTCAGTCTTCACCAGCAAGAGCTCTGACCAGACTGTCCAAGTCACAGAAGGCAAAGACAGAGATTTGGAGAAGAAAGATCTGCACAGTGTATGTGAAAAGCCGGTCTGAGACCACCTGGAGAGCCTGAAAATGCACAAGATCCATCCACAGCTCCTGAGAGAGTTCAGGCATTGGAATGGGCTGCCCAGGGAGGTGGTAGATTCTTTTTCCCTGGAGTTTTTCAGAAGAGGCTGATGTGGCACTCAGTGCCATGGTCTGGTAATCATGAAGTGGGTCAAGGGTTGGACTTGATCTCAGAGGTCCTTTCCAAACTGGCTCAATCTGTGATTCTGTGAATGAGCTGATGAAGTTGCAAAGCCTCTTTTCACATAATCTGAAAAGTCATGGCAGTCTGGTGAAGTTCCCACTGACTGGAAAAGGGGAAACATATTTTCAAGAAGGGAATAAAGAAGATTCCCTTCAGTATCATCTCTGTATCAGAGATTAGTATCATCTCTGTGGCTAGCAAGATCATGGAGCAGATCCTCCTGAAGGCCCTGCTATGGCACATGGAACAAGTGGAGGTGGATTGTGGCAAGTAACAAGGCTTCACCAAGGGCAAATTGGGCCTGACAAATTCGGTGACCTTTTATCAAGGGGTTGCAGTGTCCGTTTACAAAGGAAGAACTGACATCATCTACCTGGACTTGTGCAAAGCATTTGACACTGTTCCACGTGACATTCTTGGTTTCAAAATTGCAAGGATATGGATTTGATGGATGGAGCACTAAGTGGATAAGGGATTGGCTGTATGGTGTC
Organism: Florisuga fusca; assembly: GCA_038090715.1. NCBI lineage: Eukaryota > Metazoa > Chordata > Aves > Apodiformes > Trochilidae > Florisuga > Florisuga fusca. The sequence goes on along the minus strand of JAAWXA010000004.1, from coordinate 52,420,129 downwards.
ACTCAAAGAGCAGTGACGTCCAAATGGAGAACAGTGATAAGTGGTGATCCTCAGGGGTCACTGCTCAGACTGGTGCTGTTTAACATCTTTGTCAGTGGCACGGATAGTGGGATTGAGTGCACCCTAAGCAAGTTTGCTGATGACACAAAGCTGTACGGTGTGACTGACACACTCGAGGGAAGGAATGCCATCTAGAGGGACCTTGGCAGGCTTGAGAGGTGGGCCTGTGCTAACCTCATGAAGTTCAACAAGGCCAAGTGCAAGGTGCACCTGGCTCAGGGAAATACCAAGCACAAATACAGGCTGGTCAGAGAACAGATTGAAAACAGCCCTGAGGAAAAGGACTTGGGGGTGTTGGTCGATGCGAACCTCAACATGGGCCAGCAATGTGCACTTGCAGCCCAGAAAGCCAACCGTATCCTGGGCTGCAGCAAAAGCAGTGTGGCCAGCAGGTTGAGGGAGGTGATTCTCCACCTCTACTCTGCTCTCCTAAGATTCCACCTGGAGTGCTGTGTCCAGTTCTGGAGCCTCTAACATATAAAGGGCATGGAGCTCTTGGAGTAAGTCTAGAGGTGGACCACAAAGATGATCAGAGGGCTGGAGCACCTCTCCTATGAGGACAGGGTGAGAAATTTGGAATTGTTCAGCCTGAAGAAGAGAAGGCTCCAAAAAGATCTTAGGTAGCAACGTTCCAGTACCTGAAGAGTACTACAGGAGAGTTCCTACAGGAAAGCTGGGGAAGGACTTTAAAGAAGGGCATGGTGGCAATGGTGACAGGACAAGGGGAAACAGTTTCTAACCGGAAGAGGATAGATTTAGGCTTGGTGTTAGGAACAAAGTCCTCATTATGAGGGCAGTGAGACACTAGCAGAGGTTGCCCAGGGAAGTTTTGGCTGCCTTGAAACACTCTGAAAGTGTTCAAGGCCACATTGAATGGGGCTTTCAGCAACCTGCTCCAGTGGAAGATGTCCCTGCCCATGGAAGGGGGTTGGAACTAGATGATCTTTTAAGGTCCCTTCCAACCCAGACCATTCTGGCTCTACAATTGTACCTTTGCATAGGAAGACTGTGCAAACTCACGTATTACTCAAGGCAAACTCTTACTATTCTGCAGCTAACATGACAAACATTAAAGCATTCATGCCATCAGCAGCCTCCCATTTCACTGCTGCTCAAGTGTCTGTTGTGCTACAGTTCAGAGAGGAGTGATAGAGGATCTATTCCAGTGTGACCCAGACAGAAAGGCCTGAGGAGATTCCTTGTTCCTATATTTTCTATTTAGGAGCCCTCCCACTCCCCTCTCCACTCTTCAGACACTGAGCTGCTTCTCCACATCTACCCATTCTGCAACATCAGAAAGCTGGAAAGCATTGAGGTGCATGGGCCCAGGTACTCCAGAAATCACTAATCCACATTATTTGGTTTGCACTATACTAACTGCCTGCATCAACTTCTGCCATACAAGAACAATTGGGTTAGCTACAAATGCCTAATATTATTGTTTCTTTGTTTTACCTTAGGGTAAAATACTCATTTTCTGTGAAAAGAATCAGCAGTAATATTGTAATATGCACTTGCATTTAACAATCACCACAGTGTTCTAATAGGAATTCCTAGTAAACTGAAAAATGAGGCTTCCCAAAAGCTCTACAGTTATGCCAGGATCCTCAACTACCCATCAGAGAGCTCAGGTGCAGAGTGATGAGCAGGTTGACAAATTCAAAGAGGACAACTGGAGGAACTGATGTGCACTCCAGGTCTGCTAGTGTTATAGTCCTTAGGTGCTGTAACTAATATACAATGATGAAGTCTGGAAAAATGCCAGCAAGGCCCACCAAGAACCCATTAAAAATAAAGGGTAGGGGTGGCAGCAAACCCCCAAACCCCCCTGTCACCCAGCAAACCCAAACCCCCCTGTCACCCAGTACTGCTCAGTAAACTTGAAGCTTGGATAGTCTTTTGGCTTGGACCACTTTTCTTCAGATAGAACGTCTCTATTGCACACCCCCTTGTCCCATATGTAGTGGTGAAAGCTGAGAGGGATCATAACTAAACCCTTTTCTCTCTGACTATTTTTGCCTGTGAGTTGTTTTAATATGCACTAAGCAGCCACTCTCTTTGCAATTCATTTTCCTTCTTGCTCCCAGCAATGCCCTGTTGTTTAGACACTTTGATGCACTGGTGTCTTCCAACAGCTTGCCAGGAGCACCCACACAAGCAGAAACATTTCCAGACCTCAAAAGACCGACCTAGAGACATTTCTTTTCTTAAAACTGACATTTTAACAGAGCACCAGAGGCAGGAGTACTGCTTGGAATGCCTTATTTCTATCTTCATGTAATTCATGGATTTAAAGGGACGTGAGCATTTGAGGCATCCCCTTACAGGCTAATCTCATCACTTATATTTTCTGATTGCTAGCTCAGGTTGAGATGCTTCCATTTATTCAGTCCTTCACACTGGGCTTAATTAAGCTCTGGAAGATATAAATAACCAGACTGCAGGACCAGTCTCATTAAAAATTAAAGTCCATTAAAAAAAATCTGGACTATTCATATTAACATATGAAAATCCACTATATGTTTTTCTCTTTAAATGAGAAAATGCACATATTAAGCCACTTAAGAGTCCTCTCTCTCTGTAGCTTTGATTTTAATTTTAAAAGTGTAGAACTGAAAAAAGTTTTGATGCCAGGGAACTTCACTGCTGCCACCAAAACTGCTTTTGATTTCCTTCAGGAAAAACGACAGCTTCAGTACTATTTTTCCCTGTACCTCTTCATTGCAAAAATAATGATCTTTTCTTGGATTTAAACGTTGCTTTGTAGTATTTTCAACCTACACAGTTCTCAGTTGTGCTACTTCATGAAGGCTCATAGTAGGAAAGAAAAATAGCTTGCTACAGTGAAACAAATTAATCTACTTGTACTGCCCTCATTGAGTACCTCAAAAACCACACTGGCAGCACAAGTTTAGAGAGAACATCAGATTCCAGTTCCCATAATAATCTTAGGGGAATAAGTGCTATAATCTGGGATTTATAATTTGAAGCAACCTTTTTGAGTCTCCATTCATGTGGCAAATTACTGTCAATGGGAAAAAAAAAATTATGAACTATGCCATAAAAATAATCAGTATTAATAATATTAACTTTTTAACTAATTTTCCTTTTTGAGACTATAAATGTTTTATATTTCCTGATATTTTTCTGCAACTGGAACAGCATTGAACTGTTTATTTTGCATATTTAAAGAAAAAAAAAAAGTAAGTAGAAGTTCTCACAAACATATTTCAGCTGCTGGGGCCTTTCAGGGCAGAAGGATGCTCGCAAGGCTCATCATAAATTCATGGGTTAACAAGACACCAACAGAAAGGATGCTGTTTGGCAGACATTTCTTCCCAGGAAAATGGAGAACTATATTTGGCCCCATTGGTGACGCTTCCAAGACACCCTGTAGGCTAGAAAACTGCCTTTAAGGGAGTGGTGCAAATATAGAAATCTGGACTCTACATTTTTCTTGGTAAGCTGTTTTTCACCCTATAGGTCTGAGCTAATGCAGAAGGAGCAGCAGTTACACTGCCAGAGAACAGCAGGGCCAGATTTTGCCAGAAGCAAAAAAAAAAAAACCAAACAGTTTGGGGAGGAAGAAAATGATCCTCTCTCTTCCATCTTCCCCTAGGCTTTCTTACAACATCTTTCAACCACTTAGAAAACCAGACTCCCAGGGGTGGAAATACCAGTCTAATTTCCAGTCCCTTAAATGTAAAGACTATCTACCCAAGTGTCAGGGGAAGAAGGAACATCCCAGCCATTTCAAGAGTTGGTGATAATTTTTGCTCCCAGGCCATTTGTAATGATGCCTCATTTTCACCCAATGCCATATAACTTCTCTGTTATCTACTGGCATTACAACAACTGTTGATTTCTTGCTTTCTCTGATGGGACTGTGCAGAGATGTTTTAAATCCAGTGCCTGACAAGGTTTTCAGGGGGGAACACCAGAAAAATGACCATAGATTATTCTTAAATTGCAGCTGCAAAGTCCTACTCAGTGGTTTTATAACTGTCATCAGAAAAGTATTAATGGTAATAGAAGAGATATCTGCAATTGGCCCCCTCAGACAAGCTATGTGTAACGTTTACTCTATAATAAGGAGCTCTGCTTTGAACTGAGGCATCAACCTTAATAAGCTATGCTACTCCTACTGCTGCTGCTAAGAGGTTGTTCGGACAGTTCGTTAAACACCATTTTTTCTGGGGTTTGAAATCTAGCAGTGCTAAATGTATTTGCTGTGAAAATGACAGGCTCAGCATCACATCTGCGGAAGATTTGTTGGAGAGAGGATTTCATTTCCTTAAAAATTGTTTTTTTGTTTTATCAGGTTTTCTTTGCTTAATAGCATGCCCAGTTGGGTAAGGCAGACCTCCTGACAAAGCAGCCCACGAACCCGGCTCACCACACAACGCTATTGAAATGCAGTTGCTTCCATGGCAGCAATCAGTTAGGAAGAAAACACTGAAAGGTTTGGCTGGAGAGAGAAAGAGACAGCTACAGGCAATGTAACAGAGCCTACCACTCTTTCCGCATGGATTGCAACAGTATGATTATTTTTATGCCCATGCTGAGTAGTCAGGCTCTGTTTGGCTTCTTATTCTTCTCAGAACAAACAGCCTGAACTGGTACCATAGGAGCCTGATAGCAGGTGGTTGGCATGGGTTGATGATACCTGTGCTAGATGGGACTAAAGCAGGCCCCTTTCAGAGAGCATTTCAGTCTCCCTGAAAATGTCCCATGAATGATCTGCAGACTTAACATGGCTAAGGGGAAATTCCAGAGGAATGAAAAAGTCCCTGGGCATATACACTGGGCAGGAGACAGGTAGGTGGAGGATGATGACAAGTGTGGAAACAAAGGAGGAGACTGGGCTGCTCTGATCAGGTTTACATAGTTACCCCAGCAATGATCCTATGAAGAAAGTGCAAACCACTATGTCATTCTCTCCAGATCATATTAACCCTTCAGAAAGGAAGAGGGGGTTGGATGATTCAGGAATTCTTACAATCTGTTGTAAGAATCTAAAAAGAAACAGATGCTGTTTCCTCTCCCTTTTTTCCTATCTCCTTCCCTGTTAAAAACAAGGTGTCCTGCAAAATCATTCTCTGCACAGAGAACAAACAGTTCATTAGTGTTTGCCTTTGAGAATGGGCAAGTAGATTTTGTACCTTGTCTGATCTACATTTGTGCCAATTTTTCAAGGCTGCCTTGCTGAAGCAGATGAAATAACATTTTATCATACAACACAAAATCCAAAAGGATACTTAGCACATACTGAATCAGCATTGACACAAATCCCATGGCTAGTTGCACTGACGGCTGCACTGGCTCTGCAATAGCCCTTGCAATCTCTTCAGTCATGGAATGGATGAAGGCTGATCTAGTGGTAACCAAAGTCACAAACATATTATGTCCAGTTTGGATCCTGACAACATCAGTTTCCTTTGATTTGGCTTCCCCATCCACAAACCGAGAACAGAAACATCAGAACAGCTCCTGGACTGCCCTTTGGTAGTTTGCAAGCACATACAGCTTCACAGAGGGGAACACTAGAGAAAAGGATGGGATTGCTTTAGTACAAGCTTTAAATAATCAACATACTGTGACTGTACAGGCAGGCTCTAAAATGGCTCCAGTGGGAAATGGATGAGAAGACTTTAAAAGAAGAGGAAAGAAACAGAGATGTGAAAAGGAACAAAAGAAAGGGAGGTGAAGTAACAGGAAGACGAAAGCAAAAGTTTTGCAGCACTGGCTACTCCAGCCCTTTGGCGGGGGTTCTACGAACCCCAATGCACTGCTCAGCCTGGCCATTTCCAAAGATGGATTAGCAAATTAATGTAAGCAGAGCATAAAGTTGCTGACTGTGGTGGCGTTGAGTCACCTTGGGCCTCATCAGCATTGCTAAACATTGCCCGTAACCTTTCCATTATCACTGAGGGTCTGCACAGCACCAGGACCCAACTGCTCCAATAATTTCAATTACTTTCCCTGACAAATTTTATGTTTCATGTATTTTACTGGCCTGATAATTATGATTTCTCTCATTTCTCGCTATCGAGCTTAATGGGTTCCAGCACGAGTGTACGGTTTCAGAAATGAAGTTCCACTTGAATTCACAAGTTATTATCTACTTTCGCTAATGGAATTGGAAAAAAGAGAAAGAGTGGGAAAGAGATAAAGGATGAGTAGAGAAGGGAGAGCAGAGAGGAAGAGACAGACACGTGCACAGAAAAAGGCTAAAGGAAAACACATCAACAAAGGGAAAACCAGGAAAGAATAGATACTGCGTTAAGACAAAGATGAAGCACAAGGAGAACAAAAAACAATAGGGATGTATGGGAGAATGAGATAAAGACTGAGACAGAGACAGGCCCAGAAAAATGGGTATACAAACAAATGAGAAAGAGCTGTGTAAGGATCAGCACAAATGAGAATGGAAAACCCAGTAACATTAAGAGCATAAAAAAGGCTTTCTTGCATTGTGACTAAAGAGTTGATAGATTATCTCAAATGTTGGACAGGCAGCAGAGATCTCAGGTCTGCACCTTCTCTTACTGACCTCAAAATAAATGATTAATATCTCCAAAATAATCTTGCTGGCAATGGTAGATCTCCTGATTAAAAAAAATTAATTCCCAGCTATCTTTAAGGTGTGTTAAAGATCCTAAAATAAGTAACTGCAAATATGTTCCCTTTTTATCATGCACCTCTCTTTCAAGAAGATATAATCAAATTTGTTGTCTCTACTGCCCAAAGGTGTCACTGCTTCTTCTTCTGATCAGCACTGGCGTGTCAGAAGTGGTATACAGAGAGAGCTGGAGCTGTAATTTTTTTGCACATCATCACTGACATTGAAATAAGGAAAAGCTGAAGCAGCAATTAAGTACCAAACCCAGGCATGACTGCCCAGCAGCAACTGGTGCCTGGATTCAAATAAAAAGCCCACATATCCTCCTTCCCTACTTGTAAACAGTCAGCATGAAAACAAGAAAAGTTGCCCTAATGTCAGCAAAGAAAGAATTTACAGCAGTGACATTACAGAGACGAAGGCGGGATTTGTCTTTCCAACTTTTTAATGTTGCCTTAGGTGGGCAAGTATATCTATCAGGAAAACTTTGGAAGCTGAAAGCCAGAAAAAGGAACATTTTTCTCTAAGCTGCGGGAGATCACTTAAAGAAAGCAAACACCACTTTGTGTTGCTTTTTTTGACAGCCAGACATTTTAAAGAATTAATGACCCACTTCAGAAGAGATGGTTACGGTGACAATGTTGGACTCCCAAGCCCAAAGGCAAAAGGCACAGGAACACAAATAACCTGGTTTAGGATACAGTGCTTATTTAGGACGCAGACCATCTGCAACAGGGCTAATATCACTGGAGCACTGAGATGAAGAACATACATCCAGAATGCCATCATACACTGTCACTGTCATGGTTCACCAGTGGAAAGGTGTTGCTCTGAAAATCACTTACAAGCAAACCTTGAATGTCATAAGCTTATACATGGCCTTGAGGAGGACAGAAAAGTGAATACAATAAGCAGAGCAATAACAGGTAATAGATGCCTCAATCTGAAGATTTTTCTCTGAGTCTTTACACAGGTGTGTCAGATAATAATTGAAAATAGAAACTTGAGACTTCACAATTTCTTCCCAAGTAAATATTCTAAAAATCCACCTTAGATCAGTTGTAATTTCCCCCAAGATTTCAATTGCTCAATAACTGCTTTGTGATAAAAAGTCACTCTCAACAAGAATCATCATCAAAACTGTATTCAAAAACAATAAAAAAGGAATTATCCTTTAAAATTAATTTTAAATAAAAGGTAATTTTCTAAAGGAAAAAATTTTAAACAAGGTTTTCCTAACCACTCTGAATGTTGCTATGGATTAATTATTTTTGTTCTGTTGAAAATACTTGAGTTGTTTTCAGTAAATCTTCAGATTTCTCTACATATGTGATGGCACTTGGTCAGGCACTATAAGCACATCCACAGCTTCACAACGTGTCTCCTAATTGCCTCTAAAAGAAGCAGAGAATTAAATTTAAATCCTTGTGAGATCCTCAAGACTAGCATTATTAACAAGGGAAGGGAAAATAAAATAATAAAGGATAAGGTCTCTGCTGCTTGCAACATTTTTTCATACATTCCTGGGACCTATCCCTTGAAGAGCAAAAACCTCTTCAACAAGGTTTTAATCAGAGCTGTACATCTAAAAGGCAAAAGTAACTGACACATCACAAGTGAAACTGCGGCCATTTGACCCATGTGACATTGATAAGACAAGAAGGGGATCCTCCTTGATAGAGATCAGTGATAAGCTGGGTAATAAGCTACAAAGGGGTACACTAAGAAGGGACATCGAGTTCTTTCCTGGACAGCAAAAAGGATATATTGCTAGTGTGACATTTCTTCTTTCAGCACTTCTCCCTCAAAGGAGTACAGTCCTTCCTACTACCAGCAACACATTACTAGCCCCCCAAGAAGTTTGAGAAATATGACTTGAATTCTGTTTTTGAGCTTTTCAATGGACACCATTTTCTTAAAAAAAAAAAAAAAAAAAAAAAAAAAAAGCTAATGATGAAACTTTTTCTCATTACTCTTAGAAGCTCTGTAGAAAGTAATTATTTCAACCAATACTAATATTCTTTCAGGGTTTATCTTTCATAATTCTACACGCTGATATTGAACAGACACTAAAAGAGTCAAGAGAGGGCTCCTCGCTGTTCATTTTCTTTGTCCTGACCTGTGTCCTGTCCCTCTTGAAATTTAAGAAAAAGCAACAATCAGAAAGGAAGGAAGTCATTAAATAATGAGTAAATGCAGGGGAAGATGCAGAGATTACCCAAGAGTTCATGATACTGGAGGCATGGTGAGGCTACCACATATACAAGGAGTAAAGCACACAAAATTTCTTATTCCAAAATACCAACACTGAAGATAAGCAACTCAGAACTTATGTAGTAACACAGGTCTGGCCACAAGGACTCTGTAAAGTAGACTTATCTGGTGACAGGGACTTAAAAACTAAACAGATCAAGATTAACATACCTACGCCCAGTGATAGCTTCTCAGGAGAGCTTAGTGAAGTTCACACCAAATACCTTGTTACAACATACACAGCATTCCAGGAAGCCAGATCATCTCCAGTGAACAGAATAATTAGCTCCAGGTTTCTCAGTGGTACAGAGAAAACTGAAGGTTGTCATCCAATGGATGACAGCTGGGACTGCACCATTCCTCTCTCAGGAAGAGGAAGGAATCACCATAGGGTCAGGCTTGCAGAATCTGCTAGGAAGATAAAGCAAGGGTAACCCTACATCTGATCACCAAGGTAATCACTGCTGCACATATAGAATCATAGAATGGTTTTGGTTGGCAGGGATCTTAAATATCATCTAGTTTCAGCCCTTTTTCAGTGCTGGTGGTGGCTGCGCTCTGCAAATAAGGCAGCTGGGACTGTGGCTGTTCAGATGCCCCTGGCAATCTGCTGTGCTTGGCAGTTCTGTTTAACTTATGCCTTTGGCTAAGGTCAATAAACAATTCTGCCAGAGAAAGATGGAGCCACTTCACAGATCTCAAAAAAACCCTCTAAATGTGAATCTCATCACAGAACAACATAATTTGTATTTCCCTGAGCTTGATTAATTATTGCTGTTTATCTCCCTATACCAGAAGCCAACATAGTTGTTAATTTAGGATTATAGCCCAAGAGATCCGCCCAAGCGGGTGAACTAAGAGGAGAAAAATTTAAAATATGTAGGGGGGCTGTCAGTGGCACCTGAAGAACCAGTGTAAAGGAAACACATGCTTTATTCCTCCCATATCCCATACTTGTTCATATACCAAAATATCTGTACTTCTAGTGACTCTATGAAAAGGTAAGTTCCTAGCATTGTACTAGGAGCCAATGAATTAGGATTCTGACAGGATTCTGTAGAAGGGAATTATCTTTTTAGTAAAGATCAATGGAAAAAAAAAAAGTTGTATGGTTCAGTAAGGCTGCTTATATAGACTGCCTTCCACCTCCCTCTGTTCTGCCACACTCCAGGATCTCACCTTGCTGCAAGTGCATATGGTGCAAGTGTTCCAAAGGACTTAGCTTTCTATTTTTAATCAGTTCCATTGAGGACTTTGTAGGTGCCTGTTTACTCTAAGGGCTGAACAACTAACTTTGGGCCACCTAGACTATACATATTGTCCTGTGAATGCATTTGTGAAGGACTTCGCTCTCTGTATTTTGATTCAGAAAATCTTTATTAATAGAGTGCATACACATTTGCAGAAACTTTCTTCATTTTTTTAGCCCCTTCTAACAAAGTGGTACGTGAGGAATGTTAAGCAAAAACCTGATTTTGGAAGATGGGAAGTAGCTTCACCCTGTGGCCTTAAAGCTTGCCCTTAATCGGAGAGCTAAGGACACCAGTTAGTGTTGAGCTCCTAGGATAAAGGCCTTCTCAAAAGACAGGTGGGTATTTCACAATCTTCAGCTTCACAAACACTGTTACAGCATTGCTGTCTGTGTAACTGTGGTCTCTACTGACCAAAGTCCAGTGTCTGGAGGGCTAAGGCAAAAGCATAGCCTCCTGTATTTTTATAGTAATCACTAGCCCAAAAATCAGGAGTGTGCATGGATGTGTGTCCGCAGTTTTCTGTGAATAAGGAGGAGAGAGGCCTACAAGCAGGGATGCATGTACATACTTGGAGACATCCACACGTGTCAGAATAGTACTAGCCAGGAAAACCTGGGCTTCTTCAAAGTGGTTATTTTTATTTCAAGAATCTGGGATTCAACAGCCAGAAAAAACTACTGTCTATTATCAGAGATGTTATATAAAGCATAAGAGCCAACTTTACACCCTCAAAAGTAAGCAATTTAAAGGATTGCACCTATTTCAGTTCATCTTCCATTTTGAGAAGTCATGGAGATTTTTGTGATTACATGACTTCATTGGCCATAAAACTCTTGCTTGGAGAAGCACAGAACAAGAGAAATCTAGTTAGTCGCAGTACTTTTCAGAGTCCTTCAGTACACAGCAGCTACCTGGGGGATGGTATTTAATTATGGAGTTTGACTCTTCTCGGGTTTCTTGTTTGATCTTGTCAAAAAGTAATTGATGGTATGTGACCTGCAGATTTAAAAAGGGTATGTGACTACTTCTGTCCCTGCTTCTTCAACTGGCAGGGATGTATATGTGAAAGAGTAAAAACACCAGTGCAGGTACAATACATAGCTGTTCCTCCAAACTCTGAAAAAAAATGTAAGCAGCAGCTCTTTTGGGGAAGCTCTCAAGCCCTACTTCTGGCTTCTAAACATTACTTGAGAACTCCATTTTTTTTTTGATGAATTTGGAAGAACACAATTTAGCCAGATAGCCAAAGGGAAAAAAGCTAATCAAAAGCCACCTAATTTCAGAAACAGCAAAGTCAAGAGCAAGTAATAAATCTTCATGTGTGCACACCAGAGCACATGCATGAGTGAGTGTGAGAAAGGCTAAGACATTCTGAGGAGCAAAGTAAGTGGGTGAGCATCATCCTTCCCTTCCCCTGTCCCCTTTCCCTTAATTCTGCTTATGTGAGGAACATGCCACCCCCTTCCCATTAGTTGCATCTATCCCCAGGTGCTTATGAATCTCTTGTTCATCATGCTAGGACTGACACAGCAACCTGCCATATACAGCAGCTCCAAAGCAGAGATGGTGGGAGCAATGGGCACATGTTACACACTGTGTGAGGTGTGAGAAGGCCACAATTCAGCATTCACAACTGACCAGCCCAAGAGGTAGCAAGGAGGAAAACAAGGCAGGAAAAACAAAGCTATTGGAAAGTACTTCTGAAGAGTCTCATCTCTCCACTAAAAAAAAAAAGTCTTTACAAGACACCTGGCTGACAAAACTTTGTCTCATCAGCTTAGACTTGTCCCCTAGAGCCATCAGATTAAGAGGCTTAGTGCTTTCATAGAGTCTGTGATCATGAGCTGAAGGATAGACTTGAAGCCACTTGGGAGTGGAAGACAGTATGATCATTCACACATGTCCTGGATACCCTCGTGAAAAAGGGAAAAAAAAAAATAAATAAAAGTCTACCAGCCCCTTAGGAATTGTGGGTGTTAGATCCTGAAACTCACTTTTTGTAGTCCTCATCATTTCCTGCCTCTGCCTACTTACAAAATAAAAACAAGAGAAGAATCTTTCACCATCAAGTCTTGATCTGATGACAGATTTCTCCACTTGATTGTTGAAAGTGCATTTGAGTTTCAGGTTTTCTTTCATCTTGTTTGCAAACAGAATGACATTTCTGTCATTTCAGCCACTTGCCCTCATCAGCAAGATGGTGATGACAGCCATTTCCCAAAACTATGGGGGTAAGAGAAAGCAGGGGAATGACAAATTCATGAAGATGGTAGTGTATATGAAAGTTTCATCAATATAGAAACACGGTATTACTGTGTTCAGAAGTGCTGCAAATATTCCCAGAACATCCAGACATGGGAAGCAGGAAGCATCAACTCACCACCAGGTCTTTCCTCTACCACAGAACCACCAGTCACAAGACAGTTCTAACCTTTGCTTTGTTGAATAAACATAATGCACAATGATTATGTTGTCCTGTATTGGATAGACCCACTGAGAGATATGAATAAGTCATTAACTACTACTACTATAGATAGCTAATAAAGATTCCCCTTAATTTAAGTTTCAGAAGTCTGCTTTGGGGAGTTGAAGGAGAAGAGAATAATTCCTGCTCCTAGGCTGTTGTATTTGTTTGAGTTTTGTGGGGTTTTTTTTCTGTATTAGTAGGGTTCATCAGATATGTTTGGAGTCAGAAAACAGTTCTGAGTAGTTTTTCCATCAGGAAGGACTAAGCCCTCACCATGAAGAAAAAGGATGATGCATTAGTGCCTGACCTTAGGTGAAACACTTAACATCTTTGTTCCTCATTTTCCCCCACACCTGTGGAAACAGAAATGGCATTTACCTGACTAGCAGGGGTACTGTGTAGCTTAATTCATTATTGCTTCACAGTGACTTTGAGAACCTTTGATAAAAGATGCTAAGCATCAGCAGGGAGAGGAATGAGACACAGGAACAGGATATATAGAAAGGCTGGTGGAACAAACTAAATTCAGATGGGCACTACTTGCCATGTATATTTATAATAAATGGTAGTTTTAGTGGTGGTGGTTTTGAACTGGGGTGGTAGTGATTTTGGCTTTACTGTGCATTATCACCACTCCCAGGAAATTATGTTTCCACAAGGCAGGGAACACCACTTGCTTTTCACACCCTATTCCACACACATATCCAAATACCGAGACAGAAGGACTGGTTCCAAATCTGTGACAAAGAAGTCAAAAGCCATCATATTCATACTACTAATCCCTAATGCCATGTAGCTTCCTAGCTTTCATTTTAAATGTACATTCCTGCCATCTTGCCCAGAACTAGCTGTGGGAAAGCTAGCTGATGATCTCTTCCTGCAGTATCAGATGTTAATTTGCCTCTTGCCTGCCTTAAAAGTACAAATTGTAATAGCTTCATTTACATGTGGCACTAAGTAGAGACAAGAACTGTGGGAACTTTCATCATTCACAGAAACCCAGTTACCACAACTTGACACATCCCAACATTATAAAACTTTAGCACATTATGGGCTTGATTCCCAACTTTCACTGCTAAAATGGGGGGGGTCTAACTCCACTGCCCCCATAATGACATGTTCTTGTTCTCAGCTTGATGAGTCAGAAGAGAAAATAAGTCCTCTGTGTTTTTCACCCACCTTCATTTGTCTCATTTTGCTTGTGGAAAATACCTGTCTCTGTGCTGGGGTAACAGAGTGCTCTGTGAGTGTGTAATTAACAAGTAGCTCATTATGATGCCCCAGCATTCTAGCAGCAATGTTTTATAAACCAACAGACTTTTTTATAAACCAACACACAGGGCAGTGTTTAAAAACATGCTCTCACCTTCCTTTATTTATCTGACAGGAGGGGAAGGTCACAAAAGGCATGCTAGTAAAAGGTTCTGCAGAACAGAGTACTGTTTGATATGTCCAAAATAACTGAGGGTATGACCTTGCTTTGCATAAATACATTTTATACCACAGATATTTAGGTAAATAATGTTTGACTGTACTAAGTAATGCATAATTATATTTACAGTAAATGAAATGTACCAAAGATGCCAGAAGGAATTGCAAATTGAACATTACATCTACTTGTTTCTTGTGCTTTAATGAAGTGTCTTAAAGGCAGTCACCATGCCAGCCTCTGCCAGTTGCCATATAAGCAATGCTTTTTACTTCTAAATCACTAGTTTCTAATGCTGAGAACCATACTCCAGGTGTGGTTTTGTTTGTTTTGGTTTTTTTTTTGTTTTGTTTTGTTTTGTTGTGGGTTTTTTGTTAGATTTTTTGTTTGTTTGTTTTGGTTGGGTTTTTTACTTCTGTCTTTGGATGTTTTTTAAAAGAAAATAATAAAGAAATTATGTTTCAAATTTTAAAAAAGTTAAACCAACACGAACCAAGTGAACTCTAGTGGCTTAGGAATCAAACAGATAAGCCTTAGCTTTATTGTATTTTATAACCACTGAAAGCTCATTACATCTCGGTTCCCTGTATGCTTAACTTTTCAATGGCCTGAACTTCTGCTTGTGCATGTTCCAGAATTCTTCTCTGGCTCTCCTGCTATGGCTGGACTCTCACGGAAGGACAAGATTGAAATCTTGTTATTTATCTTTTTCGTTTATTTAGCTTTGTCAATATAACTATTCCTAATAACTATTTATTTAGTTACTTAGTTTCCTTGCTTTTTTATTTGATAGGAGGACAAGGGAGACACACTTTTGGAAAGTTAAAGATGTTTGCTTACCAGATACAGACTGTCTGAAAATGTTTGCACTTCTGTGTGTCTTGAAGGGCCTGTGTAGTGAAAGCAGGCTTCCTGATTTGCATGTGAAGAGCACATGAAGCTAAGCAGCATCTCTGGCTGTGCACCACAAAGTGCTCTCTTCTCTCTCTCTTCATGGGATTATGAAGTGCTCTCATAAACTGTCAGACTGACACCTGCAGCGAGCAGTACTTGGGAGTGTCCAAGCAGCAAGTGAGAGCACTTTACCATGCCAGAAAGATAGGGAGGAAAGCAGGGGAGCCCTTAAAAAGTAAAGGAATTCATACTGAGACAGGGAGGTGCAATTAAGAGTGGCTGGCTCTGAAGGTGAATCTTTCTCCGTTTTAATTTCTGACGTGTTGAAGAAATATAAAGAGTGCCTTCTATTTGCATATCTGAAGCACAAGGTACTGTTTCCTTTCTAGCAAAGGGGTGCCAGGGACTCCAGCGTGCCCTCCTCCTGCTCCTGCCACAGCGTGCTGCCTAGCATTGCATTTTCAAATAGATTTCAACATTGAGCAGTAGGAGCTTTCATTGTAATCTTTGCAATCCTAATGTTGGAGGTTTTTTTGTTTCTTACTCTTTGAAGAAGCACTGCTATCTTCTAACTGTTTTCCAGATTCATGGGGAAAACACAATCTGTGCCCTGGGGAACTTTTTAAAGACTAAAATGCAAGCAGAGGTGATCAGCAGGAGAATACACAAAGGTAATTTTTATACAAACCAGTAAATCTTTCTCAAATTGATATGTGAGAAAACAGATTGACACTGAAAACATACAGGAATGAAGGGTGTAAAGTTCAGTATTTTTACATAACGTTTTACAGGTACATATAAAAAGTCAAAAGGGCATGTGGTGGTAACCACATTCCCCACAGCATATGAACAGCTCTTCTGGTACGTAGAAGAATCCTTAGCCTGGAGAAAATCAGACTGCATGTGCCTGGCCTACAGGGATATATGGGAGTGCTACAGCTCCCAGTGCTACACAATAGCACAAATTCTTCTCTATGGAAGAAGCATTTAGATCTCTGATACTGTCCACTTATTCATTTTGGGAAGTGAATGACTTAACTGCTGCTTGAGAAAAGCAAAGGAACAGTGGAAAACAACAGAAGAGGTGGTAAAAGCAGCTGTCAAACTCAAAGCAGAAGACTAAGATTTAAGTTCAGTCATCGTGAAAGAAACCAAGGAAAGTTAGCATCACATAGTTAAAAAAAAATATCAGAAAAAAGTCAATCTCTGGGGAAAAGAGCAAGTGAAGGTAGAAGACTGACAATATCGATGCAGTTCAGTGGGGATCGTTCAGTCTGCATTTGAATGACTGCTCTGTTGAAAGTTAGGTGAAAACACAACTGTTTTAGGAAAAATAACAAATGGAACTGAAATGCATAAAAAGGAGAAACTCCAGAGAAGAGAGGAAAAAAAACGGGGTTATGGCTATCCCCATTTTTCAGACCAATTTATAGACACACATCTTTTTCTTAGAAACCCATCTATATTACCTTGGATTCAGGCCTAACATGGGAGGACATGAACCAGAGCACACAAAAGCATAAATGAGGACATAGGAGAACAAAGAACTGTGTCTAAAGTCAAGTTCACACATGTGAGAGCTGGCCCAGGTAGGCATGAATAAGTGGTAGCAAGCAACACACACCTTACTTCAAGTGCTTCACTTAGCAAATGAACTCCATAACATTCCCCCTGAAATGGATCCTCCCTGGTGTTTAACAAATGGTTGGTCATTCAATGGCCCAAGGCAAAGCCAAGAGAGGTTAACACAGTGACAAAGCAGACATTAACTATGGTAACAACTGTTTTCATGGAGGATTATTGCTGTTACAAAGCTTATTCAACATCATAATGCCATCAATCATTCCCTACTTTCTCCTTGTGTTCCTGATAAAGTTAATGTCTTCCATGGTGCAGCACAGCAATCAGTGCAGCCAAAATCTAAGGCCTTCAGTTTCAGTAATCTCTTTTCTGTTTTTTCAAGTGCCAGAAGTATTTGACTTGGTCCGGAAGATATACCAGAATAAAGAAGGCCTCTATCTACCAGGCAGAACTCCACCAGCACCTTTTTATCCTGGAATAAGCAAAGGGAGACAATTGTCTCCAGCAGGCAATTTAGTTGGCACAAAGAGAACAGAGGGAGTGTTACATCCATCAGCTAGAGATGCCTAATGAAGCAGTTGTTGTGGGGGTACAGAAACTGGAGGATACCATACAATAGAGCTCATCCACATCTCACTGAAACTGCAAAGAAACAGAATTAAACAGAGCTGTCACCTACCATACATCAGACCATTTCACTGCAATTAATGCATCACCTGAGTGTTGCAATGAATGCATTCAGAAAGGTGCAAAGAATATAGCTTAGCACCACTTTCAGACAAAGCTACCTTTTTTCTTTTTTTTTCTTTTTTTTCTGACAGGCACCACCACCAGCTATGGAAAAGCATCAGTTTTCAACTATTTCTCCATGTAAGGAGCCCTCCAAATCTTCCAGTGGAAGTGTGAATCCCAGCATAGAGAACATACTTTCTGTCAAATGCTCATGTTCCTAGTTAACAATTGATTCACTTTGTAAAAATCAATGATGGGTCTATGTGGGGGAGGAGAGGGGCTGGGTGTCAGGATTACCAGGTACTCTTCACTTAAATTAAAAAATTACTTTCATTAGGAGACATGTAAAATACATTGCCTCAAGTAAAATGTTGTATAGCCTTTTATTTGCAGCATCTTCTAATGCTTAAGGCATTGAAACCAACTTGGTGCTTGAAATAGGAACCTTTTCCAGGGAAAAACTCCACTGTGTGGTATTTGCTTTGGAGGGTGCAGGGAAGGCATCCAACCACAGAGGTCATTAAAGATGGAAACCAAGAGGCTAAAGCAACAGATGCTAATGAGGTGCCATCATAGAATCACTCCGTGGTGTTCAGAAACTACAACAACACAGATGATTTTTCTTTTGCAGCAAAGTATACTAAGCATTACTGTGCAAAGACTTTAACCCAACCTCTCAAGAAAATTCAGGAGCCTCAGCCCAAATTAGGCTACCAAGGGCTCAAGAAGATAAGTCTGATTAAAAATCTCAGTGCAGAGATCAGTGACCTAACAACACTTGATCTTGTCAGCTCTGCCACATCAGTCTCCATCTACTCAGTGGTGTAGGACCATGAAGGAGGTGGAATGGACAGATGTTGGCCATAGATTGGTTTTACAGGGCTGTAGGAAGGAAAAGGAGAATGTACACTATCATCCATACACTGGAAATGAAGCAATCAGTGAAACTTACAGAATCTAAATCTCAATTAGGCTTTGAAGTTTAAAAATTAAAAAGACCGAGATCAGATGGCTGAAACATTTGTATCCAACCTATACAATAAATGTGTTTAATAATAGTTGTACTTTAAACTTTGCTATCTCCTTCTACTTTTAGATCTCAAAAGCCTTTGCAAGCTTTAGAAATAAAGCCTCATTATACCTCTGCAAGGTCAGCACTATTATTCTCATTTTTAAAAGCGAAATAACTTAGCTGAGGTCACTGGGAGGGAGTCAGTAGCAGAGCTGGGAATAAAGCTTATCTTTTTTGTCTCTTAGCTATGTATATTTAAGGTGATCCGCTATGCAAAAATACTTGGGCATATGTCCTTTTTTTTTTTTCTTTCAATTTTTGTGATGAATAAAGAGGGTCTAAAGTTTTTTCTAAGAGTTTGTCTAAAGGACAACAGGAGTACTTCAAATAGGAGCACAAATTTAATTTTCAAGTACTTAGAAATCTGCAGCAAAATATGCTAAATTAAATGTTAGTTCGTAAATAACAACAATAATGATAATCATCATCGGCTGTAGCACTACCAGAATAACTCCCTATGTGAGTACTGTATTTGAGAATAAAAGCAAGATATCTCTGATACAATTACTCTCCCTCATTTATGGCTCTGCCACGGTGGTATAATTATAATTATTCCACTATAGTTCTACCAGTCCATTTCCCTGTGTAAAGTAAGCCCTAAGGGATTCTTTTCCTACTTCCATTCACCATTTTAAATTTATATTCTTTTTACCCTAGACATTTTCTGATGAGTAGAAAATTCAGAAAAGTACTTCATCACAGGAGACCTAGAGGCACATCTACAGAAAGCATTAAGTTGTTGCAACTCTGACTCTGTACATCACCCGAGGATCTGCTTTTAATAAGGTGAGGAGGAGGGATCTGCAAGAACACTGAACCAGTTTTGTTTTAAGCCACACTGAACTGAAATGAATTGGAACCCATCTGTTTTCCAGGGAAACCAACAGAAACTCCCCAAGGTCCAAAACCTTTTCCCGTCCTCTCCAACAGAGCGGACTGCAGGAAAGACAGCTGCTGAGGTTATCAACCTCTCTAAAAAGACCCAGGGTCAAGTAGTCTTTGATGTTCTCAATATGTCTGGTTCAGACACTATAAACGAAGCACCACAAACTCAGCAGTTTTCAGTGCTTTCTTCTTTTCCACCCTAGATGAAAAACCAGTGTATACCCATTTAAACAGGTGTCGTATTGCATGCCAGACACCTAAACTGGAGCACCAGTTTCAGCACTTAAGAGCTAAATCCTGTCTTGCAAACCTGTAATGTCATCCACAGAACATCCACCTTTTTGCTCAGAAAATTTTACTTCCTGCAGCATTCTGACCTTAGAAAATCTAACAAACTTGCATGATATACTTCTACCCCTACCTTTGTCTCCTATTTCATGACTTCCTCTAGTACCTCTGGCCTTAGGTCACTATTAAGAGTTACAACCACTGGACTGTGTGAACCATGGCTGCATTCCCATAGGGAAGGAAGCTTCCTCAACTCTGGCTTTATTTTTGTGCAAAGGAAAATTAAAGACTGGTGGGAAGGTGGTTAAATAAGAACTTCGGAAAAACAGTACAGCTTAGATCTTTGCAGTCATATGTTCAGACTTCAGCAGTCACACTTCTATTGTACAGTTCTGCATCTGTAATTGCACTGTGTCCTTTCCATGTGATTGACAGAGCTTTGCATTGTTAATGCTCACCTAATAATAAAAAATTGCTACAAAATCCTCGTGAAGCCTTGTTATAGGAGCTTGCTAAGACTCCTAAAAAAATACTTTCTGTGAATTTCTGAGGCTAGACAGAGGAATGTACATGTTTTCTGCAACAAAGGCAAAAGAAGACCTGCTCCTTCAGGATATCCATGTCACGCTAATGATTTCCACTAGGTCACTGCATTTTAAGCTCATAGTTGAGGCAGCAAGAACTAGAGATAGTAAAAAAAGTTAACCCACTTGAAACACAAGGCAGAAATGACATGGCACATCCACTTTACAAGTGCTACCTAGGAAAGATGCCTACCATGATTAGCAGAAGCTGTATCCTGGAAGCTCAGGCACCACCACTGTGACAGCACAACACCCACAAACACCTTCCAGGGCAGAAATTTTTTTTGGTCAGTGTGCTTTTGAATAAATGCCCACTGACCTCTGTGCTATATGCATTCACAGAATCACCTGGGTTGCAAAGGACCTCTGAGATCATCAAGTCCAACCCTTAGTCCACTACCACTGTGGTTCCCAGGCCATGGCACTGAGTACCACATCAGTCTCTTTTTAAAAACCTCCAGGGAGAGAGAATCCAGCCCCTCCCCAGGCAGCCCATTCCAATATCTGAACAGTCTCTCTGTAAAGAATTTCTTCCTAATATTCAACCTAAACTTCCCCTGGCAGAGCTTAAGTCCATGCCTTCTTGTCCATGGCTTCCCACTGCTTTTGGTGGAACTCACCACATATGCTGCAAAGCACTGGCTTTAATTTACCAGCAGGAGAAAGAAACGAATCATCCATTCAGCATGCATGAAGCACCAAGTGGCCATCAGAGAATAAAGATTTCTGCTGTCACAACCAACCTGGAGTGGATTTGAGATAATGACTGAGAACAAAATTCATATTCTGTATCTGGCACAGATCCCTTTGCCAAGACAGCAATCCTTTCTCAGGCATGCATTTGATCTGGAAGGCCGCTTGCTGCATGGATCAGGTGATGAATGAACAAGAACACGGACAGAAACATCCTTGTGATGGAGGGAGATCCCTAAGAGTTTGATCTGGTATCAAAGAAGGGGTGAGGGAGACAAAAGAGGTTCAACAAAACTACAGCCAATGTGTTAAACAAGCTTCTTTTCAGTACACCCCTAAGGAGAGAAGTCTCAAAGAGCAGCAGCTGAGCCAAAACATCACGTTTAATGAATCAAATCATAGCATCTGCTTTAACAAAGACAAATTGTGCTTTAATATTGAGCACATATATTTTGCAACATGACCCACTTACAAAGAGCGTGGAGGGGGCAAACAACAACAGGACTGGATTGTTTCAGGAAAAAAAACGAGGTGAGAACCCAGATGCATAACATCTTTGTCAAGTTCTCTGCTGGCTGGGCAGTGTGCCCTTCACTGCAGTTCCACTTAGCCCACCAGCGAAACAAAGGGTTGACACAGTGTCATCTTTCTTCTAAACATCTAAGGGATGCAGATTTTTCCAAAGCTAAAGCATGGTCTTTCACCTCTACGGTAGGACTGAAAATGTGCAGGTAATACTGGTAATACTTTTCCAACCTGATTTGGAAACAGCTGCCAAAGGAAAACAACTGCCCCACGCTGTGTATGCTGTTCCTTCCAATCCTCCAGGGCCATCACTACTCCACTATAAGGAGAACAAGAAGAAAGAGCTTTGTATTCATCTAGGTTTATCCCAGTGAAAACAATGGAGATACACTGTGTGCTACACTGAAATTAACACTTTCTCTCTTCTCTTGAGGTCTTCATTTCAGCCTGGCAGCACGGGAATTTGGTATCATAAACTGTGCCAGTGTTTAAAGAGACAGAACCAGGGTCATAGAATCATAGAATCGGCTGGGTTGGAAGGGACCTCAGAGATCACCAAGTCCAACCCTTGACCCACCGCTGCAGTTACCAGCCCATGGCACTGAGTGCCACATCCAGTCTCTTTTTAAATATCTCCAGGGATGGAGAATCCACTACTTCCCTGGGCAGCCCATTCCAATGTCTGATCACCCTCTCCGTAAAGAAATTCTTTCTAATATCTAACCGAAATCTGCCCTGGCACAACTTAAGACTGTGTCCTCTTGTCTTGTTGAAAGTTGTCTGGGATCCACCCCTTCACCTCAAAATTTTTATTTCAGAGGGCAGGAAAAGCACCTGACTTGGCAGGAGTAGTTTCTATTTAAGGCTGATACTGTATGCATGCTCTCTCCATCTGCACAGCACCTTCCTTTAATTTTCTCCTAGGGAGAAAGGGTTGAGATTTTTAGAAAGAGGAAGGGACAAGAGAAGGATAGAAAAAGCAGGTTAACTGGCAGGCAGATATTTGTAACCAGTGGGAAAAGAAAGCAGCAGCTGAAGTTTGTAAAAAAAGAGAGATTCAAACATTTTAATCCTGTGGCATCTGTAAACATGTAGTTCATTTTCTCACTCATTTATTTTTAGTTCCTTTCCTGGAGAAAAGGAAACATTGTGAGAGAGGAAGGAAAGGAATTTTTTCGTTCAGTAATTGTGAAAGCTTTCTAAATTTTGAAAAGTGACTGCCATTTAGGCAGGATTTTGACTTCCCTGCCTTGAAGACTGAATTCCTCCTTAAAGACACACAGACAACATCAGACTACAGACCTGCTCCCAGACATTATCCCTAAAACCTGCTCCATCTCTCATCTGAAGGAACTGTTCCTGGGAGAGTCAGCATAGCTACGTCCCTTATGCTATTCAGTGCCTGTCCAGTGTGCTTGGACATCAAGTGATGGTGATAAATTGGAAGCAGGTGTCAAAGTATTTTTAGAAATGTAGAAATTGATACTAGCAATATGGACTAAGAGCAAAAATTATTTCACTTGCCCAACTAAAACTCCGAAGTAGGTAAAAATTACCAAACTATCAATTAAAAAAAAAAAAAAACAACAAAAACCACCATGAAAGTGAAAGCAATGTGACCTATATCATATAATTAATGTCCAGAGAACTCAGTTCCAGATTTATTTACTTTAATTTTTAGGTTGTTAGAATGTGACACTGCTCAGGTAAGATTAGCGATGTCGCTAAGGTGTTGATGTTTTAACCAACATAATACCCAGCCTTGCATAAACAACCATTGCCACAACAATATGAGCTTAAAACTCCTTTTCCTTTCACATGCCATTTCCTACTGGGAATATGCATTGCCCCACCTCACTGCAGAGCTTGGGGTTTTGACATATTCCCCTTGATTTCTTAACATCTAATGGGGAGACAGAGGCCTGATTTCAAGGAGCACAAGGAAGACTTGATACATTCACTTTTGTCTCCTCTCCCCCAGTGGAAGTAGAAGGTTAGTGTGGTTGATTCTCTGCTATTTTAAGGTTCCCCTAGGAAAGACAACTCCTCAACCAACTGTTGAAGCTGATTTCCTGACAGCACAAACAAGAAGGAGCAAGGCAGGGGACCTGGGCCAGTAGACAGCATGAAATACCATATGAAATCTACTTTATGCTTTCTGTCTGGACAGACACTTTATAGTGTATACAAGCATTCAATATAACTTACCTTTTCTCTCTTCAGTAGTTACACTGCCCTATTTTGCCCTTAGAAGCAAGGAAAAGTAGAAACACAGCTATTGAATGGGCAAGTTTGAGTTTATCCAAAGGTTACAGAACAGGAAACCTAAAACAATTTTTTTTCTTTCTCATAACGGTATGTGATTTGACCAACACAATGTAACTGCAATATCTAAATTAAATTCTTATTGAAGACAACCTTACTTCAAGCTAGACTTCTTCCCTTCTCTCTTTTCTAATTTCCAGAGCAGATAAAATGAACACTGATGATCAATGCAGTTCAGCCGAAGTTCAGCACGGAGGCAGTTCCACGCAGCACACTAACTAAAGCAAATCCAAAATACCACTGTGTAACACACTTTGTCAGGAGACAGCCAAAAAGGCAGCCCTGGAGTTCAGTATACAGGCTAATTCATCAGATAAGGCAAACTCAAACTTACGTGGCTGCGATGTTGCACCTTTTACCTCTTTCAGATTAAAGTCAGGACAATAAACCCGTTCTAGCCCTTCTCCCCTTTTTCTATTTCCCAAAAATCAAATAAGCAAAGTAAGGACTAATTAACAGGGAGAAATGAAACAGAGCAGAACGTGGTAAATATACAGTTAGATGGGAGAAAGCATAGCAAAACAGAAAAGAAAAGAACAGCACCCACTTTTACCCACCACCTGCTCCTCATTTTTACAGGGAACCCCATCGTAACAGCTTTGTTCACCTCTACTTTACAGAAATCACTACATTTTTATACCTGCAATTGAGCTTCTATTAATCCTTCTTTTGGGGAAAGGTTATGAAAGTCCTTCTAGATTTTGGTTTCCCATTAGGGACATGCACAAAGCCCTCAAAGCCAGTGTTTCATCGGGCCCTCACTACAAGAAGTTGAGTTGTTGGAACATGTTCAGAGAAAAGCAACCAAGTTAAAGTGAAGGGTCTAGAGAACAAGTCCTGTTAGGAGAAGCTGAGGGAAATGGGACTGTTAAGTTTGGAGAAGAGAAGGCTGAGAGGAGACCTTATTGCTTCCTACAACTACCTGTGTTGTCCTCTTCTCCCGAGTGAATAATGACAGGATGGAAGGAAAGGGCCTGAAGTTGCACCAGACAAGGGTTAAGAAAGGTATTAGGAAAAGTTTCTTTACTGAAAGAGTGGTCAGGCACTGAAAAATGCTAACCATGAAAGTACTGAAGTCATTATCCTCAGGGGTGTTAAAAAATGTGTGGATGTGGTACTTCAGAACATGCTCTAGTGGGCATGATGGTTTTTTCTGGGTTAAGAGTTGGACTCTGTGACCTTAGAGGTCTCTACCAACCATGACAGCACTGTGATAAGACTTGATGGTCAAAGCATGATCACAGAATCAGAGAGTAAACTAAGGGACAGGAAACCTCAATGGACTAGACCAAGACCTTATTGTGGCTGTTGTAATGCTAGAAATACTTCACATATGTTCTGATAATGATGGCTTTTTGCCACAAGACCAGAACAACACAGCAGCAGGGGGAACTTTCCTATGTCACCTATTTAAACACTTCCAACATGTGGGATTTTTACAGTAACTTAAAAAACTACAGCAGTAATTTGGAACATAGTCCAAAAGATAAAGGATCTGGATTAAATATCTAGTAGTGACTCCCTGAGGCACAGGGTGCTTATATGGTGTAAATGAACCATGATAGATCTTGCTCCAAAGATCACTCATGCTGGGACAACAGTGAACAAACAGCTGCACATGGCAATCATGAATCAAAGGAGAAAAAAATAATTAATTCAGAGCCAAAACACTTCTATTTCAGTCCTAAATTGTTCTGGTGTCATTGTTTGAATTTGAGGAACTAAAGCAGGAGGGCTTTCTGATTCCAAGAGGGGCGGCACACAGAGGGCACTACTCCCTCCCGTTTCCTGCTCATACACTATCAAGGTCAGGCAGACCATCAGCCCCTCCTCTCTTTCACTTGCTCCTGGCTTGGCTGCTGTTCTGCTGCCCTCCTTTATCACCAGCTCCCCATGTGCTCTTCAGAGTCCATGCCTATCAGGTGATGGGAAGAGCTGTGGACACCCTCCTGAGCTGGCCCTCCGGCACCTATCCCTGCCAGCATTGAGACTGGGTTGTGTATTTATATATTTGTATATATTTGTATTTTTGTTACTTTATACTTTCTGTTATTGCCTTTCCCCTGTGCTAGTAAATCTGTCTCCAATTGTTTTCAATTTCCAACTTTAAGTCTTCAATTTTTACTCCCCTTTTATCTTCCCTTTGAGGGGTAGGGAGGGGTGATAATAATTCTGTCCTTTAATTTTTGGTCTGCCCAAACTGCTAAGCCATGACATCTGGGAAAGAGAAAATACAGTCATGGTGCTTTCCTTCAGAAAATCCTGAACTTACAGGAAACCAAGAAATTGTTTTGACAATTGTTCAGGATTTTAAACATTTATAAGAAAGATGGAGGCACCCCTGAAGTTCATCTTCTCTAGCAGTGTCCTTCCCAGGCCTATTTTAACTAGTGAACCATTCCACATTTATGGGGAATGCTTCAGCTCTGGATCCTACATTGTCTCCTTTGAACTGCAAGGAGTCTACTAGCTCCAAGCCTTGCTTTCCTCTTTCAGAAAGCCTACAGTATATGGAAATACTATTCTGGTCAGTCATGATCAACAGACCTATTCTCTTTAGATCTCTTTTTTTTTTTTTTTGTCTCCTTCAATTTGAGTTTTTTTTTCCTTTCTTTCTACATATGAAGGCAATATTTACAGCCAAGGCAGTGCTGAGTAAGATGCAGTGATTATGGCTGATTTTATCACAGCCGTATTACTTAGCTGCAAGGTGAAGCGCTGTGCTAAAATGGATCATGAATCCCTGAAATTGACTATCCGTCACCTTTATAATCCTGATGGAAAGGCCGGTCAGATCAGGCCTGACAACTTCCCATGCAAACGAGACTACAATAGTGACGTCTGCTTGCTTCAAGGCATTTATTTGTCTGGAGAGGAGGGTGATGCCTTAGGGAAATGGACCACAGGAAAAGGGAGAGGAGAAACCAACTACCCTGACTGCCTCTGCAGGAATCAAGTGTAAACAGAGGAGCCATTTAGGTATAGAAAGACTGTTGCAGGTATTGAATAAAAGAATATTACAAGCAACTAAGAATCGGGATTGCAGCATGAAGGCCTCACCCTGGGCTGAAGAATTTCAGTTTCAAAGCTAGGAGAAAAAAAATAACCAAAAAACCCCAACCTCCTCAGTGAGAATTTGTGACGTGACATCTACCAATGGGAAATACTTTCAGATATCTAAAGAATCTAGTCATACATAGTGCACATTCATTGTCAAAGCCTTTCTTGCAAAATCAGATTTAAAAGTGTTTATGTTTGGCAACCAAATTCATTGGGGTATTATCACTGGCCACCATTACATGTGGCATCTCTTCAACAAAACCTACAGAGTGGTGTCAGAAAACAATCTTACACAGGGTGTTTATTTGGAGATACCCAGCACAGTTGCTAAGAAAACTGCTAAGCTATCCCAGTGAATCTTCTTGACTCACACATGGCCACATGCAAGAGGGAGTCTGTAGGAGAGAAAACTAACTTGTATGTTATTATTTCCAATGACACTGTTTTGCTGCTTCTGGTAAACCCAGAACAACCATCTTTTTAAGGGAAGAGTTGTTCTGAAGTGCAAACACAAGTTGTCCCATTCATACACCTTCCGGGCTTGAGCCTATTTCAGTACCACCAAATACTGAGGAGGATGTTTGTTCTTTGTGTCTTTTCTATTCCCAGTATAGCACCTTACCAATCAGGCAGCCTAGACATAATCATCAACACTAATGTACCTTATTCCTTCTTATGCAAAAAAGATGACAATGCTATATATGTCTCAGAGCTATTACACACTTGTCAAAAGTGGCATAGACTCTTTGAGATGCACAGTATTAAAGAAAGGCAAAGGCTACTTACATCTTCTTCTCACCTGTCCTTTTTTCCCCTTTTCTCTATTGCCTCTCCGGGGTAAGTCACATCCCAGCTAAACCTCTTAGTGAGTGATTACATTAGAGATATTACTAATTACCAAATGTCGTCTGTGTGGTACAATCTTATCTGTGCCCCACACTTCCTCCCCTGAGGTGAGGGGGCTTGATCCATTTCATAAAAGTATCCTATTTATCAGCTCTAACAAGCTCCGTTCCCTCAGGCTTGAAGGTAGATGTTTTTCTTTTTTTTTTTTTTTCCTCCTAGGTGCAGATTCAGAGCTTTTCTGCTAGAACCTCTTGCAGGGAGGAAGTTTTTCTTCAGCAGACTAGTGGATATTATCCTTTGCGTATAAGAGGAGCCAGTCAGTTCCCAGTTCCCAAGGTGATGTGTTTAAGATAATGCACTCATATGCTCTTCCCCTCACACACCATGCAGCAAGAAGTGCAGTTCTACCACCTGCCACAGGGCAGAGGAACTCAATACCTATCCTACTGCTGTGAACATGAGTTTTGAACATGAGTTTTGAACATGGAGTAAGAAAGGAAGAAGAGAAATAGGTAGGGGTTTAGAGCAAGGCCATAAATGCTTTGGTAAGACTACTAAATCACAGCTGTAACATCACCTGGTATTTTGTCTCTAGAACCTCCATCTGACCAAATTCTGCCAACGCCATGCTCCTCTGCCCTGTAGCACTCACTGTTAGCACAGCATGATGCTCACTGTGCACATTTCTCACAAAATATCTGACATGCAGTGCCTCCATCTAACATTATGCTTTGGAGCTGAGGTGCCCACTGTGCAGAAGTTCATAGTAACTGCCAGAGAAAATAGGTACAAATAGGTAGGAAAGAAACAAATACAGGTAATGAGCTTTTTACATGCTTTCCAGTCAGAGTTAGGTCTCTGGAGGATTAACAACATAACATGGAGTAGGCATAATGACCCTGTGGTTTTGGTTACAGCACCTCTAGTTCCCAAGGTTTTAACAGGCTAATTCTATCTTGCACTATTATCCAGAAGGCAGCTTGCTGCCTTATTAGTAGATACTTCAGTTGTATTCTTTCTGGGATTTGGTTATTTTTGTGTTTGAAGGTTGTTAGTGTTCTGTTTTTTTCATATAATTTGTGTGCATATTACTTGCTGTCCCTGGAATTCATTTTGTTCCCTGCTAATGAAACCTCTGCGTCGCCAACAAAGCAGAAAATAAAAAAGGTAAATAGCACTCTCCAGAAACAATTTGTTTCTTGTTCTGTAAATTCTTGCTGAACAGCATCTCAGGGAATTTACACCCCAATAAGAGAAGAGAGAAGTAGAAGGTGAATGAAAAGGAGGTGGATGAAGGGGCTACAAATGCAGTTAGCTGATCTGGAAAGGAAACAGTAATTATAATCATACTGTAGACAAATAGGTACCCAGGCAGCTGCACCTGTGAAACTCCAGAAAGCACTTGAGCAGAGGCAAACCATGTGATTGAATAGAAACCAGTGATTCCAGAGAGATCTGAAGGGGAGATCATCCTTCTGATGTTTAACCCTTTGCAGATATGCCAAGAGTCTGTCTCTGCCCTTGCCAGAAGAGAGACCAGGTCACAGAGAATTAATGAGTAATTGTGCTCTGAAAAAACACAATGACATAAGGTAGGTAAAGACTGCATCTGGTGGCATTGGTGTCAGTGAAGATGAAACAAGGAAGATTAAATTTAGGAAGAAGTGATGCTGTTTTGTTTTCTAGCATGTGTGCTGCTACCTACCTGCTAGGGAAAAACAAAAGATGTTCTACCAAATGTAACTTCTTATGCCATTATGATCATTTTCATCCATCTGAATATGAGTCACAAAGCTGAAATTTGTCAAGAAATAGAACTGCCAAAGAGGCTTTCAAGTTAATATTGAAGATCCTAAATTAATGGCTTGGAGTTGAAAAGAGCTGAACTTCTAGCTGCTTCCACTGATTTTATTGTATGACACACAGAATTTAGATTCTCCAGTCCAAAAAGAGAGGTAAAATCAGTATTACGGGCAGAAAAAGAGAACTTACAAGCTCCCACCCATATCGTCAAGTAATCTCATATTGCTTAGAAACTAATAACATAAATTAGTACTCTTCCTGGAAAAACAAACGAACCAACATCAGATCCAGGCAGAGAGAGATGCACTGAAAAACAGGACTGATTTCTAAGATGATTCAACAGTTAAAGTAGCTAAGGGAACTAGATGGCCAAAAGCCACAGGGCCCTAAGCCCCCTAGTCTCCTTTGAAAATGCATGCACAGTCTACCACACATGAACATACTTTGCACTGTCACTGTGTTAGTGGACCAGCCCTTGTGCAGAAGATTCCATAGAAACAGCTCTACTGCTAAACCATATTTAGTGAGCTTTAGCCACCATGTAATTTATACCTCTCTCTTTGCCAAGTTGGAAAAACTCCATCAACAATAATAACAACACTCAAATTCATCTGGTATGTTTTTAACCTACAATAAGCAACCTGTTATATCTATAAAAGAGCTCTTTAGAAGTTATGCAAGGTATTAATTGAGCTGCTAGGAGACCATGCAGGTTGGTTTTGTAGTAACTCCACTGTAAAAAAGAATGTAGCAACCAGAAAAATCCTGGCAAGATAGCAGCACCATCTCAGGAGATGATTGCTGCAGCTGTACTACTTATTTACATGAAGTCAATTCCAAGAGATTATTAAAAACATGAGGTTTATCGTGTAATATAAAAGGCCAGTTCATTATGTCCGCAAAAGCTACAGTTTCAATGGCAAACCTCAATAATTCAGTTTTTCTAACAGCATCTTGGGATTTAATCACTGCACAATAACTGCATTAATTCTCAATTAATTTCTTAATGGAGATGTAATTGTCTTGGGCTTCATCTAAGGGGCCAAAATCTGCTCTCTCCAGCATAAATCCAGTGGAACTTCATGTATAAGAGTGGGATGATTTCAACCTAAAGAAACTTGAAGTCAGCAGGCAGCTGAATTTTACACTGTTATCAGAGAAAACATCTCTGTAACATTTACACTTTTATACTTTCCGTTCCAAATGACTCTCTTTCGCCTGGGTAAAATCCATACAAGTACTAAATGGTATCACCTCTCTACTACTATTACAATCATTCATTTGTAAGACATACTTTATCCTAAAGGGCTGCAAAGCATTTTACTGCAAGGAGAACATTTCACTTAATACCTAACTGCTTTCAGGCTTGGGGTGAAGAAACCATCTTACACAGAAGAGGGGGCTAAAAAGGCCAACAGCCACAGTTTCATTTGGTTAAGACATTCAAGCTGACACCTTCAAGTACTATAACAAGTCCTGTATGAAAAATTTAAGGAAAACAATTCAGAAAGTATTCACAAGAACTCCTTTAAATAGAACTGAAGTCATTGGTAAAAAAAAAAAAAAAGTTATCACTGCAACAGTTGTCTTATAACATATAGAACAAAATGGTGATGGCAAGAAACTGATTCTGTAGGAAGAACACCTAGATAGCATAAACAGGGACAGATGAAACAGATATGTTTCAGATCCTCCATTGCCCACTCCAGTTGATGAACTCTTAGTGGTGAAGAGAGCATAAAGAGCATCAAGGCAATACATGATTTGGAGTAATCACTAGGCAGGTAGATGCTACAATGACAATATTGTAAGTTATGGAGGAGACTTGTGTCTACCAAGTGCCAGAAGATGAATTCTAGCTGTAAGGAGGTCTCTGGGACTCATCCCTTTCAAGGCTGTATCAAGCATGAAGCGTGGTTCCTACCATGAACAGTTCCTACCATTCTAGTCAGCCACATAAGTGGCAAATTTAACACATCACTGTATGTAAACAAATAAAGCAGATAATGCCTTTAACTTCAGTTTAAGACCTGCCACCTACCACTGTATACAAATACACCTTTTTCCTGCTGCAAGCAGACAGGTAGAGATTTTTCAGGTGTACATGCTGAGCATTTTCTGATTTGCACCACAGCAAACACGTGAATTTTCCATTCTTTTTGTATCTACTCACACTATCAATGACATAGAACTACCGACAGCCTCTCTCACGTTCTGTTGAATTTTTATCAAATAAGCAGTTCACAAACTGCATACTGCTGAAACATCATGCATCTTCTTGCCTGCTCCTGAAGGACCTTCCTTTACAAACACTGCCCTGAGAACTTTGCAAGCATCTCGCACAACAACTGTGTCATGCTACAAACTTACAGCTATGCTGCACTAGGAGTCAGTATTTTAAACAAATCCAGCAATACCCATTTAGTCAGCTCTAGTTGGTCTTCAAGTCTATACGCAATGCTTATCCTCTTCCTCTGAATGTGATGATTTCCAGCCACTGGAAAAAAACTGGCAAAACAGTTTTGATTCCATTTTTTATCAAAATCAAACCTACAGAAATTGTTCACTTCAACGAAATGTTTGATGGCTCAGCATTCAAGTGTTCCATCGTGAAAATCTCAGAACATTTTATTTAGATCCATTCTTTTGATTTTTGTGTCATACTAATATTTAATCTACAGCTCTCTAGCAGATGTTAGAGGATTATTATTTACTTATTGGTTTAATACAATAAAAAACTCAAAGTAAAGAAAACATATAAAAAGGAAATAGAGTTAAAATAAAAATGCAGTAGTCCCTGATAAAAGAGGTTTCACAGAAGGAATGTTGACCTGACCTGAGAGCTAGAGATGCTGGTGCTCTTTATATTGAGCAAAGCATGGAACAGGAATTTTGACTATAGTGTGACAGAGCTGTTGCATTGTCTGTGTACTTGGATGCCAAAGTATGTGTAGTATGTTCTAAACACCACAAATATTTTGGATGTCCTGTGCCTCTAAGATAGAAATTGGCTTCACTGTACTCCTTCAAGATCAAAGAACTCTGTTGTTGGAAATTTGAGTTCCAAATTCAGAATTCATCTCTCAATTTATCTCCATATTCTAGCACCACAACATAACTGCACAGACAATCTGGTCATCATAAACTCTTCTGGCCATTACATAATCTGTGGCAGGCCATCTGGGGAAGACAACAAAGCTTAGAGAAAGAAAGGAAGATGTCACTTAGCTATACCAGAGAAAGAAAAGAATTTGTTGAGTGAGTTTGCTGCTATAGCCTCTGGCACTTCATGGTATCACAGGCTTTGCCTGTGGTATCCTGATTCCCCAGCATACAAGATACATTGTAATTCATGTTAGGGCAGATTTTCCAAAGGCAGGTGACAGACAAAAGACTCATCTGGGGTTCAGCATGTCACTGGATTCGCTAACATTTCTATCTTTAGGTCTTATACCACATCCATCACTACAGCATCTCAGCAGATGGTGATGTTCATCAGACGCAAAATCAATGCACAGCCAAAATCACAAAAAATGGTGGCCAAAATCAGGTTCTTAAATTCATGCTTTGGCAGTAGAACAAATTGTATGGCCTTCCACACCAAAAGAACAAAAAATGACCAGGCAAAATTCAATTAACATGGCATGCTGAACCTCCACAATTACTTACAAATGCACATGATCCATAACTACAAATCCAAGCCAAAGTACTGGGTTTAGAACCAGTAAAATTCCCTGATGTACAAAAATATTGACAGAGAGTCTGGATGGTCCAACAACCTTTTCTGAACTTCAGACCTATGAACCTGTGAACTTATAAAAAAGTAGTTCATACTTCACCCAAAATCATCATCCATGTCTGTAGTATTCTACACACACATTCTAAGCAACACCCATACATTGGCAGTGTAACAACCCAAGCACTTCTGCACATAGAGGCAGACAATGAAATAGATGAGCTTTGGGTATGAATCTAAACAATTATTCTGTGATCCTATGAAACCTGCACAAATTAGCAAAGAGGCATCTTTCAGACTGCTTGCCTGAAAGAATCCACCTGGACCAAGCTAATAGGAAGTGTCATCCTTCACAGGAAAACATTCTATGGAAAATGTTGGGGTTTTTTTGCAAATGTATCTCAACAGATGAAAGATGGTAAGTCTCTCATTTTCCAACAACTTTGCACATAAGGAGGACTGGGGTTATTACTGGCTCATCAAATATTCCATTAAGACTGACAGTCCAAAAAGAGAAGTGCCATTTGCACAAGTTCTCTTCGAACTCCAGCAGCCCTCTCTGTCAGTGTCGTGGCTGGACTAAGATTCTGTAGTGAACAAAAATTAAGTCAGAACCTCTTTAATACATAATTAGCAATAAGAGGAGTGTGAGGGCACTTGAATAATACATCTCATGGCCAGACACGGTCAGTAGAAGGCAAAAAAGAAAGAGCATCAAAAGTTGAGGGGGGAAAGAACAGAGAAAAATGAGACTTTTGTACCTATGTGAAGGGAAAGGTCTAGTTTTAAGCTGATAAACAGTAAAAATAGTGCTCTACATTTATAGAACACTTTACTTTCAAAGATTTCCAAAATGGAGCTTAACAGCTGGTGCCAATGACTGTTGCCTTATTATAGCGGAGGAAACAGAAATCCACAGAGAGAACGTGACATTTCCAAGGGCACTACAGGGTTTCAGTGTCAGAGCTGTGACTATAGCCCATTCTCTAATGGATGGAGAAAATGAGTCTCTCCTACCTATCCCTGATGAAGATTGTCCAGAGACAGGGAAATAATGCACAACACTGGTGAATATCTCCATAAAGCAGATTAAAGGTGGTTGCTTGGCGTTGATGCCAAGTTTACGGGTGCCAGGTTAGCCTAAGGCTGCACAGGAAAATTACATACTCAAAACGTCTGGGAATTGCAGAGAAAAATGAGAGCACAGAAATTATATAGCGTCAAAATTGAGCTCCGAGTCCCTGCTTCCAGCACCTCAAATACAAAAATACAAAAAAATGTATTTTTCACTTGCCTTTTGGTTCATATTACTCATTATAATAATTGCTGCTTTTATTTCATATTTAATTTAGTACTTAGGATTGCTAAGTCAGCTAAATATCTACATCATCTGCAAACAATGGAATAGACATAACCTCTCATTTTTCAGCAGATCAGCTCTTCTGACATTGACACATTTGCAGCCAATTTTTAACTGGGTGTAAGGTGCCTATCCACCAAGGTATCTTGCTTTTCCCATCCATTTAGAGTAATCCTCTTTGGTTTGTGCAGTAGCAGTACCTGGGAAGGGTCATAGTGCCTTACAGGAAATCCCCAGTTGAGAAGGAGGAAGAAAAAAAAAAAAGAAAAAAAGGGGGAAGAGCAAAAAGAAAGAAACAAAGGAGTGAGAAAATAAAAGTGAAAGAAAAAGAAAAGAAAGAGTATAAAAGGTTTTGAGCTATGGAGGAGCTAGAGGTGAGATAGAAGAGGTTATTTTACTGTTCCCCTTAAAATTAAGCTTCAACAACTAAATAAAGTACAAAAGGCATGCACAAAAAAGCCTTCAGCTCCTCACTTAAAGGTAAAGCAACAAAAAAGCAGCATGGTCTTGGGCAGATTATAACAATTATAAATAAAAATTAAATTATTATTGTTGTTGATATTAAAATTATAATATAATATTATAATCTCGTGGAGTGCAAGTGCCCAGGTGCTGGCCATGGTCCCAGAAGAACCGGGCCCAGCTTCTGATGGTCCGGATGATGACTAAAAGAAGCCACCAGTACCTTGATTAGAAAGAACAGAACTTGTAGCATGTAGACCAATATCCAAGGAGCTCAGATAAGAGGTCCTTGTTCATGACATGTCACTGTAACGATATATATATATATAGTTGCATAAGAGACAGACCCTAAAAAATGAAATTTAAAATACACCTTAGTCTCTATAATATGTTTCTTTGAAATATTTCACAGGCACCATATTACCTTGCAAAGATGTCTGGAATTGCAGAGTTCCTGGAGGGAGGAGGAGTTCAAATAGAGAGGAAACTTACAAGTTCTATTAGGAATGCATGGATTTCAGACAAATACTGTGTGTTTGCAGACATGGAGGGCTCAGGATGGGTTCCATCTTAACTACAGCAGACCTTGACTGTTCTTCTGAAAATTAATATGGTTTGGAGGGAATTTTCTTAAATTCAGAGCTAAGGAAAGCTGGCTTGTGCTAAAGAGCACTCAAGTCAGACAGAGACATCTGCTAGGGATGTCAGTTATGGAGAGATAACTTATTCTGAGAGCAGAGGACAGGATTGAAACCTCAGCTAAAGCAAAGCTGAGAAACATTATAACTGTGGAAATAAATTCTGAAAAATAGCAGGACATCTGACATAGATTTTCAATAAAATTAGGCTCTGGGACAAGACTGAGAATGATTATGTATGTAGACATCATGGTGGAAGTTTCTGAGGAATGATGGATAAATGAGCATGCTGGACAACAGAAAAACGCTTGCTATAATAAGGACAAAGAGCATGATGAAGATCAATTGAAGAACATAATCTTTTGCTTTAAACTGTACATGAAGGACATACAAGGTTTTAGAGGTGAAGGTGCTGCACCCCTGAAGAATCCAGTGAGGTAATGTTTTGAGATGTTCATAAAGTAAGCTCCAAAAGCCACAAATATAAGAACATCCATATAACAGTAGGGTTACATCATCATTCTCTTGATCAAGAGCACAGAAAAATACTAGATGCATAATTCTGAGGAACATCAAAGCACTAATCAGTCTAAAAAAGCATTAAAAAAGTGGATGACTTTGGTTATCTGCTTACAAAAATGAGTCAGGTGTTATGTTGGTTGATGGTTTAGAAAAATAATTTCTTGATGTGTTAAGTAAATTATCACTTAGAACAGCTGATTCCAGAGCTCACAGAGACAGGAGACTATTTTCAGTGCAATTAGACTTGAAAGACAGAAGTCTGGTTTTAGAACAACTGTTGTTGATACACTGAAGAAGAAAAAAAAAAAAAAAAAAAGACCATTTGACCAACAGACTCATTGTCCTTTAGGAATTTCACACAAACATAAAAATAAAAAAGTGAGGTACTTAGTTTTTTTGAAAGCAGATGTTAAAACTAATAAGGAAACTAGTTGAAAAAGAAGGAATACCAGAAGCAGCAAGAATCAAATCCCTACCTTAATACAAGGAAAAAAAAAATCATTAAGAGTCTGAAAGGTATTTCCAAATGAGAAAGGTAAGCATGAATCTAGGAAGTGAAATGAGGAAATCCTTAAAAGAAAATAGCTCATTGACTGTCTGAAGAAGTTAAGGCACATAGGTATCCTATCAGTGAAAAGAAATCCAGTCTCAGCCAAGCCAGCCCAAAGAAACGTAAGGAAAAATAAAATCATTGTGGTTCCCCTTTGAAATATCTTCTACTTACTCCTCATTATAAAGGATTTATTAGTCTAAGATGTTTAAGGGAAACACAAGATCAAGATCATGCAGCTGCTACTGAGTGGCTCTTTGCACACATACACATGGTGAGAGACATTGAGCTGAGAGAGGTTATTCTCATTCTCACTAAAAAGAATAGAAACTAAGCTCAAAACAGTCCTGCCAAAAGTGAGAAGTGGAGCCAGCAGAGCAATGTTGTAAAGAAAAAAACATGACATGTTAAGAGAAGAAAAATATGGAAGATGTCATTTGAAAGATGCATACAGTTATGAGGAAACCTCAGCTGGAGAACTACTGTCCATTTCTAGGCACCAGACCTCAGGAAACTAGAATAAATGCAGAGCACAAAGGGAAAAAAAGAAAGGAAAAAAGGAAGAAAAAATACATTTAGAAGAAAACCAGAAGAGCTAGCAAAAAAGAGCAGAAAAGACTACAGAACTAAGAGTCCCTAAACACAAGGAAAATTATTAGAAAGAGGATACTCTTTGTATCCACTTCAGGCAGGGGGAGGAAGAAAGGAAATCAGCCTAGTATACAAACCAGAAGTTTAAATTTGGAAATTAGGAAAAGGTTTTCAGTTCTTAGGATAGCACAGCATGCTACCTAGGCAGATGTCTGAGTCTCTTTCATTGCAAATTTCTAGAAATATGGTAAAGATTCAGAGTCAGTTCCCTTGCATCACTTAATTTTCTGATTTTTACATGATCTTGGGAGAGATCTTAATATCACACTTCTGCTGGGGCACGTTATCCATGCCACTGACATGAATATAACCAGAGCCCCAAAAAATCCATCGGGTTAGTAAAGGACATTCCTCACATCCAGTCATCAAAAATGACTACACCAAGATTCAGAGAGATATTTGAAAACTGTTATGATAAATCAAATCTAAAAGGAACAAACAAATGAAGGAATAGATTAGCAAAGGAGAATGGGGCAGGGGGATGCAGGCCAAGACTGAAGGGTGCTTGGAGGTGGGTGTACGGAGCCCAGGGCTAGGATGGCATGATAGTTAAGACCTCAGGCCAAATGCACCACTTCCTTACATTTGACAAGGAAACAACAAACAAAAACCCTACTGACCAAATCTTACCAAAAATCCTAATAACAATTTCTTTAATTAAAAAAACAAAACAGAACAAAAAAAAACAGAACAGGAATAATAAAAAGCCAAACACACCTCAGCAGTGAAGCAGTAAGAGCAATGGTCAGAACTAAACTCACAGTCTGTGATTCTTTATAGGTGCCTGATATATTCCACACAGATTGTATAGGAGGGAATTGGGGGATATGGATGCCTTTAGCCATGATGCACAGGATGAAGAGAAAAGGTGAGAGGAAAGCTCACTTTCTAAATACAAGCAGAACTGATAAATCACAGCCTGGCTGACATGGCAAACACCAGTCCCTCTGGCAGCTTTGTAATTACTCCCTAAATGTGGTTTCAACCCTTTTGATGTGGAGATAAATAACTTTATGTGGAAAGCAATTAAAGCCTTGGGCAACACTGCTAGCAAAGCTTGGTCACTGCGTGTCACTATCCATTTGCCAGAGAGGTGTACAAGTGGTGCTGAGTTTATTAAACCAGAGCACTGGCTTTCACACATCAACATGCCAGAGGCCTCCTTTGGATGGCCCTCGAACAATTGTTTCTACTTTCCAAAGCAATGAAACATCCTGGTTCAACAGCTGAACCTGAAGTGAGCTGAGAGCCCCTCTGAGCACTGTGCTAGGTATTTTGCTCCTATCTGCTCTCCCAGAAGAGAACAGTTTTCTGCATCCTAAGTCTGATACCTACTGGGGAACCTCTGAAGGAATTATCAATCATCGTGATTAGATTCCTCCTCTTCTCAGGAGAGATGATGCTCAGTTGAAACAAGAGCTATTGCTAGGACAGTAACAAATCACTTTGAAGCACAGTCCTGCTTGCAGCATTCCTCTTTCCCTTATTGCATGGGCATTCAATGCCCTTTTCAGGAATGGTACTATTTTCTCTAAATCTTCTATCTATCCAAATCTATCTCTAAATCTTCTAATCTATCCAAAGCAGTACATGCCTCCAGCTTTGTCTCATATCTGCTGCCTGCTTGTATTGACAGCTCTGGAAAGCAAACAGAGGAAAAATCCTGCTGCAATTACACAGGACTGGGCAAAAAGGTGCTCTGTTGTCATACCTGGATCCTATCCTTCTCTAAGGATCTACTGGCTTACTCAGCTCAGATGCATTGTATACTGCAGCATCCACACAGAAGAAAAAAAGCCTAGAAAAAGCACCATGCAGGATGCAAGGCAGACCACTAGACAGTCTGTGACTAGCTTGCACTACCCTAAAGCAGCCATCCTATGCCAGGCAAATTGCCTGGTGGGGATTTCACTATCTTGCAAGGAAGACACGGACTAGTGATACCTGTTACAGCAAATCAAGCCTGCTTTTTGCCTGACTCTCAACATAAGGAACCTGATTGGAGGGACACTGGCATTGCTGGACCACTCTCTAACTCTTCAGACTGTAGAGAACCGAGTTATGAGAAAAAGTGGGATAGCTTTTGATTGCAAGAAAAATGAACAAAACCCAAATAGTTTGTTTTCCAAAAAAATTTTTTTCCCTCTTCCAGTTTCAAACCAACACCTACAGAAAAAAAAACAGTGCAACAGGCATTTCATTCAGTGTTTTTCTGACAGATTATTTTTTAAAACCTGGTTTGTGGAAAACAAAACTTGTAGAACTATCAGTATTTTGATAGAAACCAATGTTACTTTAAAGCCAGTCCCTTCAAAACTGCTACTAGGGGGCACTGTGATATCCAAAGGAGGTACAACATTGCTTCCCAATGCTTACTATTGTACCCATGCAATCTTTCACATCAGCTTGGGTACAAACACAGTAAAATGACCCAAAGTGGAATTTAGCTCTTTCTTGTAAAGTACTTTTTATAATTCAAAATGTACACAATGCTTTTTCTCCCCCTTCCTTAGCACAAAGCTGTTCAACAAATACTGGCACTTTCTTCAGTGGTGACTGTTTCAACTGCCAGAGGA
This sequence comes from Florisuga fusca, assembly GCA_038090715.1. Taxonomy (NCBI): domain Eukaryota; kingdom Metazoa; phylum Chordata; class Aves; order Apodiformes; family Trochilidae; genus Florisuga; species Florisuga fusca. The sequence continues at coordinate 52,380,262 of JAAWXA010000004.1, read as the reverse complement.
AATGTAAGTTGTTTGTAAACCAGTTTGAGATCCTTCAAGACAATTATGACATTGTAATGTAAGAGTTAAGAATGATAATGGTAATCATAATAATGATAATGAAAATTTCTCTTCCCACTGCAATGAACCCATCTGGAAGGCCTCAGTGTGAGGCTTCAGAAGTATCCAAAACTGTCATTAGAGAAAAATTCGTTTCGTCAGGAAGGTGGAAGCTCAGAATGCCAAAGAAAGAAAAAAGGAAGAGAAAAAAATCCTTTCTAGTTTTGGCCAACAGACCTAATCGGAAATTCTTTTGAAATGCTATTCTCTGGAAGAGAGCTCAGTTAGCAATATTCTGCAAATGCTCAGCCCACTTCATCCATCTGCCAAGCTGAGAATGAATATTCATAGCAAGTTATTTTAATCATTGTGTTTTTCTTGATGTGACATAATTCTATATAATTTTTCCCCCCGGAAAAAAAAAAAACCTCTTTTTATGCTGTCAAGTCAGAAAGTTTTTCTCCATCTGCAAAAGAAAGGGGACATAGGGAGGCTCATGCACGGGTTGTAGCAACGTCCTCATCAATGCTTCTCAAATCCCAGTATTAGCCACCTAGCTAATGTCATCAGTGAAAACAGCATGTGCTGGAATTTACCTGTCCTCTTCAACACAGGGGGTTATTATCTCCCTGTGTGGGAATGACTGGGGTCAAAGTCATTGACTAATGTAGGCTAAGAAGGGACAACCCATACCTGGGCTGTACTAGCAGGGCTGGGTTTGAGGAGCTCAGGGCTGGGAGAACATGGGTGCTGCAGTTTGAGGATGAGGGGGACAGGCAGAGTGAACATGTCTAATGGATGCTGCTTGTAGCCACACACCTTCATAAGCACATACTACATAAAAATGCTTTTACAGTTTTTGAGAGGTTCTTAAAATAGTTCTTGTTCAACACTGAGAAAAAGTGCACGTTTTCAGCAAAATTGTCCAGGCAGAGACTGATTGTAAATATTTTAAAGACCATAGAAGCACCTCAGGAACAAATGGGATCTTTTCCTGGTTCTAACTGGCGCTCCCAGTTCCCAGTCCATCGACATGACATTTTACCACAGTTTAAAATCCTCTGGAAACTGTTGTTCCTGCAATAATCAAGAGTCTAAAATATTCAATACTTAACTAATGCAAACATTTCCCAGATGCCACACATTAGCTGCTGAGCCAAAGAGCATTGCTCTGTGGAAAGAAGTAATCCACAACCAGTTTTTCTTATTAAAAAAACAAAAAACAGGCATGTGTTTTTCAGGCACAGATCACTCCTGCATCTTCCTAGTTCTCTGGGTTGTTGAACCTTGGTGGCCATCCTGCTCCTTGTCCTCTGGTACACCAGACTGCAGTGACCTTCCTACTCCCAAGGAGTTTGCCTTCAATGCCTAGTTAGTTACATTCCACCTTACATACAGAGACCCCGTGGTTTGCTCCCTTAAGTGCTGAGCCCACCTGATTCCTGGGCAGGATCAGTGTAAGGACCAGCTTATTAAAAGGATATATGTGGCTTGTTTCCAGTTGCTACTCAGGGGCAAGCCATTTCTTTTGATATGGTTCATTGAGTAGTACAAAGGGGAGGCAGTGAGTGCCACACAAAGGTGGGTTACAGGAAGCTAAAGAAGTTCAGACTTCTTTCTTGCCACTTCTGCTTCATGTTGCCTAGACAGATCTGAATCTGGCTCAGAAAAAAAAAAAAAAAAAAAAAAAAAGAAGGAGAAGGAGGAAAGACAAATAGTAGGCAAGAAAAGAGAGAAGGTCATCTGCATTTAGCTTTAATTAACTGGTGAATGTGTTCAGAAAGACAGTAAAATACACCAGTGACAGGCCCACGCAAGCATTCAGAAAACCTTAATTGCATCCTGTTGCCTGACTGCTGCTGCTTCTCTTACTTTCCTAACATTCTGGCTCCCCTCTTTGGCCATGCACCACCAAGCACTTTGCACAACACTGGTGTTCTCCTCTTCCAATACTTGAGGCTGATGCTGAAGCAAAATTAAGGATACCTGTAATACTATTTATGGCTGGCAAGGGTAGGAAGAGGTTGCAGTCCAATTGCCACTATTTGCATTTGCCTGTTTTCATGCAGAAATACGTGTGTTAGCATCCATGCCGGTGATAGGGGTGGATGGCATGGGAGACAGAGCATGGAAACAAATCCACTGGGACAGTTCTATCACCCTTGTAAATGGATATAGCTTCACTGATACCTCATGGTGATCGTGGGAACTTTGCTGATCAGCACCAGCTTTGTGTACCAGGAACACAAAATGACTTGTCTGCCTTAAAAGAGTTTGTCTCAGCAGACTGGTTACACACCAGCTCTTTCAGAACAACCCTACCGACTGCAGTGAAGAAAACCCTAACAAGGCTCTACAGAAATTTAGTAAGCAGTCTACATAATGGCTTTCTAAAAATACAGAACTCAAAAAGAGAGAGATTCTCCTAGGATGGCTCAAATTCTCTATTAAATTCTAAGCAAGATTCCATAAAAGCTATCTAAATGTTAGCAATTTCCATTAGGGAAATCTCTAATGATGTAAGGTCATTACCAGCTGAAGGCCTAGCAATGAGTTCCTGGCTCCCAATCCAAATCCTGGTGGACAATGTCTGTATGTACAGCTGAGCAACTAACTCATGCCAGATGAGACAGCCAACAAATTCAGCTTCTGTCCATGACCACAGGGCCATTACTTTGATTTGATTTTTGTTTATTTTTGTTTCCCAATTATGTTTGTTAAATTGTTTGCATTTTTTTCATAAATGGCTTCAACACACTCGCTATATTCCATATTCAAATGGTACTGCTTAATTACAACTGGTCAGATAAGTAATATCCTTACTGCCTGAGCACTGAATCACTTCTGGAGTGCAGTGATAGCTTGCAGTGTATAAATTAGCTAAGGGGAATATGTACAACGTATCTGAATGTCCCCAAGATCTTTAAATGAGACCAAGAGAGAAAATGTGTGCGTGTTGGTCCTCTAGGAAATAAAACTAGAATAAAGGCAAAATCAGGACCTGTCTTCTTCTCATCCTTAACATCACAGATTAAAGTGTGCTTCTCTACCATCTTTCTAGTACTTTGTTTGTTTTAGTCTAAATGCTAACTATTTGAAATTCATGACAAATACCTCTCAGACAGTTCCCTATTCTGATTCTAAAGACCATCGTATCTGATATTCCTAGCTGTCTGTCAAGGGATCACTTTTGGAAGGAATGAATGCCTTTTAAATGGAATATTTTTTTATTAACTTTTTCAGTTCCAGACACATTGTGTGGATTTTTTGTCAAAAGTTTCTCAAATACAGTATTTTGGGTTAAAAAAAGAAAGCACTCAACAAAACAAAACAACCAAACAAAAAAACACAAATTAAAAACCACTACCATGTAGCAGTAGAAAATGCAGGAAATCTGAATCAATTTCATTATCACATGTTTAATTTTATTTAGATAAGGATATGTACCAGTTTGTGCTCCATTTTAAAAGCTGAGATATTTTGAGTGATTTAGCTATTGAGGTGATAAAGAAGAAATGCAATGTTTCAGAATCTCTGAAATGAAACATCTCTATGATGTCAAAAGAAAAACTTTCCATATGCCTAAATATTTCTTTCATAAAAAATGTAAGGAATTAATCATTTTCCCCATCTGCTTTTGTGAGAAAAAAAAACCACAAAAATAAAACAAAACCACACCACTAAAAAAAACACCAACCCATGTTTATAAGTTTTAACACTTCCAAAGTGGGATGGAAACTGTTTTGACATACTCCTGAAAACAGGCCTATAAACACAGTTCAGACATTTCCTCCTGTTGTGGCAATTACTGACAAGACAGCTTCAAAGACTCTGTCTCACAGAAACACGTGTGTAATCTACTCCAAAGTAAATTCCTCTTCAAGGTGCTACTGTCTAAGCACCCAGTGGACCAAGGGAATTACGTGTTAGTAATGTAAGATACAAATCACTTTCCTGAAATTACTGAGAAACACAAACAGTTGCAGAACCACATTGGGAAGGGGGACAACCTAACCATGTCCATTTTGCTTCAAGGAGACCGAATGCAAAGACCTTATGGAAAATATTTCAAAATTACTTTGTGGCTTTGGTTGCCTCAATTTTGGATTCTCTGGGCAGGGGCAACCAAGATCCAACACAGAGAAAGACGCGTTCTCCTGGCAGTTGTAGTTTGTTATATGCCATGCAGCATCTTCTCCTTAAACTCCAGACCAATGATGACAAACACCCTAGCAGTCACCAGGCCACAGTGGATTGGAGCTATGTACAGGGAAAGGGGGATGTCAAGGAGAAAAGTGCAAGGAGGAAGAGTACTACATATGACAGAAACATATTGCAGGAAACAGTGAATATGTGCAGGTATGGTAAACTGATAGACTGCTTTCAACTTGTTTTTGTCCAGAAATCTTATATTGGCAAGGCCCTACCTTTCCTATTTATTCTATGTTTAATCTGAGATACTAAACCTTTGATCTCTTTGACCAAACTTCCTCCCAAGGACTATGGAAAGAAATGGCCCTTGCTAGGCCTTCCAGAGAATAAACCACTCAGCTGAAGCTCCTTCAATCCATCCTACACTCAGCCTTTACTTCTTTTCCTGAAGGAGGGAAGAAGTTTCATCTATTCTCTTTCACACATTCTTGCTCCCACTTCCCCACTACTGCGGTTCAAGCTCAGGGATGACACTGCAGCAACTGCTAATGAAAACATCTGCCACCCTTCTCCACTGCATCCCTGAACTGCACACTCACCAGAGTAAGACAACACAAATGGCCAGCTGCCACATGCTCACAGCATGACGCTGCTGTCAAGTTACCAGACTAGCCAAAAAACTGGCACATTTTGGTACTAATCGAAGTCTAACCACATCTCAAAGCTCAACAAGGCCTTCAAAGCACTATGGAGGAGCAGAGAGATTTAATTCCCTGTGTGTTCCCCTGCTGCTGCTGCTGCCAAAGCACAAAAACGATAATTTAAACAGAGACTGGGTATCTCTGCATTGCAACCATCACTGCTAGGAACATCGGTGTACAAGTAATCTTGGTACTTTTGAGGAAGTCACATTCATCTCAGCACTCTGTGCTCTATAAGCCACAGTGTGGCTGTGGCAGGAAGCACCAGCAGGAGGTTTAAAAGTAAGAGCATGACCATCAAGAGAACCTAAAAACTAAACTGACAGTGAAGACCCAGCTGTCTTCCATCATCTGGTGGAGACATGTAAACAGCAATAGCCAGGTACAACTTGCCTTATCATTTTTCTTTTCCTTGAGGCAAACGAGAATGTCAGTTCCTAAACTGTCAACGCAGTATTTTTGACCAGCACTACCTTTGCAAGAAAAACTTCAGAACAGCCACGAGCTGATCTGTGGGAGAGACAGGACATCAAATCATGGAAACCCACCAGGATGGGAGTAACACTTCAACGTGATACCAGAGGGAGACCTTTCTTTCTCCAGGCTCTAAACTGCTCTAAAACTAAAAGCAACTGTACCAGTATCCCCGTGTACAGAGTCAGTCCATCCACCCATGACCACCATGTGGTGGGCAGTGCCTCCCCTTTACCTCACCCCTTCGTAGCTGGTGCGCACTGATACCAAAGAGCTGTAGCTGTCAGAAAACAAAGTGCATGCAACAGATCAGACACGTGACTGTACAAAAACCTCTCCCAGGAGGAATAATTAAAAACACACATAGAAAAATAAATAGCTTTGCCTTCTCAACCCCTTTTCCTCTTCAGTAAGTAACAAGAGAGGAGTGAGTGCCTGTATGCTAGAATGCCCAGAAAATCGGCAATTAACAAGTGTTCCGCTCTAGCTTGTCTGTGATTTCCTCCCTGCAACTGTGGCTAAATATTTAAATACATCACTCCCCCCACCTTCTGTGTGTTTGCTTTAACTCTGGCACACCTCAGCCCTACTGGCTTCCCATATCATGCTGCCTCACCCTTTTTCACAGACTTATCTGGTTTGCTCCAAGATAAATGCTGGGAGAGGGGCCTGGTGTCCACCCAGCTGCCTTCAGGGCCACACATGGTCAGATGAACTGACTGCCCCAAATGAATAAAAGCCAAAATACACCTAGTCCTATGTACCACAGAGGTGCTTTATAAGCCATCTAGTCAGCAGCATCCTCAAGAAAGATGCATTGCTGTATCTGGCCAACAATAACATAATCCAGAGAATTCAAATGGGATTCTTCCCTAGGAAACTAAGTGCTAACCACATTACCGTGCAGATGCTCATTAACCAGACAAAAGCTGCAAAGGTATTTTTCTGAAGCATAGGCTTAAATAAAGGCTTTTGACTTGGATTGGCACTCAGAATTAAATTGATAGAAAAACAGAGTCTCTCATTAAATTCATACAGCAATTCAAAGATGAAGGTTAAAACCAAAATCCATGCAAACAAGTATCAGGCGTAAAGCACTTTGGAAGGCTCAGAGGAACACTCTGCTTCATGGACACTTGTGACCTAGTGGCCTCCTTGAACACTCTTCAAACCCTGAGTTTCAGCCCATTAAATCTGAAAAAGGTGCCAACATTGTATGCTGATGTTCCTGTCACGCAATCTTCCATACACAATGGTTTCCATAGTCCACTGCCTATAAGCTTCAGGTCCAACTTGGAAAAAATGAACCCAAACTACTAACAGAATGCAATTTTATTACAAGTAATAAACACTGAGTATCCTTTAAATTATATATAGACAGGCCCCATAATTAATAAGTAGTTGTTTCAGTCCGAAATGAAAAAATAGCAAAGAAAAAAAAAAAAAAAACTTTGCTATGTGACAAAGAATCGACTAGGAAGACACAACCCGGCAAAAGAAAATTCTCCAAAGAGTGATATTAGCATAACTCTTCTTGGCCAATCATATGAAAGCAAAGGCCAGGGCCCAATTTTGACAGCTGAATGGGCTAATTATAATATAGCTCCAGCATAGAACCCCTCATCTCAAGTTTTGCAAACAAATGGTATACATGCAATGAGCTTCAGGAACAACAGCTGTAGAAGAGAACTGGGCTGATCTCCCTTGCCAACAGATCTACAGAAAACAGCAGTCAGTCCTGATGCCAGTTCAACCAACTGAGAGAATACAAACACCACTACAAAGTGTTAGAGGATCCAAATTGAATCCAGATGAAAAACAGACCTATTTCTATACCTTCCCATCTATTTGCTTTATGTTGCTGCTCACCACTGAAATACCCTTTCTTGTACAATCAATAGCAAAGTTTCAAGCTGGCTTCCTTTGTTATGCCCCTGTTAGTAAACTAAACAGTGCCTGGAAACATTTCCCAGCACTGAAGCAATCAGTACTGCTTAGCTGCTAGAGTGGTTCCTGACACAGTTTTGGCCTGTGCCAACCAACACTATGCCAAACAATTCCCAGTGATGTTTATGGGTTAGTACTCCCAAAGGACCCATTCCCTACAGGCAATTCAGACAGGGTCAATCGGTTTTGGAGAACCGGTGATTTTAACAGTCTGAAGGTGGGCTGTTCTATTATAGTTGCCCCCATTGTCAGACTACAGTACAGGGCACATGTAATTATTACAGATATAGGTACAGAATTGCTAGAATTTGTCCTTTCCTGAAATCAGAATTCTTATTGGGTTTGGTTAGCTTCCCAGAGCATTAGATGCTTGTTAAAATAAGATTTCCTTAAAAACTGTGTATGGTAGTTGAGGGTCTTGCTACAATGATGCAGGTACAGCTAATGGAACAGTAGGAATGAAGAAATCAATTTCTTAGGTTTGTTGATGGGTGACTTTGTATTCAAGAGCAACAATCTGGGGTTGGAATTTTCTTTACTGCTTTCCTTATTCAAGTACCCAACTTTGGGGTTTATCCTTTCATGTATTACTCTTCAAAGAACTTAACTCCAGGAAAGATCTGGACTAGAGTCAATAGTTTGGTGTTTCCTTCCTCCTGATTCTGAGTCCAGTAGTGTTGTCCTAAGCTAAGCAGCAGCTCAGAAGACTTTTGTGATTGTCCCTAAGTAGGTAGCACTAATAAAATATTGAACTGAAAATAAAAGAAGTATAAGGAGAAAATGAATAATTCTCATCTTGGAACCTTCTTCTTGGTTATTTTGGGCAGATGAAACAGGGCTGAAGGTATGAGAGCAGGTACCTGGCTTACAGATATCTGTATTTAAATGCCTACAGTTTGAAGCTGAACACTACCCTTGATTGTAGGCAAGTGCAACAAACTTATTTTGAGAGGTCAGTGCATGGCTTAAAGCATGGATATTAGAGCCAGTCCAATATGCCACGTCTGCTTAGACGCGGCACTTTCCCAAACCCTCCATCCAAAAAAAAGTCACCTTCTTTGAGCAGAGTTACGTAAATTAATAATTTTAATTTCAAATCAACATGAAATTTTAATTTTTAGCTTTAATTTCAAATCAAGCTTTCCCTTCAGAAATGAGAGCTCTGCAAAATCAAGATTAGAATGAAATTAAATATTTTATTAGGATTATGATAGATTGTGTCATTTTGGCAATATTGGCATGGTGCGTGTTGATAATGTCAAAGCATTACAAAATGAAGTACAAAATATAATAATATTTAGTAGAAAAGTAAAAAAAAACCCACCAAAACATTTTAATCAAAATATGTTCATGCTACTCTGAACAAATGGATCAGCATTACTGAAACGAATGGAAAAAGCCGAATCTGCTGTTTATATGTATACTTGTGAAAACGTTCATCCAAATCTAATGTTTTCCACAAAAAAGCTTTCAACCTCTAAGAAAACAATACCTTTGCATGTTTTTTCTTACGAGCTCCAACAATAAAAAAAACAACCTAGATGTGCTCCACAACCAGCAAGGCAAAGGCACAGATCAGCTGTCCATGCTGTTAAACTACTAGTGCGGTGGTCACTGGTGTGGTGGTAGCCTGTGCCAACAGCTAGAATATTAGACACATCTTAGAGGCTATTGCAAATAAAGACACAGGGCATTTCTCTGTAGTCTCACCACTCCGAAGGGTAAGAGAGTAAAGACATCTACTGATGTCTTTACAAGTAGTGCTGGGCCAGTTGGCTGCAGGGCCTGCAGACTTTCTCAAAACTGTTTTAATTTGCAGCACCAATGAAGCCATACAGATGCCCCTCAGAGAACTGCAGCTACCACGGTGACATGTGAAATAGGCAGGATACCACAGCAAACCATGGGCAAAACCAAGGTCAGTGAAAATACGCTCAGGTTCAAAACCTGGAGTTGAAAAATAACCCCATACGAGGTGAAAATAAATCCTATTCTTGTGTTTAAAACATAAGCAGGATGAGAAATACTTTTGGTGATTTAAATAAGAATGTTAGAAGACCTAAGGGGGGAAAAAAAAGGCGGGGGGATGGACATTACCCAACAGTTCAGTAAACAGAGATTATATTGCCAGAACGAAAAGTTAACTTCTCTTCCAACTTCCTGAATAGGAGCTTATAGGACTACACTGAATTAATTCATATTTGGATAGAACATAAGTTCAGAAGAAACAGCTAGTATTGATTTTAAAATTGCCACTGACAGAGAATCCAACACATCCCCATGGTAAATTGTTCCAATGTTTAATTACTTTCACTGTTGAAAAAACTTGTGCCTCATTTCTAGTGTGAAATTGCCTGGCTTCATGTTCCAGCCACTAGAACATTTTATACATTGTTTGCTAGCTTAAAGTGCCCTCTGACTGAAGTTTGGTTCTTTAAGTAGGTGTTTACAAACTGTAGCCCCTTAGGTTTCCCATAGATAGGGAAGAGCCTCTTCTCCAGGAATCTCAGCCTGCGCTACCATCATTTTCATGTTTAGTTTTCTACGACACCTTTTCAGTTCAGCAATAGCTTTCCTTAGCTGTGTGCACCAAAACAGTAGACAGTATTACAGCAGCTAAGTAGAGATGTCACATATTACTTTCACTGCCTCCCACCTGAGATACTCCAGTTTACACTTCCAAGCCTTCAGACTATGTCATCTGGCAGAGTTTTGCACAGGGATTCACTTTCAGCTGACTACTGGCATAGTTTTTTCACAGCTGCAGTCTCACTTATTCCCTGGTATTGATAAAAATTAATCATCCATCTGTTCCAAATTCTGATACTACATGCTTGTGGTAATGATTCCCTATTTATATACATGTTTTCAGAGTGCCATCTAGCCAGTTTTTAATCCATTTAATACACAGCAAGTTATTTATGCTATTCTAATTTCCTTATCAAGATGCTATAAGGTACATCAACAAATGCTTTAAAAAGTCTAACCACATCTACAGCACTGCCTTTACCAACAAATTATATATTCTCATCAAAAGTATATCAGATTATTTTGACAGGATTTATTTCCCATAAATCCATTTTGATTGGCATTAATTATATTTCCCTTCTTTAATTTTTTATTAGTGAAATCCCATATAATTTTTTCTATTGTTGTACCTGAAAAAAGTATCAGAATGGCAAGGCTATAATTACTTAGGCTGTCCCATGCACACCCCTGAAATACAAAAGCATACTTAAACACAAGCCTTTTTCACAGGCTTCTGGCACTTCAAAACAAATGTGAAGCTCCACGGAAAGTAAACTTATACCATCTGAAACTTTTGTAGACATATTACCTGAGCGGATGTATTGATTCAGGAGCCACATCTGGTGTCCTGCCTCCACCATAAGGCACTGAAAAAGGCAGGGTAATAAAACTATACCCATGGGACCTTGTCCATTCTGCTTTCCCGTCCCACAGTAAGTTGGGGCTCTGAGAGCTCTGACAGGCACTGCACCTGCAACATTGTGAGTGCTTCTTTCCATAAGCTTGTCAAATTGCTTGCTAAAATTTTTATTTCTCATCAGTTTGTCATTCTGTGGCAAAGAGTTCCTTGCAATAACTACACATTGCGTACTTTATTATTATTTTAAATCTACTGCCTGAATATATTCCTGTTCTCACATTGCAAAAAGCACGTAATAGCCAATCTGTGTTCACCTTCCCCCTTCCAGTGTTGATTTCATAAACTATTTCATGTTCCTCCTGGGTCACCTCCCAACAGCCAGAAGTGACTCAATCTCTTCTACCAGGGAAAACACACCTTGCTTACCAGTGCCTGGGCCTCCTCCCTTGGACCACCTCTAATTCTGCTCAACTCCTTGAGAGGTGGGCACTGAAACTGTGGTTGGTTTGCAAAATGCAGACAGACCACAGATTAGCAGTGACAGACATACACGTTGCTTTGTGTTTGGTTGTCCGGTTTCCTGATTAATTGTTAGATCTAGGTCTTTTTGCACCACCTCTGAACACCACTCTGACATCTTGACAGAGGTAGTAATGTTTTTCTCAATTGACTGTTTTGGAAGCAGCTCTTTATCTTGCTGAGCTATTCCTTCATTGCATTGTTTAGCCAACTGTCACTACGTCTCAAATTGACACTGCTGCCAACTCAAATTACAGTCCTCATGCTTAAGAAATGACTCAAAACTTCAAACCCATTACCAAGCCCTTCCCTGGGCAAACAGTACCTGCCTCTAATACAGCCCTGAGATGAGCTGAATTTATTCACTTCGGTCAACACTGGTTAAATGTGCCATAGCGACAAAAACAGAGTTGAACTGGAGTTGTACGTGACTCTTGTCATTGATGGGGATGTGCCTCTGTGTGCTTCCCTCTGGGTTTCAGTGCAGCATTTTCAGTGCAACATTTCTTTATGGGGACCTGCACAGTCAGGGTATTGGATGCCACAGGCATTCCAGCAAGAAGTTTTAAACGAGACTTTTTAATCCAGTGAACACCCTTACCAGAACAGATGTTTTCAGCTGTACTCACAAATAAGTTTGCCTATACAACAGCCGTCTGGGGCTTGCATATACCATCAAGAGCCTTCATGCTTGAGTGAGGGCAAAACTACCCATGTGCATACACGAGCTTTGTGTAGTTTTATCCCTATGGACCTGCATCATCATTGTTCTGTATAATGTAACAGAGTTGACTGTCACGCTGACTTAACTGAGCTGAACTTTGGTGCCAAGTATTAACCTGGAGGCCAGTGGCTGAGAAAGATGAACATAGGCTGAGAGATCATAGCTGGTCACATGGCTGCTCCCATCCATCACATTTGCTTGTAACTGGAAAGGATATGAGAAGATACTTGTTCATGAACAGGTCTTTTTAAAATCTCTGGCAATTAGGAAAAGTGCATCAGACAGTAGCTGTGCAGTAACAGAGAGAGAAGAACCTTCTGTTTTTCTCTGTCTTAATTGGCTATGTATTTATGGGCTTTAGTAATGGTAGTGAAAATCTTCCTGGCACCACCTGAATGCTTTTGCTTTCCTTCTCTGAATGACTTACTTGTTCTTTCTATGCTGTTTCCTTCCTCTGCGAAGGCTCTTTGCTCTCTGTGACCAGACAACTGCCCTCCCTTGCTGCACAAACTCTCAGGGCCACCTGGTACGCTATTTGGCAGATGCTCAAAGGAAACAAGCCCTTATTAGCTCCTTTGTTTCCTTATAGAAACCCTCCCTGAGAGAGGGGAAAGGATCCAGTTCTACTTCCTGAGGGAACATCTTTGTCTCAGGGGCAAAAAAGCAAGTCCCAAGGTAAAGAGGGTCCCATGAAATGACGAGGCACCACTCAAAGTCATCCCCATTTACAGCTGTTGCTGCCTCCCAGCAGATTTTCCCAGGGGTCTTCATTTAGCCTCAGTTCACTGAGAGGGTCAGGCAGTGGTGGCTGCAAAACTGGCACAATGCTTGCTTGTTGACCAGTCTGTAGTGTAAATAGACTGAGCTGTGATGGAGGCTGAAGAAAATTTCTGAGTTTATCTGGGCTCACTGTGATAGAGAATTCTTTCTCTTGATGAGATGCTGACTCTTAAATGGGCAATTATATATGCAGACTCATGTGCTGCTGGTTCAGCCACAGAACCATTGAGACTGACACCTCAGCTGATTTCCATGAGACTCAAAGTGGTGGCTGCTATCGTTGGAAAAGACTTAATACCTTGGCCATGTGAAAGTAAATTCAAGCTCCTTTGAGAAATGGCAGAGGATCAAGGTAAAAATCTTTTTTAATTACTAAAAGTTTTGCTACATCTTATCACACCTACCTTCTTCACTTACTATTCCCAACTTTGGGATATTAGGAAAACAGTTAATATTCAGTTTTGTAGAAATAATTAAGATTATGGATTACTACTGGAAGGAAATGGGTTGTGAAATACTTATGCTCCCTTGCTTAAGCTTGATAGTTGGGAGGGGAAGAAGAAGAAGAAAAGCTTCAGTTGTTTTTCTTGTCAGCATACATCTTTTTTTTCTTTCAGGGAAACACAGACAAAGCAAGAACTACTTTTAGCGACTGCAGGATCTTAGAGAACACATTACCTTTGAAAAGCTGAACAATTTCCCGATGATTACATTATTAAAATCACTATTGTTATGCCTGCAGCCTTCTCTTAACTTAGGGATTTCATACAAGGAACTTCTCTAATGTCTGTCAGTTGAGGATAGCATGCCTCTAATAGAACACATACAGCTTCAAAGTCAAGGATATTAAAAGTTAGAGTAACCATAGCACTCCATTCCCTATTCTTTGCAATTCCTAGAAATCTTCCAAGCATCCTAGACAGTGTTTTTAACTCCTCCTGGGACAGACAGCCTGCCAGCATGCTATTTCCCACAAGCAGTACATGAAATGTGACAGACCCCTCCAGAACTGCCAGTTTTAGGGAACAGGGCAGCATGGTAACTAGGTGAAGGGGGCAATATGAAATCTGTACCAGTTTTTTTAATAGGTTGCATTTTACTTTACATATCTGGGGACTTAGTTGTAGAGGCTACAAACAACCATGGCATGCAAGATGTATAGCCAGACTGGTCCCTGAGATGCAGTGGTAACAAATGATGGGGTGACTGCAGATAACCAGAGCTTAAATTATGCTGTTTACAGCTAAGGCATTGTGCTGCCTTAATAAAAAAATCCATATTGTATGGACCATAGAACTGAGAAGATAAGCAGAATAGAGCTGCCTTTTTTTTTTTTTTTTTTTGAAACAGCAGTTTAGAAAACATCCTTTTGGTTTCTAAATATACTTACTTCTTGCACTGAGTGAAGTGCTTGCTCTAAAGGGAAAGATCAACTCTAATTGTAAAACTGAACTTCTGAACTTAATTTTTTTTTTAAAGTTTTAATAGATTGTCTATGTTGTAGGGTGTGAGAGGTTGACAAAATCAAAACCCACACATTTTAGAAATCAAGATATTTGAAGATTGTATATACCAAAGAAAATATATGTTACAATGAGCAGAAAAGACATTTCGTTAATTACTTTTTTTTTTTTTTTCCTGTGCTCTGTTATTCAACTCATTCAGATACTGTTTGCATGATAGGATGTATAGATGCAGTAGGAAACTAGTGATGTAATGGGAGGCAAATTATATATTTGATTTAGATCAAGTCTCTACAAAGTCATGAAAAGAGAGAGCAAGTTGCCTCTACGCTGAGTGCCTTCAGCAGCAAGTTATTGGCTGAGACTGCTTAGCCCACTGTGCCATGGAGCTGTTAGGTCGAGGTAATTAAAACCAGTATTAAGGCTGTAATTGAATTCTGTCCAGGAAAGTACCTCTTACCTTAGAGCTTTTGTAACTACTGCAGTATTGAGATCCTGCTGTTACGTTTGTTTATCAGGCAGGATTTAAGGGATCAGCCAGTACAAGCCTTCAGCTATTTACTCAAATATCACAGCCTCCTACCGAGCAGGACAAAAGGGCTTCTCTGACCTTACTGCAAACAAATGTGCTTATGAGCCTGACATGTAAGAGGCTAAAAGCATGAGCCAAACCCTGATGGTATTTGAGTTTGTGGGATTTTTTACTAGCTGCTTTGCCGGATCCTGCCTGTAGTTTATGTGTAGCTTTATATTGTGCTGTACCAAGCCCGGAACAATAGCACAGGTCTGGACCACTGCAAGACTCCCTCCGCAGGCTTTTAGAGGGAATGACAAGTGTTTGGCAACCCAATCCAGATCCACGAACATTGTCAAAGCCTTTTTGGAGAACGTGTCGATGTTGCCGTTTTCAAGTAAAGATCAAAATGGCTCCAGCTCCCCTAAGACTGATCCTCTCTAATGCATCTAGAATACTGAATTATGAACCCTGGGCCCCTACAGGAAATAAGGGTTGGGTTTTGTTTTGTTTTTTTTAAATTGAAATAGCCAGAACTGGCCTTTTGTGCCAGTGTAAAATTTGTCTCCCTCCAAAATTGTAACACTGGGTATCATTCCATAAAATGTTTCAGCAAAGGGCACCATCCAGGATGACCTTGGAGGCTAATAAAGAGAAAAAAACATACTTTTCAGGTTTTGTTTTGTTTTTTTTTTTCCTCCACTGATATCAGAAGAATGTGTGGGTCTCCAGATTTACATTATGGCTTCTCACTTTTGTCCCCTGCATAACAAAGACCTAATGACATCCTCACCCAATCCTTCTAACTCCACCTTCAATGGGGCTACACTGTCTCAACTTCCTACCCACCTAGAAAACCCAAATTCACCCAATATCCCCCCAAATCCTTCAGAATCTGAAAGAGGCACAAAAGTTTTTATTTCATAACCGTAACTGACTCCCTTTGTAATAAGTGCCTTGAAGTCTCAAGGTACTTTTCAATCTTTAGGAGAAGAGAAACAGGCACAGAGGTATAGAAGCTAAGATTAGAGGCGACCTCTGACAGCTGTGACTCACCCAACATCTCTAAAAAACTACAGGACACCTCAAGATGTAAACAAGTTTCTAAGTGTTGGACTGCCCTACTTAGCTCCTGGGGTAATGTTTTTTGGAGCTGAGTAGGGGAAATAAAGAAGACAGTGACTTTTCTCATGACTTAAATCAGCAAGGTAGAGCACAACTAGTTCTGCTAGATGAGGTCACCTGCACTCTTCATATCAGCAGGTTTACAGAAGTAGCTCTTTACAAGAAACCCTGCACATCTCTATTACCTTTCTAGAAAAGCGAAGTCAGCACGTGAGAATCAGAGCGGATTCCGTGACACAGGAAATCCGGTAAACATTTTGGGACAGGTTCCCAAGAAGAAGCAAAATTTCGGAGTGCAAACTGAAGCTTAAAAAAAAAGAAAAAAAAAAGCATCATAGAATGATAGAATCACAAAATTATTTGGGTTGGAAGGGACCTCTAAAGGTCATCTAGTCCAAACCCCCTGAAGTAAGCATGGACACCCTAAACTAGGAAAGGTTGCTATCCCCAAGTCAAATAGTAACCCCAGTATTAGTGACACAGCAGTGTCTGATCATGGGCTCTTAAATCCAGATGCCAGGGAGATATTTTAAGCTGCATTACACACCTGTTAGCACAGGAGACTGGGAATAAACATTTTGGATGGGGGTAAGGCAGAAGAAAGGACTGCTGGCTCTGAAGTCAGCAGTAGTACCAAAAAGGGCAATGAAACCACAAGCTGACCCTTGCTGTTGGCATTGCAATCAGCACTCTGTTAAACTTCCCAAACCTGCTCGAGAAGGGAGAAGCAGTGATGTGCTCTCTTTGGGAAATGTGAGGCAAAGTCTTGGGTTACAACAGGCCTTATGAAAGGTACAAGAACAGCAACACCAATTTCATGAAAGCTGACTGCTTGTCCTTTGGCTCATTTCCTCAGAAAGCAGGAGGATTTTGTGGCCTGGTGCTCACTGGCTGTCAGACTGATGAGCTAGCTCTGCTGCATCCTGCTCTCCAGCTCCCCAAATTAAGTCTAACAATCTTCTGCATTTCAGATATGTGACCATCTGTTTCCAGACTTGTGCTAGACCTCACTGAGAGCATCCTAGAGATACCATTTTCAGAAACTGTGTCTTGTGTCCTCCTCTCTGTTCATTTAAAAAAAAAGCATGTAAAAGGTTTTCAAACTATTTGTACTCCAAAAAAGGGGCAAGAGGCTTTACCCAAGTTACTTCCCACTCACAACCACCTTAAGGTATTTCTTACACTCTAATGTATTAATCTGAAAATCCGTCTACAAACCATAAAGCATTCCTTTCCAGTGTCTGACCAAATAGAAAATTTCACACTCAGCCTGTTGACCAGCCTTACTTAAGCCCTTTCACATATCCATGAATATTAAAATAGAAGCAACTTGTAAAGAACACATTACAAAAAATAACTTTTCACAAATAATCATACTCTATCCAAACTTATGAGACTTGAATTAACAAGTCAACTCATGTCTGTATCTTTATTCTCCATCAAATCCAATAGCACACATTCAGCCTTAAAAACAAACAAGGTGATATGAAATGAGAATTAAATGCTGAGTGGGGAATGGGATTTGCTTTCTGAGAGTAAATGCTTTTCTGCTTGCCTCTGCAGCTTTGAGGACTACCTCAACTACGTTTTCAAAACAAAGGGAAAATTCACTTTTCTTCAGAAACCAGAAAATTAAGTAAACCACCAAATGGTATGAGAATTACAAACAATTCAGCAGTTGGCAAGACTGCATGGAGTATGACTGATACAGATGGAACATTTAGTGTCCAAACTCTAACAAGTCTCTGATGAGTATGTATGAACTGAGATTTTTAAGAAGCTTGCAATTTGGCCACATCTAGGTAGTTATAAACTGAGACAGCAAAAGGTAAATCCCTGCCACCAAGGCTATTTTACCTTCCAAATTTCAGTCTCTCCTCCAAATCACACAAATGCTGAATTTTCATTCAATACAAAAACATGAACTT
The DNA here is from genome assembly GCA_038090715.1 of Florisuga fusca. Classification (NCBI taxonomy): domain Eukaryota; kingdom Metazoa; phylum Chordata; class Aves; order Apodiformes; family Trochilidae; genus Florisuga; species Florisuga fusca. The sequence continues at coordinate 52,362,508 of JAAWXA010000004.1, read as the reverse complement.
TTTTTTTAATATTATTTTTTTTAAGAGTAAGCCAACATATGTTTTCCTAATCTTTGGACTTTTTAGCTGAAATTTTCAGAAGTATCCAGCCCTGGGCTAATACTCAGAACAAACTACTTCAAACCAAATGGATGCAGTTTGGCAAACTGATAAGCAATGGAAAATTACATTGGATAATGAAAAACATTAGGCACTTTAGTGATAAGCAATAGCACCAGTTTTGCAAAGGACGTGCCTATCTCCAGCTGTCTCTCTTCAGATCAAATTCAAACACACACAGACAGGTACAGTTCAATTATAATTTTTTTTTTATTTTTCTTTTTAGTAATTTGCAGCAGATGGGAATGCAGCTTACTGTCTGTGTTGGCTGCATGTGTGTAGCATGCACTGGTATTTTGTAGGTAAGTTGGATGCAAAGCTGTAGCACTTATTCTTGCTGCTGTCCCTGCCTTGTAAACTGTGTTTTTCAAATGAGTGAAAGGTAATGGGAAAAGTACAGAAGAGAGGATTGCAATGGCTGGGCAGTGCAGTTGCCTGGCCTATTTTGGCTGCTTCTATTTTAGGTTTCTAGCCCTGGGAATTTCTTTTCCTCCACTGATAGAGCAGCATCAGAATCCCAGGCTCCCTCACCTCATTCTGAGAGTGTCTGCTGATGTCTTCAAGGGGGATGAGCAGCAGGGAAAAAAAAAAAGTTTAGACAGGCAACGAGTCATCATTTAAAAACAAGGGAGGCTGAGGCCAGTCTTCCTGAGGAGGATAGCGGCAAGGTCCTCAAAGAAAGCGGCTGTGCCTGAGAGAATCTCTGAAGAGAATCAGGAGCTGAAACACACAATTCCCCTGTACTGCTCAGCCACCAATGTGCTGTGTGACAACTTCACTGCCCTCAGATAAAAAAGGGAATGGGAGCAACCTATGAAATGAACATGCGAGCACACATGCAAGAGGGGGAAAAATTAACTGAAGTGAAATACTGAATATTTCAGAATACTGAAGTAAGTGCATTTTTTTCTTCCAAAGGGGATCTTCAGCAACACTACTAGTGTATTCTGTCTGCTTTACCCACCACCCTGTATGATCTAACATTTTCCACCTTGCACACCACTTTTCAATTCACATAACACATCTGTTCCCTGGAATCCTTCTGCTGGTCCCCACTTGGCGGTCTCAGTGCCCAATTACACCCCTGCAGTCTTCAGACTCCATGATTTACTTTCCACTCACAGAGAGCTTGGACCCTGCCGTCTGTTCATGCCCAGCATCACACTCCTGCTTACCCTCTCTACCAGCATCCTCCATGTGTTGTTTCCTTCCACACTCTGTGGTGCTCTCCCCTCAACTGACAGTTTCACACACATACAAAGCACCTTCTGCCTATTAAGCACTTCCATTCTGCAAAACCTCACAATTAAAACTAATCCTTATCCTTCAAATAAGCTGAAAACGAAAGCAGTGCCTTAGAAAGCTTTCCATTTAATAAGCAGCTTTGCCATGGTTCTCACCATTCCTCATCTTCTCCGCTCTCTTCTCCAAGTAAGATAAGAATTAGCCCCCCTGCAGCTCCTTACTGTAAACAATAATTCAGGAGGTCACTTTCATATTAATGCTGACCCTGTTTCTGGCACCTTTGCTGACACAGAGTGATCTCTGAGCAGTCCCATTAGCAGTGTTTTAAAAGAAGCTGATTCTTAATATGGGTAAGGTTGGTGGAAGCTGACCTCCATCAGTTCTCCTCCCTTCCTTGTCTACTCTTGGAATGAGATCAGTGCTCATAGGTTACTGCAACCCACGTGTGTGCCCGGGACACAATTCTGTTTGTTTTAGTCCCCGTACAAATGGATACCTGTGGCCAAGGGAAGCACTGTGCCCACACAAATGACAGCAGCTTCATAAAGCAGCAAATGTCTGAAATCTGCTGTTTGAAAAGCACTCAAGTACCACAATCACAGACAGCAAGACCAAAGATGAGACCTCTTACAAGCACACTTGCATGGTGCTTACAACCCTCATGTACAGGTAACCCCAATCCCAGAGGATGCAAGTCCAGCCTTCTCCTGCCCCATGCACATTCCCCCCCATCCCACGCATTTACTCATCCCTCACATTAAGTTGCACTTGGCTGTTTGAACACTGCTGAGATTGCCAAATGACCAGTGGCCCTGTTCTCTTCCCTGCAGTGCCCCAGCAAGGCACCAGAGCCCTGACCACAGCACCACAGCAGACCTTTCCTGAAGATGAGACTGAAATGTCAGCAGCCCTCAGTACCTAACACATCCCATGCAAATAAATGGGCCCTCAGGGCAGAGAGGAGAAACTGCAAACTGCAGGCTTGGGAAAACAACACCAGGGAAGGTCCAGGGGGAAGGCACTCTACCTTCCAGAGCTGAACCTGGCTTCAAAAACTGCACCATCATCTTCAAAAAGCTGGCAGGTGGAAAAACAAAGCCTGTTCCCACTGAGGAAGAGCACACAGAACGCTCATCTAAATATTATCTCACTACTCTGAACTTGCTTTTAAGACTTCAGAAAATACTTGTTCTTGTACCTAAGACAGAAAGCTTTCATACAGCCATCTACTTAATTGCATTTCCAGTTAGGCATGCACATCCCAACTCCTGATAAAGTATCCACAGGTTGCCCTCGGCCTTGAGGGACTGATGTGCCTGCAGAACTGGAACTGGTATGTGTGTATCCCAGCCCATTGGAAACTCCTACTGCTGGGCACCACTGGAGTAGCAAGGCTTGCTCGAATCAGCTTGAGGAGAAAAGCCAGAGGGCACAACTCTACAAAGATTCATGCTAAAAACCATGTCTTCAGGCAGTTTGTTCCTGCTCTTTTCTTTGGATGGCTCATTTGTTCTTTTCCCATTTCCCAGAACTCAGGCAGAAAGGACTCAGATGAAGACTGAGTGTTTTTGTGCTTGCTACACAGAAAATTTAACATGGAACTCAGGGTTACAGCAGACCACTTAACACAAGAAGTGGTACTTCTTGGGCCCACAGAAGACACTTTTGATTTTTTCTATGGAAAACTTCCAAGGCAAGGGGAAACCTTTACTGCTATAACCCAGGCTGCATATTTGCCAAAGTTCTCACTTTAAACTGAAGAGTTAAAATGCTCATTAAATATTCACATGCATACATTATATAGCAATGGGATACTTTCTCATATTTTAGCAATTTTTATAGCATGACAGGATGATTAAAAATGGCGCAGTTAAGATCCATACCCATTTCCCCTACAAGATACTCAAGTCCACCTTCCCATTCCTCTGACAAGACACCAAAGCAGCCCATTCTCCATGCTATTACAAATCCAGCAATAGTCACTGGCTTTTGCTTTGCAGTTCCCCATCATGGGGCTCCCATACTAGCTTTATCCCCACTCCTGAGGACTGTTTTTATCCCACTGTTTGTCCTGAGGACCTTACAGAGCTCTGTCAATACTCTACCTGTTATTATAAGTCCCTTTGGCTTTTCCTCAATTAAAACAGCCAATCGTGCCTAATTGTTCCCAGCCCTGTGATGGTTTAGTGATGTGAATAAATGTCCCCTCAGGATGATGCTGCATCCACTCAAATCATTCACTTGTAATCTAAACACAAAGGGCATCTAGTTGAAAGGCTGCTACATACAATGGATAATGAAATTTTTCAGGAAAAAAAGGCAAAAAACCTACTTTGGTAACACAGCTACATTTGTAACTATGAGGTACCCAAACCTCTGTTTTTTTTTAACAGGGATGTTGCTGAAAAAGTGTCTCCCACACACACCCCTACACCAACTGGATGCAGTTGAAACTGTGAACATTCTCATAAAAACGGATATGACCAACTAGGTCTCTGTCCCTCTGTGCTAGTCATTCAAAAATATACTTGCTTACCTAGATTTACCTGGAGTTTAGTCAGTTTTCACAGCTCCATTCTGATCATACCAGGAAACCCACCCAGCCAAGATCTCTCCAGCCCTACTCAGCATTTGTGCCATCCAAAAAAGCCTGCATTTCTCATGCTCCAATAGATGACTGACCCTGGGGGAAGAAATCCAAGCTGTAGCCACTGCAGCATCATGGGCTGCCTTCCCAGAATGGGTTGATGGGAACACGCTGGAGAGAAGACCCAGCTTAACAAACCAAGCCATGCCTGGGGCAAGCATGGCTTTCTAGGTCACATGCCCTGCTCTGCTGAGCTCCTTGGACTCCACACAGTGCCCACAAAGCCTCTTTGCCACATCTTGGGTGTTTTCTCCACTTTCCAGTCATGACAAAGACGTTTGATGGGCTTTACCCCTCTTCTCAGCCAAACCAGTATCTCTAAAGGAAAAGGCAGCCCAGTTTCTCCAGGGCTGATCCACGTAACCTTACATTCTCTTCCTCTGTTGATTCCTGGTGACACAGGTACCACCTCACTCCAGTCTTTCAGCCTTGATCCTCTTACACACAACTCATGCGTAATTGAAAATACCACAAGAAAATAAATCCATTTTTTCCCCCAAAGACTTGTGTTTGTGAGCTAGCGGGGAGGTTGCATGAAGTAACATCACCTACAGGGCCCAAAGGAAGCAAAATGTGATGGCTCTGCCTCCCTTCCCCACCTTTTCTTTTATCTCCCCCACCATTCAGTAGTCAGTAGGCACAAGTAACTTTGCAAAGGTAAAAGCAGTGAGAAGCAACTTCAGCTTTCATATACTGTGATCAATATTTACTGGAGCAATAAAAGCACTCAGAAACTGCAGTGCTGGCATGATAGAGAAGCTGGAGATAGGAAAACAGCATCTAAAGTCTTAAGAGGAACACGACAACCAGCTAAAGATAACTTTGGGACTGTCAGAGTTCGTTCTTCATTTGTTTTACCGTAGTGGTATAGTAGTTAAAACACTGAATAATAAGACAGGAAACTGGGCCTGGCCCTAGCCTGGGAAAGCAAGTGTGTTTGTAACAAATATCTCTCTCTGTCATACCCAGGTTGGAAAAGAGAGCATTGCTTGTTAAGGTGATCAGGAGCACATCTCCCTGTTCCCAGCTCCTCTACTGATGTGACATCCTGGGGAATACCCTTCGCCCTCTGGGGCGTCTGTGAGAGAACACTTTGTCACACATTCTCCTGATCAAAGGATCTTGCTGCCAGTACTTTGTCTGCATTCTCAAAGTTTTTTCCAATCAGTTAATCATCTAGCAAGCCTCTGTAGCCTTTACCTACAGTTGGGTAAACCTTGGACTCCTTTAAGTTGATCTTGGTCTGCAAGCTGCAGCACCTCAGCTGCTCTCCATGGTCTCTCCAAAACACTACGAGGGGCCTCCAGGCAAAGATGTTTCCAGCAGTGCAATCCAGACTTCAGCAAATTAAAAAACCCCGAACAGTAACAACAAAACACCAGGCAGCCAAGCGCCTCAGCAAACAGCTCCTTTTGTTATCTATTATCAGATAAAAATGAACTCTCCTTCTGCTCCTGAAAACACAGGGATAGGTTCTGGGGGGTAAATAACAAAGCAGGCAACCAATCTGAAGTTGCCAGACTTGGAGAAAGCAAAAGGGCAGGAGAGGCAAAGGACTGGCACGGCCCTCTTCAGAGAAAGCCCATTGCTGCTCATAGGGCATCACAATCTATCACATCAGAACACAGGATTAACACTTGGCATTTCCACATTTGTGGGATAAACTCACAAAGTGCCAGTGACAGTTTAGCCCTTAAAACAAACCAACTGCGTTAAGGATCCTTGCAAGGTCCTCTGACTTACACATCATATGCTTCTTCCGACATAAATTATACTGCTATTTGTATTGCTCAATAAAGAGCATGAAACAAACTGAGCCTCTAGCCACTTCCAATAGATAAGGGTAGTTAACTCGTATCTTCTAAGCTGTGTGCACATCTTATGTAAGGAAAATTAAATTCCTGGAACTCATCTGGGAGCCAGGACCTCACAAGAATTCCATTTTCATTCTCCTGATGTCAGACCTCCAGTTAGGGCGATCCATTGCTGTGGGCAGCTAGGGAATGTTGGGAAAGAAGCTGGGCTTACAAAAATGTTGAGAAAGATACTTGGAAGAGCAAAGTCAAGGGTCTTTAGAAGCAAATCAACTTACTACAAGGAATAATAAAACTCTCCCCCTTCCTTTTCATAACTCCAGTAATTTAGGGAATGGGAAAAGGCAGTAAATGTTGTCCCCAACTCTCATTCCTGCTGTGGACCAGCTGAGCTCACAGTGAAGAAAAGGTAACAACCAACATACCAGTCTGAGAAGCAGATGATCTCTGAGGTCCCTTCCAACCCGGCTAATTCTATGATTCTATGGACAAGGAAAATTGGATGCTTGTCCTCCAGGGTACACCTCTTTGGAGGAGTGGTCCAAAAAGAAAAACACTCAGACTAGGATGATCCAAGGAAATATGAGAGAACAGAGAGACAGTGATTAGAAAGATACAGTACTGAGAAGGAAAAGCAATCAGAGGAGAAGAAGAGACAGAAGCAAGAAAGGCTTTTGAACTAATCCCCCTTTACTCCCCTGTGTTCTCCATCTTATTGCTGGAGATCAAATCCCAGCACTGTGGAAAAAAAAAATATTGCTCAAGTCTGTATATCTGCAAAATATTGCAGATATACAAGAGAGCACACAGGCACTGTCTTCTCCAGTATCTCAAGCAATTTAGGCTGCACATAATCCCCCTGCAGTTACAACACCCACTTCCCCAGTACACACCCAAGCACACTATGTCCTCCCCTTACTGCACAAACAGATGCAAAGTATGGAGCTGCAGCTCCACTTTTTCCCCACTTCAAGCTGCAGCTGCCTCATGCTGGGGATCCTTCTTTTTTCTTCCTCCTTCTATGCTCCTGCAATCCTTCTCATTATACTCTTACAATCATATTTTCTCCTTTCCCTGTATCCATCTTGTTTCAACTGATTTCCTGTTCTTCTCTCTCTCTCTCTCTCCCTCGAGTGTCTTCCCCTGATCCTCACAGGATATGGTGTGTGTGTCTGGCCACCATTCTTATCACAGAAGACTGGGTGGAGCTGAGAAGGTAAGATTGTCACGTTGTCCAGCTGAACCACTGGAATGGCATGGAAAACTAGCACTGCTCCGATTTGCTGACATGATGGGGGGCGTAGGACAGGGGATGCAGGAGTTCCAGCTTGCTCACTTATTCAGAGAAACTCTGAGTCAATTAAATGATTCTTGCCAACAGCTCCTCCATTTGCAAAAAGAATCCTCCTAAGACATCCATAGGAATGGACAAAAGGAGGGATAATGGGAATGAGAAGGCTTAAATTGACTGGGTAATGAGTAGACAGAAGGCAAGATGCCTAGACTAAAAGTCCTTATGAACACAAAGTAAATCAGCCACTCCACTTGTTTGGTTGTTTTTTTTTTTTTGTGCCACGTCTCTGGTTAGTTCAGTTTCAACATATAAATGAATTTTTGTACTGCATCTGTTGCCACTCCCCTCTAAACCTTGCATTCTTGCAGAAGGACCCTGCAGTGCCTTTCAAGCATCACCCACTCCCAGATGTAAGGAGATGCTGACTTAACCAATTTGCGCCCCCAGATCCTCCCAGAACACACACCTAACCTAACCTCTAACACATCAACTTCTCATGGTTTGTGTCCTGAGCTCTCAAAAAAGGTCACTGCCCACGTCCTTCCAGCTCCATCCTATGCAGCCCACTGGAAAGCTGTTCTCTCCAGCGCAAAAGCTTCCAGCAAGAGTCAGTAAGCAAAGGCGGCTGTGGGTTCCCAGGGGGCAAATGGTAATGCCATGATGAAGACAGTAGGAGGGGGAACTTATATCCAAGTCAATTAGGATTAATGCAATGTGGGAAAGTATTAGTTCTGGAGCTGTAGGTTTCTCCATTAGAGATTGAAAGCAGATTGGGAAGGGGGGCTTAGGAAAGTGAAGAAAAGTTTTTTTTTTTTTTTTTTTTTTTGGAAGTGATGAGGTGTGGATCTGAGACATTACACTCTGGAGATTGTGATTGGCTCCAAACCCATTAAGGCAGCAGTTTTCTTGCTGTCCTTTCCATCTTTTGCTCAATGCCGTTACGCGCTGATGGTGGCTTGGCCTGTTATCAATGGAAAACTAAAGACATTCTCCAAATCTTTGCATTCAGCCTCTTTGGGCTGAAAAGAGCTCTTTTTAATACTGTGGATGACAAGAGCAACAGCAAGGTTAAGTGTTACCCCTGTGAGAAAGGCAAACAAGGAGGCAGGTAAACCAAACACACTAAACCAGCTGAGCAGCAGAGAACAAACAAGAGAGTTCACTCAGTGATAACAGGGTTAGAGACAACATTTGCATTCTCCAAGGCCCCCGCCTCATTTTGCCAGAAGAAAGGGATGGACCTCAGAGCAATTTCAGGGGAGGAACCACAAGAGGAAGGCACCTTCCCCTTCCAAGGGCACTTGCAAGACAGAAGCCATTCCAGACCCTCAGAGGTGATCTCTTCCCTCGTCTGCAGTAGATACCCAGATTGCAAAATCTCTAGGACTCAGCTTGCCCCTTCTGAGTGTCCGTGTAGTGGAGATCTTCTCTCAGCTGCTACCATATTACAACCAACTTCTAGGGTGTGCAAAAAGCAAGAGTCAGAGGAACTGAGGGTCACAACCATGTCATCTGCTTCACTTCAAACAAGTGTGATCTGAATGGCAGAGCTGGGGGAAGTGTTCCTGAAACTAAAAAGCTGAAGAGCCCTCAGTTTTGACCTCTGAGGAGCAGACCTATCTCCCTTCTTTCAACACCTGCTCATGCATCTGTCCTAAAAGGTTCCAAAATGCATCATGCCTTCCTGAAGCAATGTCCCTGGTAGAGCAGTGCATCATGGTGCTGCTGCATTGCAGGGAAGTATGAAGTAGGCACAACTGTGCTCAGCCTGCAGGAGAGAAAGACTTGTCAATAATATTTGCCTGTAAAGTACCACACATGTCAGAGGTGCTTTATAAATAAGTCAACATACACACAGTGTGAAATTACAAAGAGGAATGAATGATTAACCCTCTTTACTCTTTCTAAAGAAATAAATAAGGGTCAAAAATATAAATTATACATATTTCAAAATCCACCAGGAAGCTGTACTTAGACAATCTGGTAAAGCAGAGGAAGACTCAAAGCATGCCTCTCCCTCTGAGTAACAGTGGATAGCAGAACATATTGAGGATGCTTGCAAATTCATAATTTTAAGAATTGAGTTATATTTACAGTAGTTATATTAATTGCTAAAGAAGGCAATTATGCACACATACACCTAATGCTGGCAGACCCCTCCTTATTCCAGCTTCAAACTGCTGTTTTGGCAATTCCCTTGGATTCTTACCCTGCACCGTAACTTTAAGAATGACAGACAGTCCTACAGAAGGAAATAGAAAAATTATCCTCCTTAAAACTAGGCAGGTACTCATGTGTTTCCCTGGACTGGGGCCTCAAAGAGAAGCAAGAAATCTGGATTGTTACATGACTTGGTAAGCACCAGGGAACACAGTGTGGTGCTATTAAAACGGTAGTCCCATCTTCTGAAACAAGGGCTGACTTCAAGCAAAACCAGGGATGTCACAGGCTCTAAATCTTTAACTGTTACTTCAGCTCAGCACTAAAGAGGGTGAGGCAGATGATGGAAAGATACAATAGGTTGAGAAAATTCCCTGTCTTTTTTTGTTACTTTAATGGAAAAAAGTGTTGTGGCTTGAAATCCATTATTTCCCTACAGTGTTTGCAACCCTAAAATAGCAGCCCCGGTTGTTGTCTTATTGCTTATACAGAAACTACAGGTGTGCCATTAACAAAAGAGGAAAAGTCTGGAAAGCTAAATAGCAACAGAGGAAAGAGCAGGGACAAGCTACTGGCACTCACAACATCCAGGGACTTCAGCCACATGGTAGTGCTCAGCCCTAGCTGTGAGCTGCCACAGCACTGCCCTGCCTTGCTGCTGCTGGAGCAGCTCTGCAAAACCTGGGGCTGTAAGGAGGTGCAGGCAGCCAGTTACTCCAGCTCAAGTGCCTCTCCCAGCCCAGGCAACCTCCCTGGTAAAGCAACCATCAGAACATGCCCTCCCTTTGGCACTGGCTCCTGGGAGGGAGGCATTTCCAGCAGAGTCTTCTCGGTGCTTGGTTTAGGAACTGCTGTGCTGTTTCTTTCAAGTCTGCTCCGGGGGTCTAGAGTCTGCCATTAATTTTTGCCCTAAAAATCTTCAAAAGACCCCGGTTTGAAAGAGCATCCTTGGGGAAGCAGTACTTCATCCTGCAAAAAATACCAGGAAGCTCAGCCTGCTTGTGCAATGCAATGGCCACTGAATGAAGACAAGACCATCCGAGAGGTGCCAAAGAGGGAAGCACAGGAAGGACACCTTTGCATGGCCACCCATAAAGCTTGAGCATGACTGCCCTGGATTCTGCTTCAAGGGAGTGAAAGGTGGAATGCTATGCCTAGCTTTATGGTGCACACCCTGCAAAACACACGTTGTAAACCTTCCTACCAAGAGTGTTAACCAAGGAAAATACCAGAGATTTACACAGTAGTTTGTAAAATTGAAGATGCCAGCAGTAGATAAAAGACTGAAAACACAAGCGTATAACTTGGTGGTACCTCACAAAATCAGAGAGGCTTGAATGAAGACAGACTCCTAACAGGAAATCAGATAGTTTGCATTGCACAAAAGAAAATAATGCTGTCTCTTTTCATACTATTATTTATGTAATGTGTATGTAGTTAAATTGCAAAAGCTTCCCCATAAGGAAAATGACACAGTGAGGATGTTTACTCTGTTTTTGTTATTTACTTTAAATGTATTTCTATTTGATTTCATTATTCAATATATATATTTTCTTTTTTCCAGTTACACTTGGGAAACAGGTACAATGTACATGTATTTGTACTTCAGTGTTGTGACAACCAGCATCGGAGTTGTTGAAATATCCATTTCAAAACCTGTCTTAGTGCAATCAATCAAATCCTCTGCTGTAATACAGGGAAAATAAACAAGGCTATTGGACTGCAACTCCCGGTTGGGCGGATGGAGTGCAGAGCATGGCAGACTAAGGGGGAGGGAACAGGAAAAAAGCGGATGCTGGAATGAAAGATTATTTCAATGTCTCAGAGAGCTTAAACAATCTTAGAGAGGATTAAAGAACGAAACAATATATTAAAATTGCAAGGAAGCAAAAGCAGAAACTCAGCCATCTTGGTAGCCATAAGAATGCATGGGCCATTTAACATTAAAGCCTTGAGTGTAATATACTTAGAAGGAGATGGAGACAGCAGGAAAATGGTGCTGTGCTATTGCAAAAGCAAAGTCCTTTCAACCCAGAGAAACTGCTATGATCATCCCCTCAACCATGTACATGCAGGCATTAGCACAAAGAAAAAACTTGCTATTCATAGGCAGACTCCTCCTCTTGGGATGCACTTGTTCCCAGCAAAGTTTCAAAACTCCATAGAGGACATTATGCTGAGTGGCTGATTCCTGGTCAGCCACTTTGAAATCCTTGGTTTTTCCCAGTAAAACATTTCCAGGAAGCAACCTGTCCTGATTTTCAAAAGACCTTAGCTGAGTGAGTGTGTTGAGTGCGTGTGCAATATCTTCATGAGTGTGTGTGGGATCCTGTACTGCACATGCTGGCACCACTTGTATTCCTAAAATGTGTATATGTTGCTGGTTAGCCAGAAACAGGCCCCAGATCCCTCTAGGCAAGACTCAGCAAGAACATATGTTCAGGAGCACACTGACAATTAAATCAGAATTTTGTTATCTCAGTACAACAGAAGCAACTGAAAACTATTTGCCTGGTTCAAGGAAAGAAAAACTAGCAGAAGCAAAACTACATAAAACTCTATAACTGAAATGTTGACAAAACTTCCCATTACAGTAGCAGTGTGCATGTGTATTCTATATACACACTTCTTTACTTCAAGCATGAAAAATGTCAGCCCAGAGGGAAATGTCTGAGAAAGTTACAAGCAGGCACTGAGCTTGGTACTCGTTTGCTTACTGTGTTCAGAGTTTTATTATTCTTTCTAATATTTTTGATAGAATTTTTGCAGCTTTTTGCTTTCATTTAGAAAGAAAATGTGAAGCAGACATACTTGACACATCAGTGCTTGCTCAAGCTTTCAGGGGAGACTGAAACAATACCTAAAAAGACAAATAATCCTGTTCTATCAGCTCCTTGCCTACCCCACCAACACTGTCACCAACTCCTTTCCCCCTTTCATTTCTAAGCTTATAACCTGTGTTGCTTAGGAGATCTACCAAGATGTTTCTTTTCCCTTTCTTCCATCCCAGAACTCCTTGCCTATAGCTTGCAGCTCTTGAAGTCACTGTAAACAATCCCACCAGATTTTTTTTAATCCTTAAGAAATTGCTGGAAAAAGGCTAGAAGGACTAGCTGAAGAAAGGTGCTGAATAGGCAGAATGTTTGTTTTGGATCCCCTTCTAAGATAAAGGGGATGACTTAGCTCTCCCAGAATAAGGACAGACCCTGGAAAGTTAGGTGGCACCATCATAGACCAAGCTACAGCATTACTCTTTGACCCCGACAGTAAGAATACAGCCTGAAAGCAAAGTATTATGCCATGACATTTAGAAATTGCTTTTAAAAGGAACATGTTTTAATGTATATGTACTTCACATAGAATTCTGCAATTCTTTAACCTTCTAAATACATTTTCTATATTGCAAAAATAAGATTGAGCACAAGAGATAGTAAATATATGAAGATCATCCAATTCTGTCCTCCCCTCCCTTCTCTACTTCCTCTTTTTTCCCAAGTGAGCTGATTCCTCAACTCCTACCCCAGCACTCTCCCAGAAGGGATCCAGGTAGCTGTGTGAGCTACTCATTCCAAACACTTGCTTAAGGGGATATAGTAATGAAACTTCAATCTTGTTCTTGCTGTTCCCTACAGCCCCCATACATTAGTATAGAAAACAGGTACACAAAGCAGAAGACCAGAGTCCATCAATATCATTAAACCAGCTGTTACTTCTCCAGTGACTGCCAGAAGGGGGTTGAGAGAAGGGGGTTGATCTTTTTTTCATATTTCCTCCCATTTTTCTCCTTGTGGATGTCAAATCCAAATCTGGGTTTTATACTCCTTTGTTACAATGTAGAAGAGATGCACCAGCAGTCCTTTTTTGTAGAGGACTCGTACAAGAGGTGGTTCACCAGGACTCCTCAGGTCTCCAGTTTGATGCTCAGCTTTGTGACTATCTCCTGCCTCCTTAAATTCCTTCTGCAAAACATTTAGCAAAGTTGTAGGCAAATCTGTCTTCCACGTGGGATGCTGGCTCAGGTAGAATTCAGTCCAAGATTGAATCTCCCACGGGTAGGTGGTGGTGCGTGGTCTTACTTCCCACTGCAGTTAATGGAGACTCAGTTCTTTCAGGTGGTGAAGTCAAAAGGTTAATTCAGCTGACCAAGAGATAGCTGCTCTGGGATGAGCTGAATTAAGTTCCTAGCCTCAAGTGACTGCAGTGAATCCCTATTGACACTTAGACACCAGCTCACATATAGATATATACAGGAAGACCCTAAACTTAAGACATTTTAATCAGGGGGTGAGCCTCATTCTAGGTATCAAGGGAAGCACTGCCTCTTTTCCAGTTTCTGTGTGATCATAAGTAAGAAATTCAAATTCCTGTGCTTCAAATCCTGCCTTCTTGTGAAACAGAACTAAGAGCTTTCAAATATTGCGTGTATTGAGAAATATGTAAAACCACAGAACTCAGCAGTAGTTGTGTCCAGGATTTAGCACACCTAGGTGGAAGGGGAAAACTGCTAAAAAAGCAAACCAAGCAAAAAAAGATTCAGCTCCTTGCAGAGCACCATGGACATGCTCATGGTGGACAACGGAGTTTGGTACAGATGCTGTTCCCAGCATCATATGAGTTAGCTGTCATGATCAAGAAGTGTTACAGAGTTAGGATAAGCTTCTGCTCAAGCTTGAGCCCTGCTGAGTGGCAGGGTTTTTCAACTTAGGTACAGTGCCTCACTATCACAGCAGTATTTCCCTGCATGGTGTCATCTTTGCATCACATTCATCTACTGTGCAACACAGCCATGCTTTCAAAACAGTGGTTGAAAAGGCTCACGGGTTTTGGAGCTCTTCCTTCAGTGTTTGCATGATGTTTTCATGGCCTTGCGTTCCTGGCTTTTTCAGCAAAACTGAGATGGTTAAAGAAGGCTGTGGATCCTGCTTTGATAATATCCTGGAATTTTTTTGTTATACTGAAATAAACCACTTTGGACCTGGAAAAGCAGAGGGTAGGCTTCCTAGCACTTCAACCCAAGAGCTCAAATAGAAGAGCGAAGCTCAAAGGCACATTAAGATGAAATAACATACAACACTTACTTCTTCTCCTCTGCAAAGTACTTCACAAGCTTTTGTTAAATTAAGTCTCATCACACCCTTGGGACATAGGTGCAGTAAATACCTTCATGAGAGGTGAGTGAGTAAGACAGAAATTTCTCCACAAATACTCCTCTGACAGACTGTATGAATTGATTCATTTCAGTTGATCCCTCGTGCTGCCATTTCCCACGGAATTTCAAGCAATCAAATTTGACTGCCACAAAGGTTTTGCAGGAAATGAACTGCAAAGCTGTACACAAGAGAATTTGCTTATGGAAGACACGTGAGCACACCCCCAGTAAAGAGCACGAACAGCAACTCTCTCTGCATTTGGGGTAATAATCCAAATGTTAAGCCATACATCATCAGCACAAGCCTGACTTACGCATCCTTTATTTATTTATTGTAATTAAACAGCTAAAATGAAAGCAGAAACTCGAGTAAGTTCAACTCACTCAACTCAAATCATTTGAGTTGAAACTCTATTAAACTCATGCAGAACAATGGAAGGACTTGACAGCTACCCATCAGACAAAAAGATGCTGGCAATTCACTAATGAGTGCTTTCTGTTTGCTGTTTGAGAAAACTCATTCCCCAGCAGTGACAGTCAGAGACTGAGAGATACCTTACGACCTGATTTTAATTCAGAATGCCTTAATGCAATAATGTGTAAAGCAAATATGTACTCACATAAAAGGCCAGTTGGAAGCAAAATGGTCATCCAAAGAAGTGAAATATTGCAGGTCTTTAAAAACAGTAGTGGGAAAAAAAAAAACAAACAGAAAACCAAAAGCAATTAAAACCCCAAAAGCCAAAGCTCCACAGCAAAGAACAGAAGCAGCACTTTTCCCAGGGCAAATCAAGATCTAGTCAGATTTCAACCTTCCCTAGGAAACTCAAAAAAAAAATATCTTACAGTAAAACTTAAAGCCCAGTAATTCTTTGCAGAAATGATTCAGTTTTTAATCATTTCACTTGAATAATTGCAAGTAGCAAGTATCTTTGAAAAAAAAATCAAAATCCGCTAGGAATTGTTTTGCAAACAGAAGTTACAATTTTTAAATTAATTGTACAGCCCAAATGATTCTACTAGTTCTAATTATCAACTTTATTTTATTGACAGGAAAACTGAGGCAGAGAGAGGCTGAATGCAGTATTACCTTTAACACTTGAATAATTTTTCAAAGTTTTGGTTTAGATCTGAGGAATTTTTGTCTTCTTTCCACCTCCCATGCTCTACAGCTTCCCAGGTCTATTAATGGGTATGACTTCACAAGTATGACCACATCAAAGTCTCTGTTAATCTTGAAGGCCTCATGCTCTGAGCTGGGACAAAGGAAGCAAGTTCTCAAGCTCATTTGGTAATTTTCAAGACACACACAAAAATCTTATCTAAGTTTCCATCTGAAATTTATATTGATGACTGCAAAGCTGTCCTCTTTTTGCTGTTTGTACTGAAATAATTATGTTTGTAATGGACAGTAAAGAAAAAAAAAGAAAAGGCAGTTAGTGAATTTATCTATTTCTTTTTCACTCTAAGTATTTTTTTTTGTCAAAACTTTTTTTTCAGTGGAGACTCACTCATCAGATGTGTTCCACAGAAAAGACAGACATTTAATTTGACAAATCAAACTCCTAGAAGAATGTGATCTTCTCCAGTTTCCATAATCTACTGCATCATCACTATGTATAAGATGACTTCCTTTCTTCAATTACAAACAAAATATTTTGGAAGGGGGGAAGTCTTTATTTTACTGAAAACGAAAATCCAGTTAAAAGACTTCAATCTAAAAAAAATCTAAATCTAATCTAAAAAAGTTTTTTCCTGTTCTTTAAAAATCTTTTTGGACCAACCAAAACAAACTTCAGAAGTTATTGAACAGTGACAAAACCAAACCCATCTTTTAGCTTACTCCAAACAATATAGCTTTTGTATAGATGCAGCCATCAGCAAATTCAGAGGGTGTTGCCCCTGGGAGTTTGGATCAAGTTTTGGTTTTTTCTGCCTCATAGGGGCCTGGGTTATTATTTTAACAAACCTATTTCTATTGTCACATCTCCTTATTTGCTAGAAAATATTAAAGAGCTTCGAAGTGCATAGGAAAAGGGTGCAATTCCTAAAAACATTGCAAGGTTACGAGGGACTATCTGCTAATAATGCCCATTGGTTAGGTAACAAGCTGAAACAGAGAGCAGTGGGGGCACTGCTTCATGGATGCAGCTTTTTCAAAAGGGTCTGTTAGAAGTATTTCAGGAGGAGAGACATGTGAGTGAAATCTTTATATGTGTCAACAGGAAGGCCAGACACTGAACTTCTGTCCATTCCAGAGCTGACACCATCCTTCAAAGCAGAGGAGATTGACCTTTGCAGTTGAGAATCACTGAGTGGCAGCAGAGGGGTTCCTGTACTTGTTTCTAAGATACTTTTTGCCTTTTTCTTGTGATAGAGAAACAGGGAGAAGCCATCTGAAGCCCTGGTTCACTGGGTAGAAAATATTATTCTTCCCTAGAAACCGGGTTAAAGAAAGAGGGTGGTAGGTCATTCATTGCCTAAGTTGTCAAATCAGTCCCTAATGAAGTCAAAAAGTGCTCAGAAAAGGACAAGCACAGTTCATTCTCCCCTCCTGCTTTATAAGGAGTGCAAGGAGATCTGCTTAGCCTGCTTGGTACAAAGTGATAAGTTCTGGCAAGGCCTGCAGCAGGTTTTGGATATCCACTGTATTGTGTACCTCCTCTTCCTCCCACAAGCCACATTAACCACGAGCACTGTATACTGCTCAGTTGCCTGATTCACTCTCTGCCAGCCAGGTATGGAAAATCATTACAATAGAGCCTCCTCCCTTCTGCTCTGACCAGTTTTCCCATGAGAAAACAAAACCCAACTGGTGAAGGAAAAAAAAAAAAAGCCACTACTGACATTGTAGCAAAAAGACCTGCTAATGGAGAAGTTAAAAGAGACAAGACACTTCAAACAGCTGGGCTAAGTTTGAGACCACTCATGTACAGCACACTAATGAGCCCAAAAAACAAGGCATTGCCTTTCCTAGGAAGCACACACTAGCTCCTCTTCTTCCTTACATCCTACTAAAGCAGCCCTCTCTTCTGTGCAGGATGTGTAAGAGAAACCTTGCACTGCCACACCTGGACCAGCACCACACAACCACATGCTGAGCTTCAAGTGTCAATTTCAAAATCTTCCCTAAAACGTCATGCAGGAAAAAAAAAAAAAAAAAAAGTGGTCTATTTTAAGTGTTCCATCTTCATCAGTGGCAAAAAATGTAAAAAATGTTAAGTTTGTGAGGGAGAATAAAGTACTTTTTACGACAAACGTACAAGCAACCACACCTCCCCATTCACAAAACATAGTAATTTTCCACTCTGTTCCAATGTGACTTTTGTCAACATGAACTTGACCTTGAAAGTCACTGACTGTGTGGATATGTCTCCCGATGGGAAAATTTTCAATTGGTATTTTCTAATAAATACTTCTAGTTTAAAGCTAGGGGACTGAATTTCTATCACCGTAAGACTATTCTTCTCTCTGAAGACAATATTCAGAATATAAGCCTTAACAGGAGGTTTAAATCCAGAACATTCTCTGTGCTGCTAACCTTAGAAAAAGATAAAGCTTGCATATCTTTTTTACTGGGAACAGGTACATAATCAGTGGTGCCCTCTGAATGATTTGGTCACTGTCCTATAGGTCCTGCCCAAGCATCCTCCCTTTTTCACAGCTTTACCCAGTTTGCTCTTTGCTGGTAAGCTGCTGCCATCCATCTATCCATGCATCCCAGAGGAGGCAACCAATGTTGTTTCAAGATACTATTATTTTTCCTTAGGTGATTTATGTAGAAGAAGAATCAAAAAAAGCTCTAGAAATGAGACCACCATGATTATCCCGACCTTTTGTATTACTACGTATTAATCACTCTCCTCTCCAGAGATGCCATTGCTGATTTGAGAGACTATTTCATTTTCTTTAAAAGGTATCTCCAGATCATCTTAAAGAGCTGAGCAGGCTTGGAGAGATAAGAAGGAAAATATGCCTCTAAAGATGGTTAATACTTAATTCTGAGTGCAAAGAGATGCTCACAGCCTACGACCTGCAAAGACCCGAGAGGTTCTATTCCGTTCAGTGTTTGTTTATTTGCTCTTATTCACAGCATTACAGAGCTACTGTCCTTCAAAAAGAGATATAATAAGAAGGAAAGCTTTCTGTGACAGAGTTCTGGTGCACTCATCACGCAGTTTATTAGAACAATGCAGAGATGGAGTATGTATCTAAAGAAAGCAGAGCCATCATTTAAAAGCTCTAATATTGACAGCTGTTCTGCAAACCCCATCACAACAAAGTGAGGGGACAATAATGAGGAAAAAGAGGACAGTGTGGGGGCCAGGGAACTGGCTGGGATTCAAACAGCTACAGCATTAAAAAACAATCATGGGAGTGTTAACTGGGGGTATTCCTTAGAAGCAAAGATGGGCATCACAAAATGGACCTCAAAGAAGGGGTCACACAATGCTGCCCAAGTTGCCAAACTCCTCACTGCCCACCTTCACTCCATCATTATTGCACTGTAATCTGTGGGGAATTCTGAGCTATGCTGTGGTCATGGTTCCACACGTAGGGCCACTGCCATGATATTAACCATGGAAGCGCAGACCTGGGAGCAGGACACCATGGATGAGAGAGCAGTGCCCCTCTCCCTTATCCCCCACAGAAAGTAGATGGACTGAGAACACACCAACAGAGCTGACAGCAGTTGCAGGTACAGGTGAGGAGTCTTACCAGCCCTGGTTATAATCTGAGATGCCACATTTATTCTAGAGCCCAAGCTGCTCTTCTTGCCTTGTTGCTTGTTACCCACACAGCCACCATCCTAATTAACCCTCGCATCACTGAAGGCAGAGCCATCCCTGAAGTGGGAAGAGGAAACAACAAAGGATTAGCAATGCCTTTGCATGAAGGAAGGAGCAGCTTGTTGTGGCCAAGCTGCCATGACAGGAAAAGCTGACTGTTTCAGGCTAATGAAGTGAAAGAGCTGAAGCTACTTGCATCAAGTATAACTTGAATACATTACATACAGTGTTGTGGAAAGATACCCTCACCTCACATTTCCAGCTTGGATTGGACAGGAAAACCAGTAAATTCTGGGACTGAGACATTTGGGACTGCAACTGGCAGATGATGCCTAACGTGTCCAGGAAAATTGTTGATTTTTAATTAAGTTTAGCAGTGGTAAAGACTATCCCCTGCCTCAAATGCCCAGCATAAGGCCTTGGTCTCCCAATATAGTTATATTTTCAAGTATTTATCAAATATGATTAGCTACTTGCCCCTTCCCTATCTCTCCCCCCAAGCCCTGCATCTGATTTATTCTCCTCCTTTTTTCTTTTTTGACACTCCCAGCCCTGCACATAGCTAGCTGCTGGGATTGTTCCAACCCAATCCATTTCTCTAAGGCAGAGCTCCAATAAAGCCTGTGTGGAAATGCTGAAGCGTTGTGCCCGTAAATCAATGCATCTCCTCAACTGACACTTTTCACAAAAAACAAGTGTGTAGTAATAGTAAATGGTTCTTCAGACTTCTTGGACTGATAGTGGGCTCCTGCAAGTGATGTCCCATAGAGACAACTGCCTTTTCTCTCCCATCCTTGTCCCCTTTCAACATGACATTATGCACTGATCAGGATGCAGACCCAAACGCATTCCCCAGAGTCCCCAGGGGGCTGCTACCTGGCACCCAAGTAAATCGACCACTGTGAGTATTTTCAGGATTACAGGGCAGAAGACAACTTGAAAAGGACTATCACAAACTAATGTTTATATTATGAACCCCAGGTTCCCATCTTCTTAAGGCTCCCTACTATCTCCCTGTTTGTAAGCAACCAGAATTTGGATTTCTTTGAACCGAGTTGATGGAACTCATACATAGTTGTACCAGCAGCAGAATATAAAACAAATACCATCAACAACAACATTTGAACAAGCAAAGGAAACAATTGAATTAATAGCCGATATTCTTGTGTCCCTGTAATCTTCCTCCTTATTTCCCAAGGAAGTCTCTGAAGAGAGCTGTCAGAGCCCTGACTGCAAAGAAGTTACAAAGTGGAAGAGCCCCTTCAAAATAACACAAACCTGTTTCATGTGTCAATCAGGAACGGTGTGTGGGGGGGTGAACAGTCATTAAGCAACAGTGTCACTGGAATTACATTGCTTGGCTTTTGAAGTATATAAATATTTGATTCTCTCTTCCTCCAGTTTATGCTTTTCCCTGTGTTTTAAAACAGAATCTCACAGATTTTAAAATAGAACCATAGTTTTGGTTTATTCCTCATTCACATTCAGATGGTTTGAAAAATATCTGAGTGTGTCTGTGTATGAGAGAACTGGCATAAATCCTGCTTATAGCCAATACAGAGGAGAGGAAAAAAAGAAAAAAAAAAAGCAGAGGAAGGAAGACAGAATATTTTGGTACTGGAATATGGCAGGTTTCTATTTACATTCTGCTGGGGAGTTTTTCCTTTAAAATCTGATGAGACCAATTTTGGGGAAAGGCCTGCAAGCCCCAGGTTCTCAACACTTGCCATACACCAAAAGCCCCATTCAGTGCTAGCAGCAGCAGTGAGCCTGCTCTACCTGACTTATCAGTGGCTACCCTGAACTTGAGCTTTATGCAGGGTCTGAAGTACAAGAGCTCTTTACAGCAAATGCTCTGCTTCTTCAGAGAGGTCCCAGAGCCTGTGGAGGAAAATCACAGTGACAGAAGGCCATATTAAGCCAGTTCATGAGCAGCTGCAGGTGGAGCTTTGCAACAAAGGGATGGACAAGTCCCTCAAAACTTACATCAAATGGAGCACAAAGTAGTGTTGTGTTTTAAAATCTTATCCAACTTACATACAGAAAACACTGCTGGACATGCTTGTCTTATCTAAACAAGGGGGATAGATAAACTATTTACACAGAGCTCAATGTTTTCCATTTTGCAGGTTGGTTACATACAAAATAATTCTTTTTTGTGTCTAGTCTATATGGCAGGTAGTAGCCTAATGCTCAATCAAAACAGCTGCTGCCACGAGTTCAGGTGCTAGTGACAATTTTTTTTTTCTACTGAGAGTTTTACGTAACTTGTGTCCCCAGACCAGTGAGGGAAATGCATCATTACGCAGGTTATTTTTGTACACAAGCAAATCCTGACTACTGCCTGCATTGTGTCCTTAGGGATATCATAACATTCTAGTGCTCCACAAGCAAAACCTCACATCTGTGTAAAGGATTTATAAACATTAACCCAGGACTGTGAAGGCTTCTGAAAAAATGGATGCTAGATGGTATCCATGGTCACACTAACAATGAAGCAGGGTTTACCACTTGGAGTTTGCCTTCAAGGGTACACAACTGTTTAATGCTTTAGAGGAAAAAAAAAAGCAAACCCCCAAAACAACCAAGCAACAACAAAATAAAACCCCACCAAACATAAGCACAGCCTTAAAAAGGGTAAATCTGAGGATTTCTACTTTATAGGAAATTCAGACCATAGGAATGATGTATAAATTTCCTGCTGATGAATTTGGGGAATTTGCTGCCGAGTGAGAAGGATACAGGGCTCCAACATGCAACAAGGCTGCTTCAGGCTGCAGTTGCTTCATAGTTTTAACCATTACTGCAGCACGACCTTCGTCCCATCTCTAACCATATGGTCATACCTGCTCACAAACCCTTTCCCTGGCAAGAATGGGAATTCATTAGCCCTTACACCAGTAATTTTCTGCAAAGTGTTTTAATTTCAACAAAATGGTATTTGCTAATGAGAACCTGTTTCAGTGGAAAAAAAAAAAAAAAAAAAAAAAAAAAAAAAAAGAGAGAGAGAAGAAAAAAACCACTAATACTCTTGTATACAAAAAGATATTTCCAGCTAAGGAAAAAAAAAAAAAAAATCAATTATTTGTTCTTTTAACAGTGGAGACTTGGAGCAGAGGGGAACAAGGTAATTTCACATGTTCCTGTGAACAAGCTGCTGCAAATAGTTTCCCTAGATAATAAGTAGAAACAAGTGAGAAGAAACAGATAGGGTAAGATCTATAATAGTGTAAAGAAATGTGTGATCAGCTAGGGAATTCCTCTTAGTAGCCTTGCAGAGAATATTGTATTTGCCAGACCAGATCAGACCACTGGACCAATCAAGTGCAATTTAAGCATTAAATGTAACAGCTTGATAAATCTAGGTCAATGCACCTACACACAGGTACAAGTTTAATACCACTTCATTAGCAGAACTGCAGCACCTAACACAGAGCGCAGCTACAGGTCCTGGCAGAGAAACTATTGGCATTTATGGGATTACACAATTAAATCAATGAGTTTCTCTTAACAGGTGATCAGAAATTGGTCCCACTTCACAGTTTCCTGTCTGCAGCAGCAGACGGTGCTGATGCTTCAGATATAAGTGGAAAAGAATACTGCAATGCTCCTCTGGCCAGTGTGCAACACCCTGCAGGGAGAGGCTGGGGGAGAAGAGCTCTGCTTTTTTGAGCCCTTGCATTCAGTCGTCCTTCACTGGAAATGTCCTATCTTGGCACGTAACAGACCCACAATTATTAATTTTTTCTAAAAGCAGACTTGTTTAAAGCCATCTTGGCACCTTGTGGCTCTGTCTCACAGCCCAACACAAAGGGGGACTGTATCTCTGAATTTGCCTCAGATTACTACACAATGGTTTTGCTTCTGAGATTGATTCAATGAGCAAAGAAATCCCATCATTTTAAAGTGTGCTTGTAAGGATCTTGCCTTCACAGGAGGGCTGAGGAAGGCCATGAGATCTTTGACTGGCAGCTGGGAGAGACTGAGGGGGCAGGGCTCTGCTTTCTTAAGACTAGATGAAGAGATAAAAAGGTTCTTTATTCTTAAAAATATAAAAATTGCAGGGCTAGATTAACAGCGTTTGATCCCCAGTTCCTTCACCCACAAACAGGAGGGGTACAGTTTCCTTCTGCTCCTGACCACCACCCTTGATTCTGAGACTGGTTCTGGCTTCCACTGCAGTAGTTCCAGGGCCACTCAGCTGATTCAGTAAAGAGTCCTCTCCTTCACATGGTCACTGGTGTCCAGTTCTAGTTGAAAGTTTTCTGTACCAGCTCCAAACTCACTTTTCCAGGTTTGTCTATACTACACAGAAACCTCTCCTAGGATTGCAGGACAGCTAAACATCAGGCCAGATCTAATGGAAGTCTGTTGGACACTTCCACCACAGAAAGCTGCATGCCACATTCTACATGAACCATCAATACTCACAGAATTGCAGTGTACTTGTATTTTGGCAGACACACAGAACAATAAGAAAGACAGATGTGCACAAGACCCAGCATGTTGCCAGACTCTAGCAAGGTCAGGACAAAATCTAACTGGAGACAAGATCTGAGCCCAGATACACCTCTTCAGTTACCTTCTTGTAGTTCTTTCCTCAAAACTAACTCTCAAGGGTTGCTAACACAAACCCAGACTTAGTGTAAGTGCAAAAAGCACCACAGGCACATAATAGGTCTTTTGGAAATGAAAGTGGTCCAAGAGATCTAAACGGCTGAAAGGCAATTCTTTACTGAGGCTTCCAGATGCAGATGAACTCTGCAGGGCTTACTGGCTCCTGAGATGCCAGTCTATTTTACCCAAGCCACATTGCCGAGGTGTCATCAGACCAGGCCTCCTAAAAACCTGGCTAGCAGCCCTTGCACTTATTCTCTGAAAGCTCCATCATGGGTTTTTGTAACCTGACCATTATTATCCAAAATGCTTCATTCACTTGAGTCAGCCCGTAATCCTTGGAAGCCTTCTTTGTGTCTACAATTGCTTTTTAGACAATACCTGTCTATAGAAGATGAGATTCAAAAGTCTGGATATGCTTTGCTCTAACATACATGATGATGATCTGGAAATTCATCTGTGCTGAAAGACTGACTCTGAAATGGGGACAGTGGATAGAGGGAGAGAATGCTTCCTATTTCTCCTATAATAATAGTGGCACAAACCCCAGGGAAATTTTAGGCCAGAGAAAGGTGGTGTTGTCAATAATAATAACAATTCTCATCTTGCACACACTTCTTCCGTGAAGGACTAGACAGTTTTGCAGAGCAAATATGACATACATCTAGAGGAAAGAACATGGAAAGAGATACAGCAGGAGTAACAGTACATACAGAAATATGTATCTATACACTCAACTGTCTCCCTAAAAACAGAATATCCCTCCAGTGTTGTCATCGGCCAGATTTCCTACATAGGTCAGATATCCTGGAGCCAGTATCAGGAAGGCTTTAATATGCATATAGATGTGCCTGTGCATGCATGGGCTAGGAGCAGGACATTCTAAGAAGCACACAGAGGCAGCACTGGGCTTTGAGTCTGGGGAAGGGCAGGGAAGACAGGAGAGTGTGGTGAGCAGGGAGCTAGCATGAGCTCAGATAGCACAGGGGTCCCTGGAGCAGTACGGGGTGACAGAAACTGAACCATAGGGTGGACACAGGGTGAAGGTTGTGGCTTTTTTCAGCTTGACTTAACCTCCCAATTCTTGCCCTCTGCTCCCCCCCCCTCTTTCTCTTAATGTGATTTCAGCTTTCACCTTGCATTTCCCCTCAAACTGCACTGTAAAAAGTACTGCATCCCCATGCCTCTGCCCCACCCCCTTATTCAAACCTCACCCTCCTCACCATGCCATGCCAATCTCTGACAGGCCCCGGAAGGCATAGATTCTTCAACTCTCACGCAGATGTCACCTAATGAAGACGTCTATAAATACGGGCACATTAGAGCTCACCATCTGCCTGTGCCTCTTGGACGGCTCCACTCCCCACAGATCAGTGGGCACAGAGACCAACCAATTATTCCTCCATCTCCTGTTCCAGCACTCATGGGCACGGATGCAAAAAAAGCAGCTTAGTCCCCCTGTGGCTGGTAGCCGAAGCCAGGGTGCTGGCTGAGGGGGGCTAAGCTGCTTTTCCAAGCAGTCAGCCCAGCCTGCATTGCTCTGCCCCTTCACACACCATTCCCAGGGCTGGAAGCACTGGCACACTCATCAGCTGCTTCTGCCCTGAAGGTCCAGATCTTCTTCAGGCATCCCAGCAGCACCACGAAGGCAATGAGCCCTTCTGATCTCCCCCTCCTCCTTTCCTTGCCTGGCTACTACCAGCTTCAGGCTTTCTATGAATCTCAACCACATTTTTCTCTTTTGTTGTCTGCCTTTGACACACCTTCTCTTCAGCACAAGGCACAATTTTTCTGCCCACTGGTCAAAATGATAAATTGAAAATGGTTCTTTCCAGGAAGACTCAAGAACTAACATTTAATTTTTCCTTGCTTGCTTGGTCAGGTTTTTTTTTTCTTCTGTGTGTATGTGTGCGTCTGTATTTTTTCTGGGGGCTTTTTGGGGTTTTGTTTTGTTTGGGGTTTTTTTTGTTTTTTTGTTTTTTTGTTTTTTTGTTTGTTTGTTTGTTTGGTTTTTTTGTTTTGTGTTTGTGTTTTTTTAGAAAAATAATCTTTTCAGATTGGCTGAAAAATTTCATTTGACCTAAATTTAAAAAACCTCCTTTTTCTTCCCAAATTCCTTTTTTTTTTTTTTTTAAGGGAATTAAAAATAAAACTGACCAAACTGCCACTGCAAAGTAAGAAACTAAAATAGTATATCTCCAAGTAATTTCTCCATTTTTCCCTCACTTGAAATGAAACAAGCATGACACACAGCGTATAACCCCTCCCCAAACTGTGTGTTTAGGACAGGCAAAACAGCATGTCTGCAGACATTTTTTCATCTTCCTAATTTTCCCCCAAGTGCAATATCACCACCGCCAGGCCAAGCTCTTGGAGAGGTGCCTGTGCACAGAAAAGTTCACTGAACTGCTGTGGCATGACTTGCTCCTTGAACAGCCCTGTAGCCACAGGACACCTTAAGAAGATTGCCTTTTCTTTGAAGTGCATGAATATTTGATATCCTCCTTCCCTTCCTCCTCAGTTTAATTATTCCCTTATTTTGAAACACCAGCTTGCACGCAGCACTTAAATAAAGCTGTTTTCAGAGCCACAAGCAGCTTGAAACAGTCAAGCCTCTCAAAATACATTGCAAGTGCTGTCTGTACATCCTCCTGTTCAGCACATAAGTGGCAGAGAGCAAGGCACAACCTGGGGAATCCACACAGGACAGAGTTACAGGGGCAGCCTTTCCTTTCTGAAACCTCAGGTTTCCTCAGCAAATGAATCCATGCACATGAGGTGAGTACATGATCTAAGCCTGTTCCCAGCCACCCTGTGCAAAGCACTGAATAGCCTGGTTCCAGAAAGTGTCTGAAAACACAGGGTGCAGTGGGCTGGAATTGAAGTGGACAATGAGAGGAAAATATGGAAAGCTACAATTTGGGAAAGAAAAAAATATGCTGCAGGGTAAGAGAGAACAAAAACACACAATTTTCTGTGCACAGAGCTCTACACACATAATTGCACACATACATACGTGTATATACATAAATACATATAAGAAGATTGAGAGAATTTATGTGACTCAGCAGCTCTACAGACATTGCCAGATCACACAAATCTTTGCTGAGGCCCGCTAGCTGCAAGGATTTGGCCATGACACATTTTGACAAATCTGTTTTATCGGACATATTTGAGAGGATGTCCAGGATCCTATTTGAGTCATGACATTTTGACACCCAAACTTGAGGTGATCCAAAGATCCGCTGGATACCTGTACATGTAAAGAGCCAGGCAGCTCTAACTGCAGGTCAGGAGGGAAGATACCTCAAGCAAGTGGCTGTGTTGCTTCAGGTTCACAGCTCTGACATGACATTCAAGTGTGGAGCTGGGATGCTTTTGGGCAGCTGTATCCCTAAGAAGATTCCTATGTATTATATAGGGGGATGGACATAAAGAAGGACAGCCACACCAGGTGAGGGTGCTGCAGATCTGGCAGCTGTTCCAGCTGCTCCAGCAATGCATCATGAATTACTTGGAAGTGTTTCCCTGAAATGCCAAGAGAGAAAATGAAAGGAAGAGTGCCTCTGCACAGGTCAAAGGAAGCCAGTCACCATAAATGTTTGTTCAGGAGGATGAATGGCTATGCCCATAGATGCTCACAAGCAGGACAAGGAGTAAACATGCATTTTTGAAAATTCATTTCTCTCTATTTCAAAAAACGAGTCATCTCATCCCAGCTTTGCCAAAGCTGATATCAGGCATCACAGTAGCTGGAAGGTTGCTAAAGGACTGCCTGCAAATCTCAGGGCCAAGTGTCCTGAGGTTTGGTTGAGCCTTCCCAATTGAGGTGGAGCAATGCCCAAGGCATTCTGCTGGGAATGCACACAACCAATAACCAGCATAAAACTTCCCAAGTCTGCCTGGGAAGAGACAGTTATGCTCCTCAGCTCTTGCTGGATGGTGCATCTCTGAATTGTCCCTTCATTATCATCCACAGGAGATTTTGTGCTTTTACTACCTTATCTCCCTGCACTGCCCACGTCTCTTGCCCAGAAAACCTCCACAAAGGTGAAAGCTGTGGTGAGGAAGAAACTTTAACCTAATGGAGAGATGCTTATGGAGAGCTGGAAAAGTTACTAATGTCTCTGCACTTGAATGTATTTCCTTCTTTGCAATGAAGATTTCTAACACCATAATCCCAGGTCAACACTACTCAGAGATTCTGGGTGAAAAGAAGTGGAATTTTAACCAGATCTTATGCAAGGACCAGGGGAACACATTTTTGAATTAACTGAGATAGCCAAGCACAAACATTTCAAAGGCAAAGAGAGACCCTTAAACCCATAGGCAGAAAAACCCACCCTACAAACAGCTTTTTGCAAGTACACCTCACACTTCAGTTGCCCCACAAGGCACAGGGCTTGCAAGTTTCATTCTTTAACTTCGTACAGCCAAGGTGACCCTTTCCTCCCTTCCATGCATTAACCAAAGAGACAGGATTAACATGATGTGTGCCAGCAGCTGCAGAAAGCAGAGCAAATACCACAGCACACAAGTACTCTGACAGAAGCACGGAGAGCAATATTTATTTACTGCCTGTCAATGTCTAGTCTGGATGGGATGCTGCATCTCCAACAGTCATTATGAACTGCTCATTAGACATTAACAGGATGGGACTTGGTTGCGATCAGGCCATCCGAGGTGATAGATAAAAAGGCAACAAGCAGCAGTGGAGAAACCCAAAGTGAAAGGGAAGGAATGACAATCAGCTGCTGCAATGGTTACACTCAGTAATGAGTTGGCTGGCTAGTGTGCATCACTACTGCTTTCCTAGTAAGTGGCATTAGGAGCAGGGCCATTTGTCCTGGTCTCCATACTGTCAGCTGTTAGCAGAGAGATTGATTTAACACAAGTGTCAATGGTACAAGCTTTGGCAAAGGAGAAATTCCCCTCCTAGCTGCCAGGCAGCTACAGCACAAAACACAGTAATACCAGTGGCCAAATAGCCAGAGTGGCTAGCAACCCCTTGGCAAGACCCACGTTGAAGTGCAGCTTTATTAAACCTAACAGGCTGAACACTGTAGAAATCTTGAAAATGTCATGCACACAATGCACATGGAAAAATAAAAAATAAATTAGAAATAACCCACTACCATTGAGGAGATGACATGGAGCATCCCAGTCACACTGTAATCCTGCCTAGGAACACAGGCATGAGCATGGCTCCAAATCTTCATCCTAGTGCTGGGTGGGAGTAGAAGGGTGAGTAGAATTGGCAGTGGGCAGGTCCCTCTCCAAGGAAACACAGGAGAGAAAAGAGACTGTCTCTCTGACAGTTCAGAATGAGGACAGCAAAGACAAAACCTTCAGGGAAAATTGCTATATTTCTTCCTGAATGAGCCTGGGCTCTGAAATCAGCTCACAATGCATGAGCTTGAACACTTGCAGACCTGGGCCTGTTATTGAAGTAATCTCGGGTTGAAAACAAAAACCAAATCATTAACTTCTTGTTTACCTTAAGATTACTGTAATTCTCCAAGTCAGTTGACTGGAATTACCTAGAAAAGTACATCCACAAAAACCTTCTTTTACAAGTCTAAAAGCTCAGAGTTTGTTCCTCTCTGCATCTGTCCCATCTACTGAGTGGAGTGATTAACATGAACATTGACTACATTCTAGCAAAGCTAGAGACACTATTTCTTAACAAAGATCTTTCTGCTGCTTCTTCCCTTCTGGGTACATATGATTTACAAAGAAGTCTGCTTGGCTTCCAGGTCCCAAGGTGAACTGTTAGTCTAGAAGTGAAGGGAAAAGAAAAACCCCAATGCCCCCCTTCCCCTAACGTCTGGATATACAAAGTGACAGGAACTTTCCTGAAGTCAATGAGGAACAAGCAACCAGTCCCAAAGGGATCTTCTTGCTCAGCCTCTGTACCAAACTGAATTGTCTTTTAAAACTCTGCAGCTACATTCTGTCTGGGAATCCTTCTGGCCTTCCTTGGAACCAAAGCTAGAGAGGTAAAAGACTGGGACTGGAATTTATATAGAAAGCATGGCCAGAAATAACAACAGGGACAGAAGGAAGAATTTGCTCAAAATGAGTGACTTTTTTTTTTTTTCTAGGAGCATAGTTCCTCAACTCAAAGCCAAATTCACACCAAGAAATAGCAGAGCAGAAGGCAACTATAAGACACTGCAGTGTGGCTGTGGAGGTAGGTGTTAACACACATACAGCCACTCACAGTAATCTTGCCAGACTTCTGCTGCACAAAGCTCAGGGAAAAAAAAAAAAAAAAAAAAAAAACAGGCTCCTTGCAGTGTGTGCTTCATTCAGCATTTCAACAAGGAGTCTGGGGGGTGAGATTTCAGGTTTATTTGCCTCTCTCACTGAAGAGGGTCAGGATTTTTTCACACTGAGGTGAGGTAGGAGGGAATGCTGATGCACAGGCAGACCCATGTGTGGCTCTGTACAGCATCTTGAAGAAAGGGGGCAATAGCCAGCTTCTCCTTCTGCCTGTTGTCAAACAGATAATTGTTCTAGAACAGCTGGGCCAGACAATAGCATCTTTAATGGCCCAGCTTAAAGGCGGTCGTGACAGAAATCATAATATTTTTTAATCTCCCTTTCCTCAGCCTTCCTGGAAATTAATTTTTAATGACTACAGTTGGCTTTCATTTTTGCTCTTGTTTTTAATTCAGATAACTTCTCGAGTCGTGCAACTTCCCTCTCCCACCCCCAACACTCCCTGTAAATTAAAGGCTTCAATTTTTCAAATGACAAACACCAGATGCTAATAAAACCAATGGGATATCCTGGTTCACCAGTGCATGCCACCTTATTCTGGGACTGATCAAAGATCCCACAAGGAGTGGGGACAGAGTTTGATCCATCCTTAAGCCACTGGAATATAAAGGTTCTCCACTGTCACCAAGACTCAAGCAGCACGTATCTCCCCATCACTGTCCTCACATAGCCTATCTTCAAACATTTCAATTTGAAGAGTGAAATGAGATAATGGCAATCTTTAATACTTGAGGTCAGCTGGTTGTCTGTACACAGTATAACACTTGCATGGTTACTTTCTGTTGCTGCATGTTTATAAGTCGGATAAATCACTGCACTTTCTCCAGTTTCAAAAAATGCATGATTTAAAGAATCATTTTATGAACTTCCTATGCAAGTGTTAGAAAAATCACTGAAATTTCTAGATGAAAAGATGAAAATAATTACTACTTCTCATAACAGGATCAAATTTACCAAGTTTCCCCAACACTCCTCTGCCCTGCAGCATCTCATGGTATCCATGCCCAGGCTTGCCCTCACACCCGTCATTCTACATTCTAATCACAGACACAGGACATGGATATTATGATAGTCCCCTGACCTAAATTTGTCCATTTGTTCAGCCCTGTTTTGTTTCCATCCGTGACTTCACACCTTAGAATCCACTGCTACATTTTAAATGACAGAACGAAAATGCTATAAAGCCTCATTTATTTTCATTGCCCCATACATGGCTAAATTTGGCTCTTGAGTCCAATGATTTTGTTTGTTTGTTTTGGGGTGGTTTTGTTTTTTTTTGTTGTTTGTTTTGGTTTTTGTGTTTGTTTGTTTGGTTTTTTTGTTGTTGTTGTTACTTATTTCAACATTGAAGAAAGCAAAATTCATACCTTCTCAATGAAATTTTCATGAACTACACATTGCCTGGTGCTATATATTCAGTAATATTAACTACTGCAGCTGTTTACATTCAAGTTTTGCTCAGCCCCAGGAAGAATAAAACTAATTTGCATCAACTAAAGGAATTCAAATCTCCAGAAAATGCTATGAGCACCCTCAGAGTCTGACTCAGTAACCCAGTAGGAGGTCATGATCCTGGTACAGATGAACATATACATCATGCCTCAGTCAAACGTGTCACTCGGCATTTATACACAACAATATTCAGATCAGATCAGACCCTCAGAACCTGAACTCCTTATTCCTGAACACCTAGATGGTTGGGCATATAGATTCATCCCAGATGCCTTATTGGCAGTTGCTGGGGTTAGAAGATGAAGGGTCCCATCCTCACACATCAGTCCAAAGCTCAGCATCCAGATGTGCAAGTGGGACTTTTTAACTTCAATTCCAGC
Source organism: Florisuga fusca (assembly GCA_038090715.1). NCBI lineage: Eukaryota > Metazoa > Chordata > Aves > Apodiformes > Trochilidae > Florisuga > Florisuga fusca. Next base: position 52,330,576 of record JAAWXA010000004.1, on the reverse strand, counting down.
ATGAATTTGCTCAGAGGGTGAACTGCTGGAGGAGAGGCAAGAAACAGAGGTGAACTTAAAATATGACTGCACTGTAAAAGAAGATGGGCTGGAGCCTAGACTGCTGAGCACCTCCAGGGATAAATCAGGATCCAAGATGCGGAAAAAGAAAATATCAAATTCAGCAATGAAGGGGGAGAAAACCACCAAGACAGGGAACTGAAAGATAACCTGGGTTGTTATTACTGGGTTCATCTATGTACTACCTAAAAATATTTACCTATTACAAAGCCCCAGATTTCAGTGATTTAGGTTAGGTTTAGCATGAGCTCAGGGCCACAATCATATACCACATTGCTGGTCTGGGGCTCAGACAAAACAATACATCTGAAAATGAGTAACATTTGCAAGACCTGCTAAAAATCTCATTCCAAAACTCGCATCATCTGAACTGTCACTTTGTCAGAAATAACAGAAATACAAAGCTTAAAAAAAATCAAGCCAAACAACCTGTTACCAATGCTACAAGCTCATCAACACAAATTCACAGTTTTTTATTAAACTTTTCCATCCAGTCATGAAAGAAAGACAAAAGAAGGCAGGTCCAGTGAACCTCAGAAAGGCAATAGGTCTGGAAGTTGATACTCTCTAATGATGGGGGCTCTCTCTGGCACTGAAGCAGCTCACCCCCTTAGAGGGACACAGTGTCTTCAGCTGATCTGCATCCAGGACCTGTATGTTGGCATTTCCTTTCAGAGGACCTCAAGGTGGACATTTTACTGGCCCTACAGCACGGGAAACTGAGATAAAATTTGTTTTTAATATCCTAGCACCCAGGAGGCTTCTAGCAAGAGCTCTTTGTTGCACTTGACCTACACAGGATCAGGTACAGCTGTCTGAAACAGGAGTAGCTAAGATGGGCAAAACTGCCAGGAAAAGGAAAAAGAGTGAAACACAGCTCCCCACTTTACAGACAGGAAAAGAAGGCAGGGAAACACTCATTGCCCTGTACAGAATCCCACTGGAAATTTGGGGCAGACTCAGGTGGCAATACAGGTGGCAAGTTCAGAGCCTTGCTAATATACCCACCTGAAGCCTTGAATCTGCAGGGTGTTGAAGAGGGAGAAAGAGCTTTGTGAAGGCAGCTCTTCTGAAGAGACATAACCACATTTGATTTACAGAAAGGTACAACACATTGGGCAAGCTCTGACCATCAACAGAAGTACAGGTATGAAACTTCAAGGGCTGAGAGGTGATGAAATTAGGAGGCAGACAATTTGGAACAAAAGGCAGCTCTCCCTCCTGCTGTGGTGGAGAATCTGTGGGATCCAGGGCTGCGGGAGGCTGTCAGCTCTGATACTACGACCGGATAATTTCAGGAGAAATAACAACATTGAAAGCTATGTTGAACAAATGTGAAGGGGAATTCAGGGCACCAGGGCCTGGCAAGAGAAGGAAAGAAACACTTTCCCCATTGTTGTACAATTAGGCAGATGCACATGTTCTCCTCTGAAGCATGCAGGATGGGCTGCAATGTGTGCTGCTGTGGGGCTGCACGATGAAGAGAGGGACAGATGGGCCAACTGGACCTGATCCGAAAAGGGAAATTTTACCTTCCCCTCATCAGGAAGGTAAATGAGAAAGGAGGAAAAGGAATAAGAGGAGGAAGATAAAGGAGAGCAACGGGAAAGAAAAGAGAGAGGCAGGGTAAAGAGATCAAATGAGAGACTAGAGACCCAGGATAAAGAGAAGGAAAAGACAGAGGTCTGAAGAATTTGATTTTTTAAAAACAGTATTTTTATTCACTTGGCAGCAACACTGCATCTCTATCCAAATGAATCTGAGTGAAAGCAAGTGGCAGGTCACACAGCAAATGCCTGCGCCTGTCAGGGGGCAATGCCTGTCCCCTTCCCCCCCTAAACAAGCAGGATCACTGCTCTTTGCCATCACTTGCCCTAGCAGGCAAGGCAGGGACTAGCGTTAGGTGACACCGAGGTGGCCTCCCATCCATCAGCACTGCACCTCCCACCCCCCCCAGAGGCTCCAGCCCATCCATTAGAGCCAGCAGCACAGCTCCCTCTGCTTCAGGGCATCCCACGACTGACAAGGGCTGTGGCACAAGCAAGGGAAAAAAAATCAAAAGGGAAGCTGGTTATTTCATACAGCAGCACCCACGGGTCTCATGGGACGGATCCGAATTGCTTCACGTGGGCAGTCAGAAATGTAAGGAAAGGAGAAAGAGATTAAAGCAGCACAACTACATACACGTGAGCTGCTTGCATTGTTGAATGAAACCAGATCAGCATTTAGCCCAGCATCAAGACTTGCCCTTGTCCTGGAAGAGTTCACAGGTTTATGCACATGGAGAAAGCCACATTCTGGCTGAGCTAGCTGTAACTCTGTCCTATGTTGCGCATAAAAAAACCCAAAGCTTGATTCCTCATGTTTTATAGAAAATCTGATTTTAAAAACTGGAAATCAAACTCACTTCACTCACCTTGAGAGATGTGGGAATGCTCTTAAATAGCACAGAAGAAAGACTGGACAGCAAGATTATCCTCCAACAGAAGGCACAGGGCAAATTCACCTTTGCACCACGAAAATTTAATTGCCTCGTGTAGACCTTGGAAAGCCTGGTGACTTAATGTGACCTGTATTTACTGAAAGCATCACAGGAACCAAAATTCGTGGTTTGAAATTGGTCCATATGGGAAAATATTCCCCAACAACTATGAAATCCTTTTGCTACACAGGAATATCATTACAGGACTAACTAAAAAGGAGAAGTGAACCCGTTGTATCACCACTTCTTGGCAATTTTGGCTTTTCTTGCTATTTTGCCTCTGCTTAGGGCCAACTGCCCTGAAAAAAAAATTACTGAAAAAAAAAAATAAAAAAAATAAAAAATTAAAAAAAAAAAAAAAAAAACCTTTCCTTAAAGTAATTTCTGTTTAGAGATAGCATATCTCTTTACAGTTCTGCAGCTCCCTCCCTAGCAGGCCTTTCATACACATGAAAAGAAATATCTGATCAAATATATTCCTCTATCATGGCTTTGGAAATATTAGCAAGATTTAATTAATATATAATCATATCAGCAGAAAAGAGTTAATTGAAATATTGAATAACTACAACTGTAACAGGATTGAAACATAATGCTTCAGACGTACTAAGAAGATGATTTATCCAACATGCTATACAAATTTTAGTTAACAGTTGGGTAAAGACTTTAGTGTTATTCTTTTCAGCAATAGAAGGGTATTCCCTAGGTTGTGCCAAGGCCTGTGTGCTGAAAAGCATTCTGAAAAATCAGCTTATTGTGCGTTTTCTTCTCCTATTAGAAGAAAAGGAGAAAAATGTGTTTGACATGGTTAATTGGGATCTTGAGGTAACGTAGCAGTATGTGCACAGGGAGACAAATGGAATTTCAGTGCAAATTCACTGACCTTAGCCAAGATATATCCAGGGAAGAAAATGGCTAAATGAATTGAATTTTGTGACGTGAAGCATGTATTACATTCCCAGGTGTCATATTAATTGTGCATGGTACCAGCAGGACAGTTGTAAGACAGGTACAATATGTCTACAATTGCTGTTGAGGTTAACAAGATAACAAAGAGAGGTTAGCAACGAAACAGGACTGAACTACAAGCCACCATCTCTACCTTCAGGTTTTGCAGAAACTTATTGACAGAACTGAAATCTGCATCCGATGTTTCCTTCCTGCAGCCCTGGTCCAAAGTCTCAAATGTCAATTACAAAAAAAATAAAATCAAGAAATTTGGAAAATAATTTGACTCTGACTAAAATTATACACATGTAGAAAATCTCCAGTCAACCAAATCAGCAACTTCACTAAGATGTACTTACGTTAAATCATGGACTAGGGCTGGCAGAGGTTCGTGTTTATCACCAGCTTGCAAGAAGAAAATGAACTGATGAATCTCAGATGAGATCCCAGGGAGTGGGATTTGTGTTACAAAATCAGCCACTCAGTACCAAACCTGTGTTTCCTGCAGTTTTCCCTAGACATTGCTTTCACTTAATTCCCTCAGGACTTTGCATTAGTCACATAGTCGCACAGTGTCTCTCTCTCCCCTTCTGTGAAATAGGAAGAATAACACTTCCTTTTCACCAGGGACAAACCAGATAATCATCTCAACAGTTGTGATTAGACACAGTGATAATAGGGGCAAAAAAGTACTAGAGCAGTGAAGAAAGAATGAACCGCTCTCTGGAAAAGGAGAGAATTGATCTAACTACAACAAGTGATTTGCCTAGCTTGATATCCAGGAACAAATTTCAAGCCCCTGCAAAAGCAAGGGTGAAAAACTCTGCTGCAGAGAGACATACACAGAATTTATAGGACTGTGTGAATCACAGAATGGTTTGGGTTGGAAGGGACCTTAAAGATCATCCAGTTCCAACCCCCTCCCCATGGGCAGGGACACCTCCCACCAGACCAGGTTGCTCAAAGCCCCATCCAACCTGGCCTGGAACATTTCCAGGGAGGAGGCAGCCACAGCATCTCTGGGCAGTCTGTGACAGCATCTCAGCATCTTCACCGTAAAGAATTTCTTCCTGATGTCTAACCTAAATCTACCTTCTTCCAGTTCAAAGCCATTACACCTTGTCCTTTCACTACATGCTCTTATAAATAAGGTTTCCTCCAGGGCTCATTTTTGGGACAAGTCTTGTTTAATATATTCATCTGTGATCTGGATGAGAGGATTAAATCCACTCTTAGCAAGTGTGAAGATGATACTAAGGTAGGCAGAAAAGTTCATTTGCCTGAGGGTAGGAAGGCCCTGTAGAGTGACCTGGACAGGCTGGATCAATGGGCCAAGGCCGGTTCTATGAGGTTGAACAAGTCCAAGTGCTGGGTCCTGCACTGCGGTCACAACAACCCGAGGCAATGCTACAGGCTTACGGAAGAGTGGCTGGAAAGCTGCCAAGCAGAAAAAGACCTGGGTGTGTTGCTCAAGACACAGCTGAATATGAGCCAGAAGTCTGTCCAGGTGGCCAAGAAGGCCAACAGCATCTTGGCTTCCATCAGAAACAAAGTGGTCAGCAAGACTAGAGAAGTGATAGTTTTCCTCTACTTGGCACCGGTAAGGCCATACCTTGAGTACTGTGTTCAGTTCCAGGCCCCTCACTACAAAAAAGATATTGAGGTGCTGGAGCAGATCCAGAGAAGGGCAATGAAGCTGGTGAAGGGTCTGTAGAACAAGTCATAATGGGAAGGGGTGAGGGACTTAGAATTGTTTAGTCTTGAGGATGCTGAGGGGAGACCTTACTGCTCTCCACAACCACCTGAAAGAAGGTTGTAGAGAGGTGGGTGGGTATTGGTCTCTTCTCCCAAGGAACTGCTGACAGGACTAGAGGAAACAGCCTCGGGTTGCACCAGGGGAGGTTTAGATTAACCATGAGGAAGAATTTCTTTACTGAAGGAGGGGTCAGGCACTGGAATAGGCTGCCCAGAAAAGTGATGGAGTCACTGTCACTGAAGGCGTTAAAATAATGTGTGGGTGTGGGACTTCAGTACATGAACAAATCCTTTCAAGTTCTCCTCAGGACAGCTCTCAATCCATTCTCTGCCCAGCGTGTATTTGTGCTTAGGATTGTCCTGACCCAGGTGCAGGACTTTTCACTTGGTCTTGTTGAACTTCATGAGCTTGGTATGAGCCCATCTAAATGCCCAATACTGGTCAAGTGTTCATTCACTTCTACATGTTCCATTCAAGTTTGTTTGGAAAAGAACTTCTGCTTTGAAATTACTCCTAGTAGGTGCAGATACGTAGCATCCCAGATACTATAATCTATCTGCTTTTGCAGTCAATTCTCTTAGATAATGGGCTTTTGATTAGTAGAAAAACTAATGGAAGCCCTGTTAAAATTAGGATTGACCTAAACTTCTGAACAAAACTTAACAGTGAACTCAGGACCTTCCCTCGAGTACCTTTGGTATCAAGCAAAAATGGTATGTCAAGGGAATCTTAGTTATTTCGTATTTCATACTAGAAACTTTCTACTTCAGGTGTGAAAAATGTACAACATGGTATCCTACTACATTTAAACTAAATATGTTCAATTCTTTGGGTGGTTTTTTTTGCCCAAAAGAATTGGTTGGGAAGTCTAGAGAAGTTGCTGTATATTATATGCTGATTCAAGACAGTCCTCCATGTTACTGAAGGATTTCAGGGGAGAGAACTGGGTAAGAGGTGGAAAAAAAAAAGAAAGTCAAAACCTGTACAAATTCCTGAAATTATAAGGCAGAGCCATAGGGCACCAGAATTGTTCCACATTCATAGAACCATAGGATGTTTTGGATTGGAAGGGATGTTAATTTAAAGGTCATCCAAGTCAAACACCCCTGCATCGAGCAGGGATGTCTTCAACTAGATCAAGTTGCCCAGCCTGACCTTGAATGTTTCCACATTACTGAAGCTTCACCTAATTCTCTTTTGTCATGAGCAGAGAAGCCAAAGCAAGCAAAAGACTGCACGTGTCTTTGCAGCTTTTCCTATGTATACACAACAATGCCAAAGCTCCTGTCAGGGAAATCTTTGCGATATCCAGATGCCAGCTGATGAACTGATGCTTTGCTTTCCCAGTGCATTTTATGTGTCAGTGGGGATCCTGACCCCAAATCCCTTGCTACATCCACAAGTTATGCTACAAGATTGTGCCCTCAAAACAATGGTATGGGACCGTGCTGAGAAGAGACTACCTGAATGTAAGGAAAGGAGGCAGCACCTCAGATGGAGGATAACTTGATTTTAAATGTAAGGTAGTCAAGTAAAAGCAGCAGTGAGAGAGTGTGTAGCTTCAGATACCAAAGAGATGTACCAGACCGCTGGAATTAACAGAGCCTCAGTAGAGGTACAAACACAGGAGAAAGAGGGAAATCAGAGCTAATTTACATCCCGTCTAGGGGCAAAGCAGCACCAGAGCACAAAAGGTTCAAAGAGCTGATCCTTTTCTCCAGCAGGAAGCAATGTAACAGTACAGGAAGAGTTTTATCATTGAATACTGTATAATAATTGAATAATAACTACTGAGGATTTGCCTAATTACTTATCTCTGTTCTATAATGTATCATCTTACTACTTATTAATAGATAGCTAGACTTCAATGGAGGTGAATGGTCAGTGCCTCCCTTGGGCTGTTGTTAAAGGCTGCTTTCATTTTTATCCAAGAAGATCATTCATAAATAAACCATGAGACCACCTACTGGGAAATGAAAAATCTTTGTTATAGATCCAAGTTCCCCCAGCCGATCCTGTGTGCTGTTACCAGCAATAGAAACAGAAAGAGGCTAGACTTCAGTGCAGATCTGTTTACTTTTTTTGTTGTTGGTTGGTTTTTGTTTCCCTAAATGGATCCAGAGTAGCCCCAGACTTTGAGGACACAGCAGGAAGACTTTGCACCAGCCTGCTCTGCATCAGGAAAGCAGCTATTAACTTGGGGGGGCACCTGTCCCACCAGCTTTCATGGCTTCAGTAACAAAGCTGAAAACTAAAATCATTACTTTTACAACTGCAAGAAACACACTGGAACTTCTGCCAGCAGTCTTGAGGTAGCCAGGTCTCCCCCACCTCTGCCACACCAGAATAGATTCATTCTTCTCAGTAATACTGCATGCTACTATCAACAACTTCCAGGGAGCAAACTGAAACAGTTTCTCCACAAGTCATGCAAAATGCACATTTAGCAGAAAAGGAACAGCAACAAATCCCAAGATAAACCCTGCAAGACTTCAGTGTTAAGAATATATATATATATCTATGTATTCAGGTCAGTATAAAGAAGAACGAAGCCATACCTTATTTCCTAACCCTCAAAACCTGAAGGTCCATTGAGTTCCAGTCTGGCAGTATTTATTTTTCTCACATTAACAGTGCAAAGCCTTCCAAGGATCAAGCAGGGTAGGGTGTTCAGGAGATGCAAGGCAGGCGGGATTCCTGCTTCATTGAGTGAGATTCCCAAGAAGCTATCATGCTCCCTGTTTCTTGTCCCTTCTTTTCACTCACACGGCTGATCCCTCCTGCCAGGAACGTTCTAGGAATGAGATCTAGAAACGAGTAACTGCACATGGCACTAAAATGCCTTTAAGGCATTTTCCCTTCTAACAACTATAGCACTTCTTCCTACACTTCCACCCATAAATCACACATGCAGGAGTTGTTGGGGAAGCTAGCTTTGACTACTGAGTGCAGATGCAGGCTGGGAACAGAAGTTACAGGATTCAGTTCTCTGTGAGGTGATACCCCAGTCCCAGTGATACTCCATTTCACACTTCAGCACATCTCAAACACAAGGCAAATGAAAGCTCCACAGCACTACAGTAGGGTCTGTGAATGGATCGTGGCTATAGGATGCTGAACGTCAGGTTCCTCTAAATGCTGCACATTCCTGTTAGTAAAGACATCAAACTCATCAAGTGACCCCCCACAATCTCTGCCATGTCCCCATCTCCAATCCCAAGGAGAGAAGCCTATCTTCCCCTCCTTTCCTGGCAATAACTCTGCAAAGGAAAAAGCCCCTGGGACGAAAATGCCGCAGATTTCGAGGCCATGATTAATTATTTAAATCAACAAAATTACATTCCACTGGTGACATTCAGTGCTGTGTCTACTCTGCCTCTTGCTCTTCCCTTCCCTCCCTGCCAGCCCCCGGCAGCTCTTCCCCCTATGGACATGTGCCAGCCAGGGATCTGTTCCTTCCACTCTGCTCTCTGCTAAATGTTTTTTATTCTCAACCACCTGCCCCAGGCCCTCTCATCAATTATTAATCAAGTGATCCATGAATATGCAAATCAGCCCACGCACTCATTTTTTAAAATTAAATAAAAAAGAAGAGACATGGCATGTACAGCAGCAGAATAGATGATGGGGTGGACTGCTTCAGGGAAGCAGGGATAGGTGCTTTCTAACAGAGAAGGAAGGAGTAGGATGAGAGGGAACATGCACTGTATCCAACTAGCAAGAGGTTTACTTATAGAGCCATTCACATGGTTATTTTAAAGTGATGTTTTGCAGGAACATGGGAGTTGGAAGATAAGCGCAGGCATATACAGTGGGCTTTATCCTTCAGTAAGTGAACAGGTGGAGACCTCTGTTCCTTTCTAATAATCCCCATCAAGAGGAGCACTGTGGAGCAGAGAAGGCATTTATGAGATTGGGCTGGTCCAGCTGGCCATGCACATGGCCCACAGCACTCCCCTCAACAAAAACACAGCTGTGCTGCATCCATGTGAACAGATAAGGGTAAGCCGGGGACACTGCCTCTATATACATAGATCTTCTGAGTGGGAAATGCTGCTGCCACCTGTCTGGCTCACAGAGGAAAGAAACAATGGGAGGTTTCCCTGAAATTGGTCTTCTCCCAGCTGCTGACATGCTGACCCATTCTGTTCTAGGTGCTGAAAAGAACTCCATCTTGGAGAAAACTCCAAGTTTTCTTTCTGTGTAGCACCTTGCCTCCCCTCCATCCCTTCAAATACATTCTCCACACCTTAATGCACTAACTTGCCTTCCTAGTCAACATCTTTGCCCGGTAGAAAGGCTATGAGTCACTTCCATCAACTGCTAGGTTGTCTGAGAGCTAATGCCAGATCAGAACAAGTAAAACCCAAAGGCATCCAATCAAAAATTTCCCTTCCAAGGTAGGGAATGGCTGCTGCTATCAACATGCTAAGGTTTCTTCTGCCAGTTGGATTTTCTGGAAAAGACAGTCAAAGGGAGGGGGAGATAATCATCTGGTCTGCTTTTCCAGTCACTGGTGTTGTGGCAAGCACAGCTTGTGATGTGCAAGAACCTTGTGATGGCACTTCCTCACAGTTCCTAAGATGTGCACAGTACCACACAGACCATATACTCCCTTCCACCTAAACAGTTTGTCTCTCTCCCTTTCTGCCAGCTTCACTGAGCTCCACATGACTTGTTGGATAATGTCAGGTAATGACCTTCATGGAGGTTTGAGGGAGCTCAGTGCTGGCCTGAAGGGGATCCTCTCCTTACTCAGAAAAAAAGGTAGAGGATGGGCAATGGCATAGAACATGCTTCCTCCTCCAATAGAAAGAGACCACCACAAGTCTGAGATCAGTAGGTTACTGCTACTTGGCCTATTAAATATTGATGGGTCATGTTTCTACCAGTTCAGCAAATCAAGAAAGCACTGAAAGCACAGTCAATGCCATTCTTTCAAGGCAGCCAACTTGTGATTCCTGAGCCGTGTGCTGTTTCCAAGCTCCTCTGTGAAGGCTGTGCCATATGCTGGGACTTGGATCAGACCATGGTTGCAGGAAAAGCCAAACAAATGCTGAAGCTGGAAGAAAGCCCAGCCCTGACCCCAAGCAGGTCTTCCAAGAGCTGTGATCATAGGACTGGGAGAATCCCATGGAGCTCCATCTTCCCCATAAGGCTGTGAGGTCAGGGACAGGAGTTTTATACCTCCTGACCACATGATGATTTTGAAATGCAATTATAGCATTGCTGAACAGAGGCCAGAAGAAAGGAGATTGCATCAGCAGCTAGAAATTACATGCCTACATGATTCCTTGGCCACCACTATACTTACAGAGGTACCAAAGGTAGATGGAAGGAACAGCTTTTTCACCCAGTAATCGAAGAGTGCTGGCTCGTATTGAGAAGTAATTCTGCCTATACCCTCTTCATAAAACACCTAGCAATCCTGCTGCAAAAACCCTCAGGGTTCAAATAATGTAAGGATAAGGCTTAATGATACTAATTTCCCAGTCATACCTGTACTAAACAGATGTAGAAAAATGATGGGGTTCATCAGCGACAAGTGTCTTGCAGATTTCAGTTTCTTTATTTCTTCAGGGCACATTATACTCCATGTCTTGCAGCATGCCCCTCTGAGGCATTCAGGGAACAAAAATGCTTGTGGTTCTTCTGAGTGGGAGGGAAAAAAAAAATCCCCTGATGTCACCAGCTAAATGTTAATTCAGAATGAGATTTTTTTTGTTTTCTAAATTGCTCTTAACAGTGTGCCAGCACACAGGTAAATTGTTCTTGGCTGAGAAAATGGCCTGTCTCTCTTCTCAGAGATTAACATAGAGGACAGTGAATGAAGCAGCAAACAAGAAACCATGCTCTTCTTACAAATAATTCAATAGTTTCCTTGACTTCTTTTCTATATATTTTTCAGCTGTAAATGAGTTTCTACTGCTCACTCTAGCTGAAGGCCTTGCTTGCCATTGTTATTCCCCATTTTCTTTTTAAACAAGGTGGGGGAAGAAAGGAGAAGTAATTTGCTGCTATGGTGACTCCAAGTGAAATGAAATTGCTGTATTTCCTTCCTGCCCCTCCAAAAGCTTCCCTTACTGCCTCCCCAAGAAGTCTGCTCATTTGGTGTAGGAATGCCCATGCTTGTTTTTCAGGCTCAGAGGGAGCCTGGATCCTTAAATGACGAGCTGGTCTGTCACACTATAGGGAATAATTAAGGATACGTTACTTGGTTCCCTGGCTAGAAAATCTTCAAGCAGCCTACAAGACAGTCTGATTTGCCTCTCCAAAGCTTTCAATGTAGAGGTAGTGCCAGAAATGTGACGAGGGAAAATGAGCCTTTATGTCACTTCACATATCCATCTGCAGGTAACAACACTGGCATCACAGGTCAGAGAATGTGTATGTGATCCAGATACTTGCACAGTTTTTTCTGCACAGCAATGCCAAGAAAACTCTGACAAAAGCTAATAGCTAAGACTACAAACCCTGTTTCTTTCCTGAAACAGAAATGTCACTAGCTACCAGTGTCCATCTCTCACTTGCAGAAACTATTTCCCTAAACCCATTTCATCTACCCCTCTTGCTGAACAAGTCTTTCCCAGAAGCCTACAAGCCCAGATCTCGATTTCAGATTTGAATGGTGGCAGCAGTTGACTCATATTTGGGTTTTTTAGCTAACAAGGCTGTTGCTTTTATCCCCAAGTCCTCCCCTTGCATAGAAACCATGAAATGTAAAACTGAAAAAACAGAAAGGAAGAAGGTTTATACCTTTTAGTTGCATAGATTTTCATATTCTTTTTTGCATAAAAGAAAGGGAAGGCTTACCAACTATCAGCTATTTTTCTTCTGCCCTTATAAAGCATCTTTCTCCCTCACTGCTTAAATATCTTGCTCAGCTACTCAGCATACATTGCTACTCAGCATACATTCTCTATGCACTGCTCTCTCCCAGTCTTATGACTATTTCCATGTTATGGTGCCAGTAAGAAATAAAATCCTAAATATAATGTTGTAGAAACAGAACCCTTATACACCAAGTTAGATTTGGAATTACTTCCTTTTATCTCAAAAAATCATGGTAATATTTTGTGCCGGTAGAAAATTCACCATTCGTTGGCATTTTGAAGATTATTCTTCATGCTGTAAATGAAGGAAACATGGAAGGAAACATTTCTCTTCTGGAATTAACACAACCTGTCATGTTCACTTAAATATGCAAAGGGTTCATATGCAGTGGAGGATAGTCTACTGATATAATTAATCATATGATAGATGAAAATATCTGTTTGTTTCACAAATCTTGAGTGAATATGAGGAACGTGAGACTTACATCTGCCTTATTTACAATACAAGTTTAATTTACTGCCTTCATGGAGAAAGATCACTTATTTCTCTCTCCCACTCAAGATTCTTGCAGCCTGTTACAAAGGGGACGTACACAGTCCCTCAAGGAGACTGATTCAAGTCAGCAGTGACTTGAAAGTACAAGTGCTTCTCTAGATGCCCAAGCTGAAAACACACTGGAAGACTTTAATCCCTAGAAAGCACAGTGAGAACTGCAGAAAACACACTGCTTTCTTAGCTTTCAGGCATGGGGCTCTAAATGTGGGGGCATCAATAACAACCAGCTCTAGAAATTCCAGCCCTTCTCCAGCCTTTAGTTTTCTGATGGTTTTTTTTTCCTCCCTGTACAAAGTATCACTGATGCACAGCCCAAACCAACCAGATTGCATTTTAGCATAATTAACTGTCAATAGCACACTTAGATGTCTAACACCTCAAAACAAGATACTTGTGACTGATGCATGGTCTAGAGCAGGTAACCCAGCATAAGGCATGGCTGTGGGAAACATTTATATGTAGATGTCTCACTGTTGCACTGTAGCAACCCACATTTCTCCCACAAGCAAGATAAGAATGTTGAAAGGAATTAATTCAGGAAAACTAGTCACAGAGAGTAAATTTCAAAACTCAGCTAGCAGAATGGTGAAAGAGAGGTCAGTAAGACCACCACTGTTTGAGGCATGCAGGACAGATAAAGGAAGTCTCTGCAAAAAGGGTCTCTGAACTGGGTGGAAAGTCTATTGCAAGGGGTCCTCAGGTCAGGCCCTCCAATGGGGAGCAGAGGTTTTAGTCTTCTGCAGTACCTAACCTTCATTTTGTACCAGCATATCAGCAATCTCAGCTGAAATCTCCAAATACCTCCTTGAACAGATTCCAGAAGCAAAACCTTCACAGTAACCTAAGAACACAACCCAGGTGCCAGAAGTACTCACATGTGTTTTCCTCTCCAGTTTCTAGGACATGAAAAACATGGATTTTCATGTCCATGGAACAGGTGATATGCAAAAAAACTTTCCAAGAAAAATTTGTTCTAGGTAAAACTTTCTGAAATATTATTTTCCCTTTTTATTTTCTCTTCCTTTGATTCAGAAAGTAATTAACTTTCAATAGTAGCTAATTATAAGCAAAGAGAAATCGGAGGCTGCATGGCTGTCTGTTTGGTGCAAGCTCAGAAAAGTGGTTTTTAATTGGAAACCCTCTTTGCTGTGTGCATTTCAATCTATTCTGCACTGTATTTATCGTTTCAGTTTCATATTATATCCATGACCTTTCATCTAATGACAGAAGCTCATGCAGAGAAAGAATTATTATTTTAACAAACAGACATGAGAGCTATAAAAGAAAAAGGAAAAAAACATGCAAGAAGAGAAAGCAGGAATGGCATGAAATGAGAGCAAGACACGTCCTAAATGGGAGATGCTGATCTCTGCCTCCTTTTCTTTTGGTATGTGACCTATCCAGGAGCCCTCTAACCCACAGATATTGCTACAACATCACTTGGTTGATGATGTACACTAATGAATAGCAGAATTTGGCCTTACAAGACCAAACTTTCTATTCCCATGGTCACCCGCTGGAAAGAGACAACTCAGATCTGCATCCTGAACAGAGCTTGCTCTTGGAGCCAGTGGTACATTCAAAGAAGTGGCTCAAGTCATCTGCAATTCTACAGTTTGCCATGACTACAAGTCAGAGCTCAACATGTCCTCCAAAGCAAGCACAGGTGAAAGCTTAGAAGCATGTCTTGGGTTAGTGCAGTGGTGTTTTGGAAGGAGGGAAGCCAGAGGGGTGGCTCTTATGAGAAGCTGCTGGAAGCTCCCCAAGTTACAATGCTGGCCCCACCTCTGCCCAAGGCTGAGCAGATATGGGAAGCTGGATGCTCTCTGTGAGTAACATATTCAAGAAAGGGGAAAGCAAACGGCAAAAATATAAAAAATGATACCTGAAGAGCAGAAGAGGAGAGGAGGTGAGAGAGCAATGCCAAAGAAAAGACACCAAGGTCAGTGAAGAAGGGGGAAAGGTGCTCAAGCAGAGATTTCCCCCCAGCCCTTGGTGAGATGGCAGCTGTGCCCCTGCAGCCCCTGGGGGAGCACACTGAAGTAGCACAGCCAAGTAGCCCCTAAAGGACCATGGTGGGGGAAATAAGGATTTGTAGCCCCTGAAGTGTCACAGGAAGACAGATGTGAACTGGCAGCCTGTGTGGGATCATGGAGAGGGACAGATGTGGATCTGCAGCTATAAAGGACCCCGTGTCAGAGGAGGTGACTGTTCCTGAAGCAGCCGTGACTCTGTGTGCAGCCCAGGCTGGAGCAGTCTGTGCCTGAGGGACTGCACCTCTGGGAGGGGCTCATGTTGGAGGGGTTCCTGAAGGACTCTCTCTAATTGGAGTGTGGGTAGAAGGTGAGGAGTCCTCCCTCTGAGGAGAAAAGAGCAGCAGAAACACCGTGTTAGGGACCTGACCCTAAACTCCACTCCTCATCCCCTGTGCCCCAAGGGGGGGGGGATAGCAGTGAGGCAGTTTGGGCCCAGGAAGAAGGGGGGAGTGTGGAAGGTATTGAGATATGGTCATATTTTATCTATTCATAAATTTTATTTTTTTTTATTCTTCTTAAGTTGAACCTGTCTGGTTTTTGCCTGTTACCATAATGGGGGAATGAAAACCTCTCTTTTTCTCAATTAAGAAGCCTTTGACTGGATTTTCTCCTCCCTGTCCCACAGTGCGGGTGAGCAAGTGGAGGCCCAGTTGGTACTTTCTAAGCTTAAACAGTGACAAAACATGAAGCTGATCATCACTGCAGACAATATACATCCTGAACTTCAGGGCTTGGATTGGAAATAACTAAAAAAATGCATCCTAATTCCATACATGTAGATGTGTCATCCCAGATACATGTATGTTCACTTTACTGTTCTCCAGCTGAGTAGATGTAGAAATATGTCATAAAAATCATATTTATTCCTCACTGTTTGGCCAAAGCATCAGTCCCAGGCTGAACCTTCTGCCACACTCCCTGACACTGGCTATGTTTTCTTTGCAAGATCTCACCACCACACTTCGTTGCCAAAAAAATAATCTGCGGTCCCAAGTGACAGTGAAATTGCTCAGAGGCCTTAGGCCCCTGAAGCAGTGGAACAGCATCTCTGAGCAAACAGCAGCAGCAGCTCGTTCAGTGCTGGGGTGGCTGGTGGGTCACATATGATCCAATCTGAACTGGCATTTCCCACTGTTAATGAGCAGTTCTTGCCAACTGCCCACCTGGCTTCTGCAAGAAACAGCTTAGCAGGCACTAGATGTTTGGCAAAAGACTCTGTAGATTAATTGCACTAAATTTGTATGATACAATGAGCACCAACTGCCTAATCTACGCTTACCAGCAGCAGGGATGCACCAGTCGCTGATGGGCCAAGGAGATCCAGCAACTCTTCTTAAATATACCTATTGTAACTAGAATAGCTTATAATACATCCTTACCAGCTTACTAATTTATCTGGGATGCATCCCAGTGCCTCCCATTAAAAAATTATAAGGAATACCCCTGTGAGAGGTAACTTAGCCAGCAGACCAGCATTGCGCTTACTACCTGATACCATGCTATTTCTGCTCAGGGCTGTATCACTTCACATTAACTTTCAGAAAGAACAGAATTATTTCTTGAGGGTTTTGGGGCGTTTTTATGTGGTTTTGTTTGGTTGTTTGTTATAAGTCCCTGCACTGAATTTTTTCTTCCTGCTTGTGAAGTCACTCCTATTTAGGTTCAAACACAATCCATGCAGAAGAGCATGCAAAGCAAGTAAGAGACTAAAGCAGAATAGAAGGATACCCATCAGTGTCACCTGTTGGAACCTCAGAGGAAAATACAGGAAACAACCCCAAAATTAATAAATTTGCATGTAAATAAGACAATAACAAAAAGGTATTACAGGAACCATTTTTGTGGTCTTGATGGTCAGGTAAGTTTTCTTGAGCATTGGGAATATAACTGACTATGCAGAAATCAGTGTTTTCAGAAGTGCCAAAGCACAATGGTGCCCAAGATACACTGAAATTCAGTGAAACTCAGACTCCCAGCTCAGACATTGCATAACACCTGTTAAGAAAACTTTATTCAAAGATAGAAAACAGTCCAGAGCTCCAATGCTAAAGATTCCTGAGCTCTTTAAAACACAGGTACCATGCTTTGCATATTATTTTGAATCCATCTTCACATGATATGCTGATATATGGTCATAAAGTGACTGACAGGCTCTGAACAGGCATCTACATGCACCCTTTCCCCCCCGCAACAAAACTCACCCCTGAAAAGTTGACTGAGAACTGCTTTATGGGGAAGATTTCCAGAAGTGTAAATGGCCCCTAGGCACACCTCTTTCACCATCTTGCAATCCCCAAAATACTAAGCAGGTCATTTCCAAAGGGAAATGAAAAAAATTAATAAAATAAATGAATAAAATAAAAAAAGCCAAAGGGAAAAAAGAAATATTTGCAGAGCAATCACCTACAACTATACATCCAATCCCAATGTCTCTTTTTGATTCATTAATAAAGAAAACTAGCAGCTGTGTTCAAGAAACATTGCAGCGAAGTCCATCCAAGTGCCGGCACTAAATATGCCATCAGATGTCACTGTGCAGATTTGGGAGCCCTTATATTGCCAGGCTGACATCCATCTGGCCACTTCAACACTTCTGAAGCAGCACAGGGTTGCATTTTTATAGCCCTGTTTTCCCACACAAATTGGATACATCAGGCCATTTGAGGTGAAGATTTGTTCAGCTGTGTCACAGCTGCCCAATACCTTGTCAAGACAGTGCTGCAACAGCTCAGGAGATCTCTTGAAGACCCTTCCTTGTGTGAACACACAGGAAGACAGATGAAAAAAAGGTACCCAGAGATGAAGGGGTATATTATTATGGACTACAAATTCATCAGATGGGTAAGCACCAGGGAGGAAAAGGAACTCTTTCAACTAAGAAATCATGCTGACATGAGAACATATGGATGTTAACTGGCCATGAACACTCTTAGATTGGGAATTAAAAGAATGCTTTTAAACCTTCAGAGGATCAAGATTAGACAGGAGCTTCCAGCTTTACTATTAAGAGAAAGACGTTGCAAATTTATGAAAGGAGCATTATACAAAAACAAGAGTTGGATAATTCAGAAGTTTCCACATATCCTATGCTGTAGTAACCATCCTACAACACTTGTCTGTGTGGGAAAGTCACCCCATAGCAGTTGGTCAGAACATTTTTCCCTTGATCAGTAGACTATGTACAAGTACTAACAAACGACAGTGCCCCAAACATCAGAGCAACCAAACCTGTTATTACAGGTCTGTTCAACAGGTCCAGAATGAACAAGTTCTTAAATGTAAAGGATATGTTTTCAAAAGCAGCTTTCATAAAAACAAGTTCCATTTTCAAAAAGAACTCAAATCCCCACATCCTTTGATTTTCAGGAAGACAAGTTCCAGAGTAGCTGAGGTGCTTTTGAGAGTTTTGTCCCTAGTCTTTAATGTCATTTTAGGCACTCTGATTTACTCTCCCTTTGCTGTCACACAACATAGTTTTGTCCTGTGCCATATTGAAAAAAACATCTCTAACCTTTAGATTCTAATGGAGCTTGAAATAGTGGGATAGATGACAAACTTTGCTTATTTTTGCTTACTCCCTTCTGTATGCATGAGAATCATGGACCATGTAACAACACAAAGATATGGATAAAAAAAACAAAACCAAACCAAACCAACAAAACTTTGCTGTTGACTTTAGCACCAGACCTAACCCAGACTTTATGAAAAAAAACACAAAACCACAACTTTTTCTGTACAGGATCTGGATAACCAGAATTCCAATCCACTCTCTTCTCAGCTGCTGTATGGAACATTTGAATTTTCTGATGAACACAAAACCTTCTTTTGAGATCCAAGGAGTCTGCTAGTATCCTCTGAACATGCCATTTTTTCCTTGTGATACAACAACAGTTTCTTCATGTTTTGCAAACTATACATTCTACCCCAAGTACAGCAAAAAGCCTTGCCATGCCAGGATCTTGTTAAAGATAACCTCTCCCCAGAAAAATAACCACTCTTCTGAGTACAGAACACATATGACTCGCTATCTCCTCTGGTAGTTGTAAAAGCAGCAATCAATACCATTTGGATTACAAGATGCTCCAATACTTGGGCATAACTTGATGGATGCTAACCAGTTACAGTGAGATGTATTTACCACATTAGGACTCAGAAGAAGCTGTGCATGACAAGTTGCCATTTTCTCTCCCTCCCAACTGTATCACATGCAACCACAAAACAATATCAGTTTTCTTGTCGATCCAATTACCTACTGACATCATTGTAAGAGCATTCAAATCAAATTAAATAACTTACCGTTACTTTAAGGACAACCAGGAGAGGCTTAGAAAGCACACAGACTTACCTATGAAGAAAAAAAAAGAAGCAAAATTGTGGAATAAGCAATCATAAGAATAGAAGGTCTTCAACAATTCAAGTTCAGAGATATGACAAAAGTCTTGACAGAATACCACGAAAAGTAGACCTGGCTCCTTGCAGTGACCACCCCTGAATCGGAGAGGTTGCCAGATGACAAAGAACAAGGGTCATTTTAATCACACTTACAGGTAGGCTTAAAACAAGAGTATAATTTCCTGTCCCAAGGAACATACATTCTCATTTAAGATGAGGACATCAGATGATGATCACCTGGGGAGCAGGAAAATAATACTACTGTCATGTTTGGCTGTGAGAGCACCAGACAAATCTTAAAGATTATGTGGAATACTTGTGTTAGCTGTCATAAGGGAGCAATTAAAAAATAAATACAATAAATTAGTTCTGAATTGGCTTTAAAATGTAGAGGGGGCTTATTTCCCAGGATTATTGTGCATGCAGAAAAAAAAGAGTTTCGCAAGATTCTTTTCTTTCTCATTATTAACCATGCAGTTCTTTAGTACATAAAAACTGCTGTTACAGGTCAAGGATCCATGATGCTAGGTCACTGTACAAACAGATAACCACAGACTGCTTTGTTTGAAGGAGTTTCAAGGTACTTTCATTACAATTTGAGTTTTCATTATTTGGATCCCCACTACGGGTCTCTCCTGACCTGTCACTGTAACTGCTACTTCTGTCCAGCCACTTGATACCCATGCAAACTACTCCCTCCCTCCCTCCAGGGCTGCTCTTCCATTCAGTGTACTGCCCCTGCTGTCCTTCAGACAATCATGCCTCTGTGTGCCAAAAAGAGCTGCAATGAATGTGGGCTTCAGCTGGTAGGCAGAAAGCCTACAAAAATTCCTTATGTATTCCACTCATTATCATTGCTTCACTGTAATTTAGTAGCAAAATGTAGAAAACAAAAGCTCATACCACAGAGTCCAATGAAGCACTCCTATAACAAGTTTGATTCAAAAAAATCCCATTTTTAGGTGGGCTTGACTGAAAATCCACTGATGTCAATAGCCAGCAAAAAGGAGCAATGGATTACAGTAGAGAAACTACTCAGAAAGTGAACTTCACTTTTTGGTATATAGACCCACATAATCAAGATTTGATCCTTGCTTGCACACAACTCTGAACTTACAGACATCTGAGGAAGCTTGACCACATGGTTACACAGGCCCTCATTCGTTTTCACAGGAGATGAAATATTCTACCAGCTTTCGCCTACCATTCAAGCTATGTGGATGTGATCACCACCAGTGGGGTCAAAAAGGTAGCTGTCCCCACATAATAATCACACAGAACTCCTGCAGTCTTTCTTGCTTCTCCATCAGTTATCAACAAAACTTCATTTTACACCATGTCCTTTATGCAGCCAAGCACCACAGCACCTCAACAGGATGAAACTCATTTAAGGGAGAGAAAAAAAACACGTCTCAGTAAGGAGCAAACTCACATGGTTCATGTCAAAGACTAGCTTAGGATCATTTTTTTCCAGTGAGTTGTAAGAAAATCGTATACAAAGACAGTTATTCAAAGAGATGGAAAAGCAAGTAGCACCAAATATTTGTGCACACCCTGAACACAGTCATATCTCAATGTAAGCAGTCTCCTCAGAAGTGACCTTGAAGACATTTCGTATAATGCTCCATGCATACCAGAGTCATTGAATACTTATAAATAAATATTCACAGATAATTTGTGAGCAGGCTAGGAAATGCAGCTTCTTGTAGTGGGCTTAGGCTCACTGATATAACAGGAATAACACCACATGGCATCAATGATCCATCAAATAGCATGGGGATTTGGGAGTGAAAAAGCCATTCTCAAGTAAACCAGAGACTAAAATTTAGTAACACGAACTATTTATCTAACAACTGAGAATAACAAACAAATTAGTATAAAATCAGTCTGCTCCCAAATAACTTACTGAACAGAATGGTGAGAATACATTTTAATAACACATTGCTGCCTGCCAACATTTCACCCTGCTCTAACTCTTACAAATAGAGTGGATTGACAATAACAGGGAATAGCTAATAGAAATAAAAAAGGGACAATGATGAACAGAAGAGAATAAAAAAAATGGTGAAGGAAAAATACCAGTTCCTCTCAAATGGGGGGGGGAAGAAAATGAGGGGAATAAAGCCTTCCTCTGCTTACACTGCTTGAGATGCTACCCACTTCAGTCAGGTTACAGCAGATTTGGCCCTCGTTCTGCAAAACCTAAGAGCAGAATAATCTGTGAAAAGCAACAAGCATAATGAACAAAAATCCCAAAGCACAACTTCCACCATTTTCTCCTCCTTATCACCAGAAGACAACAAACCCTCTCTCCGTTCCCCTGCTAGACTCTTTGCTTTCCAGATAGCTCTACCTGTCAGTCAGTCATCAAGACACTTGGTCCAGCTTCTGTTTTAAGGATATTCAACAACAGAGAAATAGAAGAGCAGCTGAGCCAGCTCTGCAAGGGAGATTATTGAAAAGGTTAATTACTGAAAAGCAGGAATAAGAAATGGAGGGAGCAATGCAAAAGGGGATGGAGGAAGAAGGGGGGAGCGAATGACTTTCAGCTGCTAAATCTTGCTTTCCAAATCCTTAAAGCCCTTTACAATTTAGGCTGAACAAGGAGGAGACAAGAGGGGGATGGGCTGTGTCGTTCACTCACGTGTTTGATAAAATCTCAGTTATGTTCCTCTCCTTAATCCTGGGTCATTAGGAGAAAAATGGTACATCAGGAAGCCATTCAGATAGGAACGCCTGCAACCTCACCATCCAACCTGCTGACTTCTCTGACTTCTCCTTTCTTCCACCTGCTCTCTTTCCTATTGTTGTTGGACCCAATTATATTTAGAGATGTGATTTTTTTTAATTTTTTTTTTTTAATTTTTTTTTTTTTTTTTTGGCTAGGCACTTGGCCTCCAGCACTAGAGACCCTTATGGCCTTTTTTGTTGTTGCTGTTGTTGTTGTACAGGTCATTATTAATATAATAGCTAGGAATGAATCTTTCTATTCAGAGCTTTTAAAAAGAAAAACAACGCCTCCAAAACAAAAGAGCATTTTCTATAGGGCCTCCGATCCCTGTTCTCACTGGAGCAGGAGTCATCTGGCTGCCTACTTTAACAGGAGAAAAGGACTGAACCCAAAAACCGAAGCATTTGCTGATACTAAAACAAAACCATAAGAAAGCAACCAAGTGAATTAAAATGTAAAACTGATGCCTCTCTGCTCCCTGCTGGTCGAAGGAAACAAAATTAAAGGACTAATGTATATGACCCTCCTCTCACCTTTAACATTGGATCAAGCCCAGGCCTGGATCCCAACACAATTCAGATGTGATGGAAAACCTTGGATCAGGAACATCCAATGCCATATGGAAGAGACTACCATGGAGACCAGAGTGCAGTGGCACCATCACTTTGTAACCTCCTTTGTATTCCTTGTTACCCCAAATCTGCACCTACATCAGTAACTCACCAGAAATGGCTGCATTTCAATGACATAAAACAAGCCATTCATCATTCCTATGGCTCATTGTTCTTTCTCTGTTAAGAGATCAATACAGGTGTCTCTTCTCATTACACCATAATGCCCAATGAGTGCAGTCACTATCTCAAAGTCACTTGACTGTACATGACATAATGAGCCCTGCTTTTTTGTCCTCTGGATGCTGGTTGTATCTTACAATGCTGTTGCATTATAAAAGTTCATAGCAACCAAATTAGTATTTCAGTTAGACAGGAGGCACCAAAATGGAGGAGGCCAATAAGCCTTTGCTCAACTCTTCCTCAGCACTGGCTTTGCAGGCTGGTTCTGAAACCATTGGAAAAAAAATAAAGAAAAAAAATCGGAGTATGCTTGGAGCTTCCACAGCTTTCCAGAGAGAGTGTTACATGGAATTCTAAAAATGAAAAATCTAACTTATTGTTTCTCAAAATTTAGGCAAGTCATGAAGTAAAAGGGTTAATAAATATCCTTGAGGAAGAGATGCTTAGTAAGAGTAAGTTCCAAAGCATCATAGACCAGAGTCTTGACTTACTCAGTTTCACTTTATTTTATTTATTGAAAATTAATGTAAACATTTACTGATTGTCATTGGAAAACAAAGATAACAAACACTTAGGTAAATCTCTTTCTTCCAAGTTTCTAAGGCTCAGCTTCAGGACAACACAACTCCTTCCCCCCACAAGCCAACCATCTTCCTTTACCTTTATTTGAACACTTACTACACTTCATCTCTGCAAGTCCTTTGGATGTCATGTCTTCCTTTTCATTTGCTTCCTCTTCTCCAGATGAGGTCCTCTACAGGCTGCAGACCCTTTGGGGTGCCCCAACTCCAGCACCAGTTACCCATGGGCTACAGCACCTCCCCAGCCAAAATCCCTCCACAGTACAGAATGCCTATCTCTAAGATCTGGCTTCATCCCAATCCCTAATGATGTCTCCTTCCATGTGCCTCCTTCCCATATCTGTGTCCCATCTCACATATCCTTACATCTCCCATGTCTACTTTATTTTTCCTTCTCGCATCTTCCCACAGAGAGGCTGGGGCCCCTCTGACCCACCACTTCCCAGTGTGACAAAGAAGCTCTATCAAGGATTATGCTGGAGCTGGCAGAGACCTTGCCCTCCAGCTACCCAGGCTGTTGTTACCTG
This sequence comes from Florisuga fusca, assembly GCA_038090715.1. NCBI lineage: Eukaryota > Metazoa > Chordata > Aves > Apodiformes > Trochilidae > Florisuga > Florisuga fusca. The sequence continues at coordinate 52,306,880 of JAAWXA010000004.1, read as the reverse complement.
CACAGAGCTATCCAACTCTACCATGGACACTACAGCACCTTTCATTAGCACAAAACTCCATTTTAGAGAAAGAGCAAAACTGAAGAGACATGTTGCATTGGGAGTGACCATCAGGTACAGCTAAGCACCATATCACCTTACAACCCATGTTCTCCATCCCCTAGAGCCATTTCATGCTGAGACAGTGGAAATAATATTTTCAGACTGGATGAGGCTCCTTGTTTATCCCCCCCTACCAAATATTCAGGCTGCAAGTGATGATGGTCATATCCCTCAGCACAGCTTTCCTGATTCAGAGTCCACCTCCATAAACTGAAGCTCTTTTAATAGCACTGTCGAGGAGAGCTTGCATATCTGGTTAAGTACTATTCAGATGCATCCACAGACATTCACTGCTTCAGAAACATCTTTCTAATAATATAGTTGGCTACATTATCTTATTTGACACTAAAAACTTGAGATGATTGATGGTAGTTTAAATTCTGAATAGACAAAAATTATAGAGCAGCTTTATAATCTTTTGCATTAGTGCCCTGGGGAAATGGCTGTAGTCTTTATCACATTCTAAGGACAGCATGACTGATGCTAAACCTCTACCCTCCCAGCCAGATCAGCCTTCCATGAAGGTCTCAGTCAGCCTGGTTGGTAGTTTACCTACAAGAGTGGCTCTGAGGGCCTGGCATTTGATCACTAGATGCCAAGCTTTTAATCTTTCCTAACTATCACTTTGCAGTATTTGTAACTTAATTGCAAGTCAGTCAGGATCCAGGAACAAAGAGAGAGGAAGGATGATGAAGGGAAAAGAACAGAGCACAACACTTTCTCTTTCCTTGAGTATAAACAGCTATCCTTCTGAGATGTAGTATAGTGTTTGCTTCCTGGACACACATACTATAGAAAAGGTGAGAAACTATATACTAACAGGTATGGAAGAGAGGTTCTAGAATCTGCCCCAGGAACAAGAGCAAATATACTGGCAGCTATAAAGGATAGGTTAAGGGAAGATTGGGCTTTTCTAATGCATCTGGAAAGAGTAACATTCATTGATTTGACAACCATAGTGCTTATTTTCAATATCAAAATAAAGGGAGGAAAAACATATACTTGCTCTCTTCCCCAGTCTCTTTTCCCAATTTGAATAAGCATTTCAAATGCTTATTCAAAAGGGGCCTCTCATCGGGAGAAAACAAGGGACAATGAAGGCTCTAATCTCTCAGGTAGTTCATAATATTTTAATGAAAGCATAGATGACTACATGGAGTCCATATGACTGTAGGGGACAGACAGGAACAGAGACATGGAGACCAAATTGGAAGCCTCCTTAAGTTTGTCGCCAGAGAAAAGTGTATCTACTGGTCTTTCCCCTCAAAGAATGGCCTCTTACCAAAAAGACCTTTTGTCTGAGCCTCCAGTCTCTACTTCCCAAGTTGTTATAGCATAAACATCTCTACACAAGTTAACTCTTCCTCCCTGAAGACTTGCAACACAACAGTTAGTGAGGAAAGACCATTGCATGGAAAAAACATCTCTAAAGCAAATGCCCCCTTCTATTTTCACCTTTCAATGACTACCACTGTTGTATCAACTCCTTTTCTTGTCCTCAACTGCTTTTATATCAAGCTTGCTCCTATTAATCCACATAGAAATTCTATATGGGGTTCTATAAACAAAAATAGAGAAGTGCTTCAGTCTTTTACAAGCATTGCAAGCCTCCTTCCTAAATCCAAGGCCATCCCAGGACAGAAGTATTATGAAAGCTCCACATAGCAAATGTTAGTCTTCATTCTAAACTCACTATATGAGCTAGCACTTCAGGCAAAAATTTTGCAACAGTTCATTTGAGTCTGTCCAAAGCATCCCAGCCTTTGTCAGACAAGTAGCTGACCATCATGGGGAGGGATAGGACAGGACAGTCCTTTTTGCACCATGCTTTCATAATACTGAAAGCATGTATTCTAGAATACATCCTCATTCTAGAACATATCAAAGTAAAAAACTGATTTACACAGCTATGAATTATAACCTTAGCAATGTCCCTAACAGAAATATAGTAAAGACATGTTGCAATGAGAATGGAAAAAATAATTTTGTATCAAAACTTCTAGACTTTGAATCCAGCTTATTCTCCAGGTAAGAGCAGCAGTAGCTGATGGTGTTGAGCAAGGTCACCACATATGGTGACCTCTCTGGCTCATAGCCAGAGCATCATCACAAGAGGGACTGTAAACTGCTAATCTAGTCAGTCCCCTAAGAAAGATACAACCTGAGGAGTAAATATTTAAAAAGCTTCCTTATTACTTGCTAGCCTTTGTAGAGTGCTCAAGTAGGGAAGAGTAAACCATGGCCTCATCGCTGCAGGCCACATGAAACGATGTTCTTAACAACGGAGCATCACCACCAGCAAAGACAGTACAAAATACACCACCTGCCTACACAGCTTTCAACAGGCTTGACAGGGAGAGAAACATTTTTCATCCCACACCCAGAGGAAAATATCATTTCCTTGTCTGTATTTATCCATCTTTTGTGTCTTGCCTTTTAATTAGCCCATAAATGTTTTGGAGGAGAGAACCTTCATTCTGATTCTTCATTCATGCAGAACAGAGGGTCTTGGTTAATGGCAAGGCCACCTTAATGTTGTCGAGATAAGAGCCATCATCAGCCAGTCCCAGTTCAGCAGCTTCACCATTACTTCACTGTACCAGACTGCAGCTCCCTCACGTTGGCAGGCAAGCTTTGTGGTTTCCACACGTGCTGGGACTCTAAGAGTTCCTCTGCATGCTGCAGTATCATTCCCTACCCCAACTGGCTGTCCCCCTGCCCCACTACATACCTCTTTCCTCCCCCCTGCTCCTCACTTCCCCTGCTATCACACTCCTGATTAGTTGCATCCTTGTGATTAAGTCCCTTTTAATAAATGACTCCTATTAAACTGGATTCCTCTGTCACTGTGAGAGACATAAAATTAAAAACTGTCTGTCTTTAATCATGCCAGGCTTCATCTCCGTCTCTCAGGCTCCATTTATCAATAATTAATAAAGGAAGACTGAAATCCATTTCAATTTCAAAGACTCAAATGTTACATTTTTTAATAGAAAAAGAAAGAAAAGAAAGAAAGAAACCACCACTCCCAGAAACTGAGACAACCAGACTCACACATGGGAAAAGAGAATATGGCAGCACTGCAGCTTCCTCCAAAAGGAGAGAGGGGCTTGGATGTGACAAGCAGCCCTCTTCATGGCTTTGTAACTGGAGATTTTTTCTCTCAAATACTTTCACACAGAGGAAGAACCCCAGCTGTCTCAAGGCCTACAGAGATCTGCACTGTAGCTCATGGCCTTGTTTCTTAGTTTTACAGAGTCCCTGGAGCTATGACAAACCAGCACACTATGCTACCCACTCTGTTATCTTCTTTTTAAAAAATTGCCAGATTTCAAATGCTCTGCTCCAAGAAAGTCAGCCAGAGCTTCTGTACAAACAGAGTGGCAATACCTGGCAGGACTTAATGGGATGAACAAGGATGTGGGGAGGCAAGTCACCAGCCTGGATCTCATTACATTGCTCTATTAAGTAGTAGGATTTAAACTAAAATCTTTGTTTATTCAAGTGGTGCTGCTGTTTACTCCAGCTTTTTAGCAATATACCCCACCCAGTATTTCAGCTGATGCCCTTTCTGTTGCATAGGAAGTACAAGAAAGTCCATCACAAAAGGATTGACAAATGCCATTGTTTTTTTCTTCTAGCTTTTACCCCCAAGAATGGGGTTCACTGTTTGGTCTGAAGGTACTTGGAAGAGAAAAACTGTTAGGCATATTTGCCCTTGAAACAAAGTGCAATCACAATTTGAGTAAATACCCCTGGGTATGGGTACTGGGCATGTCTCACACAGTCAGGTTTCCTTGCATTCTGACTGTGTTCAGCTACGTGTGCCTTTGAGTTCACCTACATGGTACGGTCCTCTGCCATCAATATAACTTGAGGAAAGCCCCCTGTGACCATGGTGCTGCCGTCCCTCAAGCCACATTCCCTTCAAGGGCCTGTCAAGCTCAACTCAGACCACACTGAAGATGTCCACATGGCTTTCAGGCAGTTCAGAGCACAAGCAGCCAAAGTGACATCTTCCAGGAAAATAAAATACAAAGCTCTGTCATGTAGACATATCTGACACGGGCCCAAGTCACACTGCATGGACGTACTGCTTAGCAGACAGGACAGCCGTGCTAGTCACAGAGCTGTCAGCCATTACATAGGTAAATACATAAGTGAGAGTGAAATACAACATAAAATGCAGGAGTTATCCTTTTGTCAAGAATAATACACACAAAAACCCCACAAAATTTTCTGAAAATTTTACCAGTCAACGCCCAAATTACACTGAGCAGATAAACACAAAAGCACAGCACCACACTAGAAATACAGGTGAACCCTCGAGCTGGAAGGTAGGTGGGGTAATACCCAAGTCTCAGAACTGCCAGCATATTCATCAGCTACATACCTGGCCCAACACCTCCCAAGCTTCAGCAGCTACTCCCAGTCAGTGGACCTCTGCACAATAACCTCCATCCCATAATTGCCATAGAACAGGGGAGTTATACACAACTAAACTTTGTCCCTAGAGGTAGCAACACTTAGGACATTACCCTGTGATTAACAACCCTATGCAGGGGAACACAATAAGCAGCCTGGTGTAGCATAGTAACACCATCAGTCTTTATTCACTAATTACTGTGCAGCTACTCAGGGACACAAAGGCACACTCCCCCCACAGTTACAGTGGAGAAATAACATTCAATAGCCATTAATTATTGCAGAACCACACAGTAAGAAACGATGACCTGACTACTGGTATAAAGCAGTCCTGTCACTCATGGCTCATTCCCTGGTAGTTACTAAGGGAACACTTTGGTAATCCCCTGGCAACTGTGGAGCATTGTGGCAGTGGGGACTTCTATCCCAGCATATGGTCCATTTTGAGGTTTGTTGTGGGGGGCTAGTACAGACAGGTTAAAAGAAACATTTCCTGAACTAATGTTGTCTTCCCAATAAGCTCCCTGCTCCATGCCACTGAATTGTGGCAACACTGTGGTAATGCTTTCACTGAAACATAGAAGTGAGGGGGATAATTGTACCTTTGCCCTGCAGATCTTGTGGTGCTTGTAATTATATGCTGTTACCAGGAACACAGCAATTTTGACCCTATTACCCTAAGGTATCGTTTCTTTCAGAGTTAAATTTATTACTTCAGTGCCAGCCTTGCTCATGGTTCTCCTTTATGCATTCAAGCTTCCCTAGTGACAAATCTTGAAAATAAAGTGAACTGAAAAAGACAGGATAGAGGGACAAAAGACAGAGGGACAATATACAGATGTCTTTCTGGCCCTTGCTCTAGCTTGTACATTGGTTTTCACTAAGCCCAGGCAAATTTTCTTAAGGGAGGAGGATGATGAGTACAAAAAGGGCAGAGTCCTTTTGCAAGCCTAAAGAGGCTGCAAAATACAGCTGCTCCCAGGGCCACCCTCACCTGTGATGGGGCTGTGGTACTGGATCTCAGCCCACACAGAGATAACTGTTATCACAGCTAACCCCAATTTTCAGGCTGCTGTGGTTTGTAAACCATTCCCTCCAAGAGCCTCTGTGCCTTCCAAAAACTTCCTGTCTGCAAAATTAGGGAAGGAACAGAGATACGCTCTAACACACAGCTGAACACTGATGCAAAGGACAGCCAACTGGGCTGTAAATACATGACATGCAATAGAAAAATTCAGAAATTTTAAAACAGGCCTTTATATTCAATTCACCACAAGAAGAGAGTCACAGGAGGAAAAAAAAAAAAAAAGAAATTGATAATTTCCCAAAACTATATCAGCATTTTAAAAAGAAACAAGCTGTAAAGAATATGGATATTTGTTGAACAAAGTGTGCCATGTCAACAGCATTGGAAAGCAAAACTTGTGTTCTCCAAGTTTCTCCTAGATACCAAAGATGCTCATGACCATCACTACCACACTAAGGTCATCACAAGTTTTATGGCATATCTGCCACAAACCAATGTAGCCACTGGATTACTGCAAGCTGTGACACTTTTTAATAGCTCTTATTGTTATAGTGCAGCAATCAGGTACTTCACTTTGATTATTACTGATGCTCACCTACTCCAAAGGGCTGGGAGAAGGGCAGCCTGGTACTCCCTGTCTGTCATGGGAACCTCGGGGCTTGCCCAGAGGGGGAGGATTTAATAGGATACCACAGTGTACTGATTCAGTCCTGACTGTCCTGTGTTGATGGTCAAGACAGTGCTGAAAACAACGAGGGCATGGCAGCAGAAGTCAGACAGGAACACAGGGTTAATCCCTCTCCAGGAAACTACCCATCCCATGTTACACACAGTTTAGCTAACAACAGCAGGTTTCGGTTTGCAGGAGCTCAAAAACCACGAAATACTGAAAAAAATTAGAAAAAGTACATAGAGACTACACATTGGTGTTCCACTTCCTGCATTATCTTTGCAATGAATGTCATCTCCTCAGAAAACAATAGCTCACAGAGAGGAGCTTGCTGCTGTTCAAACACACCATACTTTTTGCAGCAAGTCAAGCTCTAGGATCAACACCAAAAGGTGATGTTGGAACATAAAAGAAGACCTCAAGTAAGTTGTTACAGAAATCAGATTCTCACAAACTTATACCACCAAATGAGTTCTTTCTTCTTACATCCATTTTTTTCCCCAAAGCCCAGGATGCACAGGAGTTCCTAATGATCACAGCTCTGTTGCCTCACTTTGAATTCACTTGCAGGCATCACTGTTTTTTATCCCAGTTATTCTAACCTGGCTCTATCACCTTCAGTGGCAGGAAGGGTTTGATACTCCAGCAGGACAGAACAGGTTGGTCCCTCTGGCACTCCTTTTTTTGTAAAAGCTGGTGCTGGTAGTAGCTGCTTTTAATCAAAAGAGAAAGTCCACCTTAACTTGAACTACTTTGTGGTCAAGCTTCAAAGTTCCAGAAAAATCAAAACCACTCCAAAAAGGGGAGTGGCAAGATCATGTGTTAACAGCCTCAAGCCCACGTCTGGCAGTGTAAACATCCAGGATGGAGAACAGCTCCTTCACCTGAGGTATCAAGTGTCATTTTACACACCTGGATCCTCTCATCTGACTTCTGCTGGCCTTTCTGGCAGCACAGAGATCTTCTATAGTTGACAGTTGCCACTATTTCCTTATAATTACATTGACTACACAGGAAAGAGAAATTCTTCTGAATGATTACACCCTAATAAAATGTCTGTATGGCAGTGTACTGGTAACAGTATGAACATTTTCCCGTAGAGGGAACTGGCTACAACTAACTGCTAGGCAGCAATTGAGATGCTGTTTTTCTCACCACTGTCATGTGGTTACATCAGCAGAAGAGGTTGGGGTAGACCTGGCACCTACTTCCTGCTGGAACCCTCTGCTTCCTATTGCCCAGTGCTACCAAAATCAGTGAGACACTTTTTCCAGGGCTACCCATTCAAATTCTTCCTCTTTAAATCCTGACACGGGATATTGAGAAGGTTTATACTGACTGATGAAGATACCATGTGATTCTTACACTGGGTATCAGTTCAGCCCTGACATTGTCCTGTGCCTGGAAAATCTTCCAGAAAGACTCCAACCTGCATTTCAGGAGCTGTCACTACCACAATGCTCAGGGATCAGACAATTCCAGGCCTGAGTCTTGGCAGGACAAAAGAGTGTTTAAAAACATTCTTGCCAGGAGATAAAGTTTCCAACATGTTCTGTGTTTTCCCAACCTGTGCTGCAGGGAAGGAAGAAGAAACACAGCATTACCATGTCTCATGCCAGCACAATGGGCCCTACTTCTGCAGCACACTGTCTGGCTTGCAGGGCAACACCAGCAACATCTGCTACAGTTAAGAATGCAAATTAGTTTCTCTGCTGTTTTCAGTCACTCATAACTTGCTAAAACTTTCATCTTCAGAGCTGAAATTTTCTAGACTATAAGAGACAGATCCAATAGAGATTACTTTTGGAAAGAAAATGGCAAATTCACTTAACCACTACAGAACACTTGGAATGGCAGCCACTGAGAGTATTCAAAAGTCCTGACAAAGATAAGCGGCTTTTAAGTCCACAAAGTTTAGGTTTGAAAGTTAAAAAAACCAGAAGCACCTGCAAAGGGATTTCAAATGTGCACATTTCAGCAAGTGTTTGTACATCATTCAGTGCACAAGGGCTCCAAATTAGCACTAAACCTCAAGGATTCACCAAGATTAAGTGAAGGGACAGAGGAAGGATGATCCTATAAGCAACCACTATCTGGCAAAATTAGTATAAAGGGCATTTTGTTAACTCAAAATTGTCACTCTTAAAATTAAATTGCACAGGCAAGTAGCATAAGAACTTGTGAAAGCTTCAATGTGAGAGTACAAGTTACAGTAATGGCTCTGTAAGACCTTTCCTCTGAAGTTATGGCCCGAGTAGCTGAGGAGATCCAGCAGGCCACAAGAACCTAACCCTTCCCTTGACTCGCTTCCCAATTTTCCCCTCATCCCTGCTCTTGGCTGCCCACTCCAAGCCCTTCCTTGCAGCAGCTCCTGGGCTTGCTGGACCCATCTTTCACCTAACCAATCTGACTCACTAACAAACCTGAAAACTAGGTGCTTTTATTTGCTAGGTTATGACTTGAATGAACTCAGGGAGGGATCTACCAAGCATCAGAGCAAGAAGGTAAGTGGCAGGAACACACACTTGAAAGAGAGTGTCTCAGTCTACTGGTGGTAGCAAGCTGTTAGAGTGCTTAACCCAACTGAAGCCTCTTCACTCCAAGACTCAGCAAGCTGGAAATTTATAAAGCACTCAAGCCCCACTTCAGGGAAAATCAAGTTTTAACATACAAGAGTGCGCATCCCTTTCTAGTACTTGGTACTAGAAAGACAGGTCTTTTCTTCGATGGCTCTAACTCACAGTATGTAAACATCTCTGCAACAAAAACATTGTATAATGGCATTATAGAAAAAGTTGCACAGAATTATAGCACTTAAGTCTTTATATACATACAACAAAGATAGAAAAAACTAATATGTAAATATACATTTTTATAATAATATAAAATAACATTTATATATAATATAAACATCATATTTTATAACTCTTTGAATCCTGCAAGGGAGACTTCCAGACTGAGATGTGAATACAGAGCCTCTTTACATTCAAGCAATGTTCTCTGTCATGAGTCTGGTCATTTTGCCAGTGGTACACCTTTTGTATCTGGAAGAGGAAGGACAGAGAGAATTTGCTTTAATTAAGCTACAGGAAAAAACAATCAGTTTTTTATCCTGGAAGACAGAAAAGGTGGGAAAAGGATGTATGCAGAAGGTTTTGCAAATTTCCCTTGCATAAGGCTTCAGCCTAAGTAAGCACCAAGCTACTTATTAATTGCAGGCAGTGCATTCTAGAGGTTACAGAAAGATGGGCAAGCAATGCTAACTACTTGACTTGCATGCTCTCTCAAAGAGTCCAGCAATTCCTTCTGTACAGTGAACAAGGTTATAAACCACAAGAGAAAAAGTAACATTTCTAATAAAGAAGCTACAGCATAGATGCTGTAAGCTGGACAGGCTTTACTGAATCAAAACTTGAATTACTTTTTCTGGCAGTTACTCCCATTCCACAGTGGTCAAACCATACGTAAAAAAGGTAATGATCCCCATAGATAAGCACGAAGTTAGCCACATTTCCTGGGTAACTGACAAATACAGATAGAAAAGGCAAAGTCTGATAAATGTTCTCCCTGTGGCTGAGTACAACTCAATAGATTTCAAACTAGGCAGTGGAAGGCAGGCCAGTTGCACTCCTCCCAAGAATACTTCATGCCTGCTGTTGCAGTGATTGTTAGGTGAGCATCTCCAGTAGCACGCAGCCTGCAGCAGTGCACACCCCAGCAGAGGCACTATGCTGCAGGGTTAAGCTGGGACTGCAGTGTGCCCCAGGCCTGAGATGCACAGCACCCCAATATCAAACAAAATATATCTTGCATTTAACTGAAACACTGGCAAGCACTGTACTCCTTTCCTTTCTACTCCCAGTTCCTGGGAAACAATGGCATTACTCGGCACAGAAGTCTTCTGAGATTTGTCATCTTGTTTCATATGACTGCTCTGTAACATTCCTCACAGGATTGCATCAAGAAACCTAGTAAAGCTGTATGCTTGGTAAATGGCCTTGAAGGCAGTCCACAATGTATCATGTGTGCTTCAGCAAATCTGCCTGTTTGTTCCGTGCATGCAGGTACCAGTGGCCATGTAGAGAATTTATTGACTTATACAGCTTTCCCACATGGAGCAACTGGAAAGATGATTGCCTCATTTTGCATAATGGTCTGATTCAGATAATCCCAAGAGTGCTCAAAGTCATTTAAATCAGTTGTAATAAGGAATTTCAGACCGATTTTAATTTTTAAACAATTATATTTGCAGAGCGAAGCACAGTCAGAAAATGTCAATATAACAACTCCCCTCATACTCTTAGCCACAGTCTCCTGTGCATACACATTTCACTGCAGCTTCATCACATTGTTTTTTTACACGCTAGCCCCTGCCAGATCCAACCACATTCAATCTACAGGATGGCTGGTACTTGCTAAATGAGCAGCTATTCAATATTTCTTTTTCCGTTCATTATTCATTGTGTGGCCTTACATCTTGTTTATCATATACTGAGCCCCTTATTGAACAAGGCAGAAATCCTGCAATAAGAACAGCCTGTGACCATTTAAAGACTGAACTGTAATTCTGGTATTTCCTGACTTCTGTGCATTTCATTTCACTGTTACTTTAATCCATGTCTTTTGTGGGAAATTTCATTGCCTCTTTAAAAAAAGTGGATAAACAAAGAAACTCCTTCACAAGCAACACATTGACAGACAGCAATAGACCATTTGTCTTTTATAAACAAGCAACTTAGAGCTGTGGAAATAATTGATTTTTTTCTTTGCTAGCAAGTAAAAATAAGTAAAAATAAATAATTACTTTTGGGTTGTCCTAAAAGGCATAAAAAAAAAAAGTCTAGTGTAAGTTCAAGTGGAAAAAGAATCAGATGCAACCCCCAAATTAATCCAAGTGGATGAACTGAAGTGCTGCCCTGGGAATAGGTTGGTCTGTTTTAGGATTTCTCACTCTTTCAAAAATAAAGTTTTCCTTTTTTCCCCAATATTTTTTGTAAGACAAAAGTTTTACGTTAACCATCTTTCTACTTTCTTGAAATTAATTCTATTTTCTTCTCCATGCCTACCCCCAAAGATACTGTCACAATTTCTAGTTGAGTTTATGATTGTTTCAATTGACTTCAAGTTGCATTTATGTAAAAAGCTCTTCAGAAAACAGAGAAGGGAGGGTTGGGTTGCCCATCTCATGCTTTAAAGCAATTGACTGAGTAGAATTTCCCACTGCTTCTGCTCTCAACTCTTCATCATTATTTATAAAATAAGTGCATGAGTGTGGCTACACCTCACACAGAGTTAATAGCCTAAAGGCCACACGATGCAATGAATTAGTGTGATTACACAGTAGGGTAGGGCTGGGGGAAGACAGGCAGCAAACCCACAAGAGTCAGCTCAGGTCTTACTGTGCATGGTTGGTGGCTCTCTTGGAGAATCAGGGTCTGAAGTACACAACTACTCAACAAAACAGGATATTGTAATTTATGTTGCAATAACCCTTTAGCCACAGCTAAGGTCCTGTTGTGCCAACCACTCCACATGTAGGAACTCCCTGCCTGGACACAGTCTGCAAGCTGCTCAGGGCAGATCAAGGCTGAGAGGTGCTCAGATCCACAGAGGAAGCTATTTATCCAGAAGGACACAATATTTAAAGGCCCAGTCCCTTCTGCTTAGGATTCCCTATGCAATCTCATAATCATTATGTTTGGAAAAGACCTCTAAGGATCAGAGTCCAACTGTCAAGCAAAAAAAACAAAAAACAAAACATTATGCCTGCTACAGCACATCCTGAAGTGCTACATCTACTTTTTTTTTTTTTAATACAGCCAGGGATGGTAACTACATCACCTCCCTGGGCAGCCTATACCAGTGCCTAACTACTCTTTTTAGTAAATAAATTCTTCCTAATGGCTAATATAAATCTCCCCTGACAACACCAGCCCCTTTCCTCCAGTTCTATAATTATTTATTAGGGAGAAAAGAACAAAACACACCTCACTACAATCTTTCAGGTAGTTGCAAGAGAGTGATTAGGCGTCCCCTCAGCCTTCTCTTCTCTAGACTAAACAATCCCCAGTTCCCTAAGCCTCTCCTGACAGGACTTGTTTTCCTGACCCTTGAACAGCTTGGTTGCTTTTCTCTAGATATGCTCCAGCAGCTCAATGTCCTTCTTGTAGTGAGAAGCCCAGAACTGAACACAGTGCTAACAGTGAGGCCTCACCAGTGATGAGTAGGGGCATGACCAATTCCCTTCTCCTGCTGGCCACACTATTTCTGATACAGGCCAGGGTGCTACTGGACACCTTGGCCACACTGCTGGCTTATGTTCACCTGGGTGTCAACCAAGTCTTTTTATGCTGGGAAACTTTCCAGCCACTCTTCCCCAAGCCTGTAGTGTTGCATGGGTTTGTTGTGGATGAAGTGCAACACCTGACACTTGGACTTGCTCCATCAGCTCAACCTGTCCAGGTCCCTCTGCAGAACCTTCCCACCCTTGAGCATATCTTCAATCCCAACTAACTTGGCATCATCTACAAACTTGCCGAGGAAACACTCAACCCCTTCATCTTGTCCCTTGATAAGGGTACTGAACAAGACCAGCCCCAAAATTTCACCCTGGGGGTCACCACTGCTGACCCACTGACAACTGGATTTAATCCCATTCATTACAACTCTCTGGGCCCAGCCATCCTATTTCACCTGTGCATGATTATTTTCAAGATGCCCTAAAATCCTGAAACAAATACCTGTTCAGAAAAGGTTAATTGCAGCTCCAGTAAGCCAGTGCCCAGGAACAGCCATGGTTCTATGTTCTTTATGCTGGCATTGCTTTCTAAAAACTCACAGGAATGTTTGTTCCCAGTGGCTTAAAACCAGATCAATTGTATTTTCTGTGCACCTTGAAACAGTTAAAAACTAAATCCACCTGCAAACCAGACAGCAAGTAACAACTTCTTAGGTAGATGTAAATGCAAACATTATTTCTATTTTTAGTTATGATAGATGGGTGGGGAGCGTTTATGAGTTTTCCCCCCAGACCCTGTTCAGAAGAATGCTCAGTGTCCCTCCTAAAATCATCAAGCACCTTAAAATACTGATGTATAAATGCAACAAATTCTCTACTGAGCATGGCAATGGAGCTAGATCCTAAAGACGGTATCAAAAGTATTACTACTGCCATACTTAAGTTGACCTATGCGATACTTCATATTTTTCTGCATCCTTTGTCTCCTGTCCCAGGAAGGTTTATTAGCCTGGGCAGAAAGCTGTGCTGGGACCAGCACAGGCCTGGAACCAGCTGCATTACAATGGCATTGGAGACATTAAGCTCTGTCAGACCTAAGCTGAACTGTGCAGATCCCATGTGGCTGCCCTTCCACCTAAGAAACCTGTTTTATCTACAGGCTGTGTTGTCTGGGAATGAATTATTCAGCTTTAATCGATTTTGGGTTTTGTTTTTTTGGTGTTTTTTTTTTGGCCAAAGAGAAATATCTTTTGTTTGCAGTTTATCTGAAATACTGAATTTTCTTGCAAAGATGCTCCAACACAGATGCCCACAAATGCTTTCAGTCAATGTCATTTCATCTTTGTCCCTCCCTTATTTTCTTAGAATAATTAAGAGAAAGAGGTGTCAATGAAAATGTCAAAGTACTTTGAGGTAAAAATAATTATTTTCTGGCAAGCTGAAGCAGAAAATTTTAGATTCTTCACTTTGAGGGAAGGGAGGCTGGAGTTAGAGTATTTCGCAAATCACTTGGGTCAAACTGAATACTCATTTTTGCTGAATGAAGTACACAACCAAAAATCACATCCAGCTCCATTTGAAATTTAGCATTTAGAGTGAAAATGTGTGTACAAACTTCAGCTTTATGCATTGGTGCATGCTTCACCAATAATAAATTGAACAGAACAGGCCACAAAGACACTGTACTAAATTGCACACTGCAGCCTCCAATTTTGTACGTTCAGATATTTATGGATAGCTGCAGAGTTGTGGGTGCACTCATTTTTCACATGCAAATGGTCATTTGCACATCCAGATAAGCCTTAAAAATTAAAGGCTTGTTTGAGCAGTGAAGAAATACAGCTCCATGTAGTGAATAAAAGCATTGAGCCTTCATAGCAAAGAGAAGCAAGAAATTCAGATGCATTATGGGATACACAAGAAATAGTTAAGAAAGAAGCTGAAGAGATGAAAATTTGCAAAAGCATCCCTATGGGTTTGAAAATTTTCCTTCTGTAAGGAATGGCCTCAGAAACAGAGATAAGTAAAACAGCATGACCTAGCTGGTCGCCTACCCTTGGTTTCTTACACGATCTCTTCAGAAAACTGTGACCCCCTCCCCACTCAAGTTGATAGAACTAACACCCTTAAGCCCATTATACCTCCATAGTAACAGAACTACTATAGATTTTTTGGCACTCATCTCTTCTCTCATACCCCACAGGTTGTGGAGAAGTGGGCATCAGGCTTCAGGAAACAAAGGCACTAGCATCCAAAAATAGCAGGTAGTACACCCCTTGCAGTTTTGTTGAGGAGTGAAGAACCAGCTGGAATCTGAGGCCTTTTCCCTCCGTCTCCTTCTTCATCTCATTCACACATACTCCCTCAAAATACAAATACCCACATACACCTCCTGAGCTCCTTCTGAAGACAACATGATATCTAATTGACAGAGCTGTGACTATTTGACATCCAAGCTGATAACAGAACAGCACTTTTGAGCAACACTTGAACAATAGGCAAGAAATGTTGCTTCCATAAATGGGTGAATTTACAGCTTGCTGTTCAAGAAATAAATAAACCATTACCCACAAAGCATCATTTCTCTTTGAAGTATGTCACCTGTCACTAAAGGTTAAATAACTGTCAACTGCTATTGCAAGGCTGGCGAGGGTAGGTTGCAGCTTTGCAACTTCTTACGGCTTTAATGGGGACTGTGAAGTTATAACCTTCCTACTTGAAGGAACACAACATCACCGACTGTCAGCAGTGGGAAATGGATCACTTACATGCACCTATGATTGGGTCATGGCCTTATAATTTCATGGAGGAAACGGGTCAAAATCTAGTAGACAGCAATCAGCATGAAATAATGGGCCAACCTCTATGACTAGCAAGACAAGATGCAACAGACATGGGCCCCAGATGTGGGAGTCAGATTGTACAGGAAGAACAAAGGTCCTCCTCTCTCTCTCTTCAAGACAGAGTCATGCTATTAGCCTGTGCTTTTGTTTCCTGTCCATGAAGCAGGAAAAACAGACACCCCCTCAGAACCCTAGGGCACATTGTATCAAAACCAGAGAAAAAGGCTGATAGCTCAGATCATCCAGTAAAGACAACATGGGCAGGTGGATAGAAGCCCAAAGAGCACATCAGTGAAGATGCAAAACCTACACACACTGTTGACAAGCCACTCAAGGAATAGATGGAATCTTCTCTTTTTTCCTCTTGTCTGGGATAAAAACCAGGAAGAGACTGACTTAAAGTCCTGAGCCACATGCACACCCCAGTAGGGCAGGGAACTTACTGATGGAATGGGAGTAATCAGAAAACATGCCAAGCATACAGACAGCAAACTGAAAAAGTAAAATCTTCTAGAAATAAGACAGCATGTGGATTTGGTAGCCTGCCATTTCCCACAGAGCCTGATAAGGACAGGGGACTGGGCAGAAATCACTTGCAAAGTCTCCCCAGCATTGGCGAGAAGTGATGTCAATCTCATCAGACAGGCAGACACTGCTTGCCTTCTCCCTTCTGTAGGGAGCATCCATGAATTTTCAAAAAAAGTCACCCTTACAAAAGAGAAGATAATCTATACACTTGATATGGGCAGAGATTGTGTCTACGCAGATACAAGTCTCGTGGCATGAGTACACATACGTACTACAGAAGTTCCCTCACTCTATAGCTAGCCGATCAGCTCAGGTGGCCACCTCCCCGAAATACTCTCCAGGAGTAAGAGACAGCATGAAAAGTTAGTCTTATCTTCCAGCTAGATAGCCATTAGCTTAACAAACTTGGCAAAGTGGTTTGTTATTGCAATTCTGTAGTACCTGTGATATTACCCTCTCAGGCTGAGAAACATTCAGTAATGTTTTTTCTGCCAAAGCCCATCTGCATTCCATCTTTTGTTCTGAAAAGCAGTGCCACAGCAAGAGCTCCCTTTCCCTCTCTGGAGGACTGCTGCACATCCCAGAGAACTGCTGTATGTTCTTTGCCTCCATTTAAAAGGGGGTTACTGGAATTGAGAGTCTGACCTCAAGATAACCACAGACTGAAAACAGACACTCAAGAATACTGAGGAACAGAACTCTTTTTTTCAAACCTCTTTACTCAGCTGTTTTTCAAATTCAGAGTGTCCATATGGCTAACCAGCATGAAGGGCTTGCTGTGAAAGTAAAAGGATTGCCAGCATCCCAGAAGCAGACAGATATTCAATAACAGGAATAGCACTGTGGTATCTAGCAACTTCAGAATCCATTTCCATCTCAAAACTCCAACAACACTGGAAGTAATGGAAGCTGCATTCCTTATTATACCAGGAGAAAGAAAGGGGAATTTGTCCCAGTTTGCCAAAAGCACAAATCCTATTTGAATTTCTCATTTAAAGTTTCCCACTGGTTCTGAAAACTCCATGCCTGCTCCCAGCCCTTGTGCCACTCTCCAGTAATCCAAGTCTAATGAAGTTGAATAAAAAGAGGAAGCACAGGTTGCAAGTGTTGCATCACCCTTTCTTATCCACTAAAATCAACTCTCGCCCACAGGGTGGGTTCTCAACCTGCTAAGAACCCTCCGTTGGGCTGTTAGCAAGAACTGCAAACACTGTCAGACAGGTTTGACACCCTCACCACCCCCAGTTTTACCTAGGAAGGTTTCTAGCTTCCTAGTTGAAAAGGTTTCTAGCTTCCTAGTTGAAAAGGTTTCTAGCTTCCTAGTTGAAAAGGTTTCTAGCTTCCTAGAAATCTAGCCTCCTAGGTTTCTAGTTTCTAGTTGCAGTGGGGCAGCACAAAGAGTAGCTCTGTATCTCTTAAGTCTCCCGATCTTAACAAAAAGATTAATAATTAATATGCCTTCCCCTGAGGAGCCATCTATGAAGCTTTTAAGAAACCAGACAGAGGACCTGAAGAAAGGGGGCTCACAGAACAATTCTTTGTCTTCAAACCTTTAATATTTGTAGTGCTCTCAAGTTCAGACAAATTTAGATATGACTTGAGTAATTTGCCCTTAAAGAGGCCAAGTAATAAATTGCCCAAGCCACAGACAGCATCACCCAACTGCAGAGTTAGAATAATATTGTTTTCTGTCACTTCTCATAGACCAGTGGATGTGGCAGCATAAAAGCATGCATTTCAATGCAACAAGCTCTGTATTCTTAAAGAGATTTGTTCTTTCTTCAAAAACCCTTCCACTACCACCCAGCTGGAGAGAAATCCACATGCAAGTATTTGGCACCTTTCCTCTCACTTGACAGCCAAGAGAAATCCAGAGGCCAGTTTCCTCAGCACCCTGACAACTCTACAGGGATGGGATATTCATTTCCATTCCCATGCCAGATGACAAGCTATAAATTGTGTTAAATCCTACCATCCCTTGTTTATCTACCATGACAGTCTTCTCTGGCTCTTGTGTGGCTAGGAGCCCAGAGGGCATGCATGACCTTTTTCAAGCTGTTTTAAGTTGTCATAAGCTCTTCTGCCCCCCTTTCTATTTTCCATCATTTTATTCATGGTCTGGCCTTCTCCCTCTCCCTCTATTGCTCCAACATCCCTTTATTGCAGTCTCCCTAGAACTTTATCTTCTCCTGTCTCCCTGTCTATGAATTACAGCCTCTTTACTCTCTTTTCCTCTTCTTGTTCCCTTTGATGGTTTGTCTTTTATTTCTCTCCCCCATTTGTTGAGCAGGCCAAACTTTCACCCAGAAACTCCATTAACCCAGGCCTCCTCTGACTTGCTTCAGTGCTGAAAACAGATGAAAACTGGGCTCTCTCTTCCCTACCTCCCCCCTTTCCTGCTTTCATTTATCTTTGGTCCCTCATGCTTTTTACCTCTCTCCCCCTTTTCTCTTCAGGCACACCATTGTGCCTGGCTCTTGCTTGATCTATTGTCATTTTTTTTAAGCTGTGTTGCTCATCTTCCTATGTCCCACCAGCACTCTCTGAAAACTGAAGTTAGAAGTAAGTCCTTTACAACTGTCCTAGTGCTGCGTCAAACCAAACACTTACATCCAGAAATTTCCTTTCAGGACCACCTCACAGGGTAAACCAAGATGTCTTGCATTTCTTGCCAAGGCCCAACTTGCTAAGCTAGTAGAGAGACAGAATTATTTATAGAGACAGGTTATGGGGATGCTGTTGAGATGATGGCCCAACATCTCAGAGCCAGCCTCTCCAATATTCCAAGTGGTAATGGATGAAAAACAGGGGGTAGATGGGAGACATGGCAAATCCTATAGATGGGATTTTGTTTCCAAGAGTGAGATTTGAGTAATTTTCCCTCTCACACAGATAAAAGAAAAAAGAGCTGTGAGAATATTTGATCTTGAGAAATATGGGAAGCTGTATTATGGTAAACATGAAAATCACTTGATTCTTTGAATTTCTGAGTGTCAAAGCTGTTTAACACAACACTTGGGCAGCTCACTAGTGAGTGTTGAAACTTGCAGGTCTGTGTTTAGTTGTTTATTAAACAGCAAGACAGAGGGGAATATGGACTATTACAAAACTCAAGAAGAGACTTTAGGATTGCAATGCCTCCGATAGCCCTAATCGTACAGCTGCAGAAGGACCATTTTTGAAGTAATGTGCAGATGCCAATATGTAAAGAAGGTCATCACAAGTGCAAGGAAGAAAATGACCAATTCTGCAAGATGATGCTCATACTGAAATGAGGCAATCCCACCTTCACCAATGCAATGCCAACACCCACAAGAACACACCAGGGTTATGTAGCTTACTGCAGTTACCTGGTGTGAGGAATGACTGAAATGCTACAGCCATCTAAGGCAGACAAAAATCTGGGAACCATGGATGAAGAGAGCACTTCATCCTATATAGGGCACGAAAAAAAAATTACATCTCAGCAGAAAGAGGAAGATGGTGGACTTTATGCATGTAATTTCCTTATGAGTTACAGGACTGTGTTAAGAACCCTAAAACATGAGCAACAACTGGATCAAGTCCAGCTTCTGCAAAATCCTTCTGGTTCTTCATAAAAATACAATCTGAAACTTTCACCAAGGTTGGGTCTTCTCCATCAAGAAATGTGGGAGCTCACTTTGCAGCTTCTCTCTGTGGCATAATTTCAAATAGCCATTCATTTAGCTTTATAAAACAGAGGACAAAACCTTTTAATACCTAGTTTTAACACTTCTAGTTGAAATCAGCCAATGTGTTCAAGGAGGTAAACAGGCACACACAAGAAAGGGTTTCCTAAATTTCCTTTTGTTAAAGGACAAAAAGGCACAGTGCCAGAAGTAAGACATACAGACATCTAGCTATCATACCAAATAGAGAAGCAGCACAGAAAAAAAATGGGATCATAACTCAACAGGCATTTCTGATGGGAAAATGTGGAGAAGTGACAAAAAGGGAAATCAATAGGATATTGTATTACCTGGCTATAAAGTATTCAAGAAGGATAGACAGGGGCCAAGTTTTCTTCCAGAAAAACTCCAATGACTTCAGTAGAGTTATGGCAGTAAAGACACTGGTCCTCTAACGCAGAGACCATTAGACCAGCACTAGACTCCACTCCAGCAGTACTGAGTGATATGACATCACTGCAGGCACAGAGACTTAATTTGGCATCTGTCTTGATAAAAAATACCAATCTGTAAACATATTTTAAAGTTTAATACAAGCTTTCTGTTCAAAAAAGTTACATATTCCACGACGACAAAGGAAATCAAAGAGGAAAGGAATCAGCTATCTGATCAGTTGCAGCAAGACAAAAGTTAAAAGAAATTTTTTGTGTAACTGCTTCTTTAAACTGCCTGTTCTAGGCTATGAAGAGAATTGAAAATTGTTTTTCCATTAATTCAGACAAGTTAAAATAAAGGTAATTACCAACAAGCTTATGTGTATCAGTGACCAGAATATCACCCAGTTCATGTTCTTAAAATGGCAATCAGAAAAAAAAATACAAAAGTCTTTTACATGCACAAGGTAGTATCCCTTAATCAGAAATCTGCATTCCATTATGCCTTAAATGCAGCATAATTCATGGTAACTCCTAAACCATTTTTTTCCTGTATCTGCTAATGATTTGTAAAACTAAGTTTTGGGATGTCACAAGACATGTCTAGTTTACACTGTAGGATAAGACAACCCTCCTGAGGTCTCTGGGTGCACCCACACTACAAGAGCAGGTCAATCCCCCGAAGACAAATGGAAGGTAACACAGAGTAGAACACAGTTTGAACCATCCACACACCGACAGCTGCAGCAAGCACCAGTTGCAAGCACTCAGGGAAGAGACCTGGTGTCACTAGGGAAAGCTCAACGAGAGTCTGATCGATATGCATGGGCAGTAGAGTGAGAGGAAGTAAAGAAAATGCCTGGTTGATGAATGCACCCCAGCACATTCCAGCACCACCGTATTAATTGGAGGTATGCTCTCATTTACAATGCCATGTTTGGTTCCAGCCAACAATCCCCCCCGCACCCCACCCCTGTGGTACCATACAGCTAAACCATCAGGGATCAAAACGACAGACAAATACAATTACTGCCTGCATGAGGCCACAGATGCTTCCAAGGACAAAGTTAAGTTTCATCCTAGCAGGGCAGATGCCTTTGCTATGGAAGATGACTTAAGGACTCCCTAGGGTCTCCTCTACAAATGCAAGCTGAATCTTGAGTCATAACATCCCTAATAAAAATACTAAATTCCCACTCAAAGATTATGAAATAAGAAAGCCAAGTGACTCCAGCATTCATTAACAGAGCTTCTAACACATGGAATCAGCTGAAGCTTGATCAGTGGCAGTGGGGTTACACAGTCTGTATCAACCCACAGAGGCAGGACACCATCTGTGTCTCTGCAGATCTTCTTTTTCCAAAGCACCAAGCACACCTTCACACCAACTGTCCACATGGGAGATGGCCTCTGCTTGGTTCAGCTAAGTAAAATGTGTCCAGTTTGTGAGCCTACATCTCTGCCAAAGCAAATGCCAGAAGCAGAGCTTGGACAGCATATGCGAAAAATACACTGACAGCTCCCAACCAGGCAACTGCCCATGCTTGCTCATGTTCTTCACAATTTCATCTATCAGAACAAGAATACCACTAGCTTGCCCAAGGCCTGCCACCCACCCAGCACTGCCTACCAATTCATCTCAGTGACTGTGAAGAACACTAGAGGACAAAGGATGGGGTAATGCAGTGTGCAGAGCTTGACTGTATCCTGCTAAGATCTGGAGATCACAGCAAGCCTGGACAGACCACAGAATAAAGTTCTTTAGATGGAAAAAACTTAATTCTTCTCCACTTGTCTCTGATAAGACTGGAAAAAAAGAGGAAGAAAACATCCTCCTCAGGACTGAAAATGGTCTTTTGACCTCCTAAATATGACACTTGTTTTCAGCACTGCTGCATCTTCTTTTTGCTTAGTGATATCCTCTGAATCAAGCCTGCTGCCATAGAAGAAATTGCTGCAGCTGTAAATAGTGATGAACATTGAATATTCTTTACAATTTCTGGAAATGTCTCGTGTCACGCCCACAACTGCACTCTAATTATCCCATTAGGAAGCAGGAAGAAGAGCACATGGCTTATTGTGTCCAGCCAGATCTTACATACAGCATTCTAACTTCAATGCCAAACAAATTGGTGAGATCAAAATTATTCACAGAATATCTTTGAATATTCTCAAATAGCCAATAAATTGAGGGAGGGCACAAAATGAAGATGTTTTGCTTGTCAGCAATTCAGGAAACATGAACAGGAAGATGAGTTTGCCAGACAGCTTCTAAAAATTGTTGAATTTCCACCATAACAAGTATGTGAATTTGACTGAGAACTGCAGACTACCTCTGAAGTTTAGTGAATACAAACAGACTTAAATATGGTCAAATTTAAAGAGAGGGTGCTTTCCAAACTGCCATGATTTTTCACCCTCTATAAATCACTTACTCGGTAGCCTGTGCATGTTATTGCTGCTGACAACAAAGTCAAGTGAATAATACCACAGAAAATAGCTTGTTCAAGACAGACTATGACCACACACAACTAAAAAAGTTGGGTTTACTTTCTCTTCCTCCTGAGACAAATCCACTGACCCATGAATTTTCTCAAACATTTTTGGTAAGATTTGAAGTTTTTGGCTTTCCATTTTTCTTATCTTCAAGCCATTTTTAAAAATTTAGTGTTTTCAAGAGAGGACATTGAATATGCATTGAAGCCTTCCGGTTCCTTTTTTGAGGTGCTCATATTAGATGAGCATCTAACAGAGTTCTGGCAATGTGTTTTAACTTTATGCATACTTTTCACCAGTTTGTCAGAAGTCTCTTCCTAGTATCTTCCCTCACCTCTTACTCACTTCTGAAAAGAAGAGGAAAAGTTATTTCTGCAGGAATTACTTCTACTGGAATAAGGAGATCCAAGAGAAAGCACTAATAAAAAGTTGTTTCTCTTCTTTTTTGGGGTACGAGACAAACCAAAGTTCATGACAAAGCCCTCTGATGACTAATTCCCTTTGTTGCAATAAATGCTGACAGCTCTTCACCCACACACAGACACACACTTGATCTCATTAAATACTTCTCAGATGTTTATTCTAACTGAATATTTGAGAAGACCTGTACACCCCAGTTGACAGGCAATACAGAAGGCAGAGTAGTTCACTGGTCACAAATACCAAGCTGTTTTCCTGTAGTAAGGGCAGATAAAATTGCCCTTCATGTTACCATGATAACTTGACTGTTCCCAATACAATTTCATTACCACTAATTGCTCGGTCAACTCTTACTGACTGCTGGAAAAATACACAAAATTGCCAATTCCCCTTTTCTCTGCATGCATGTACTCATAGCTTCCCAGTCTATGACAGTAGATTTCTCATTTACTCACCAAAATTCTCATACATATGTAAAAGTTTATCTTGTACACCAAAGTACACACCTCAAAAATCATAGCAAAACATTTATTATATCCAAGTGAATAAAATGCTGCCCACTATCTTAAATAGGTATGCAGTTTTTTACAGATGACCAGGTCAATTTATTATATTTTTTCTCTCCCCACCCTCACATGTAAATTTTTCAAAGTCTGACTTGAAACAACTAAAAGGATTCTCCTCTTTAAAGAATGAGGGCTCATCTCCTTTGGATAGTTAAGCTTCTTTAAGGGGGCTCAGGGTAGGAAAGCAGCCTCATGGAATGGCCCATAATCATTAGTCACTACTAAAAATTTTGCCTATATTATACATAACATGAAATAGCTAGGAATACAAGGAATACATCTAGGAATTCAAGCCATAAAGCCGCCTTTGTGTGACTGAGAAGCCTCAGAAGTGCTTTGAAAGGCTTGAAGGAAGAGAAATTATTTTAACAAAAGAGCAAAAAAAAGAAAACTTGAAAGAGAACAGAAGTTCTGAAGTGTGTGGGGGTGGGAGAAGTCTTCAGTGTTAGGAACACCAAAGAGATCTCTAACTCAAAGCTACTAGAATAGCTTAAACAAGGTGAGGTGGCTGTGGCTTGATATTCTTACTTAGGCAGCAACTGTGGTTTGTTGCCCAGAGGATCTGTGGATCTAACTGGACTGTGGTTTAATTTGCAGAGGATCTAGATGAGAGTTGCTCCCTATATCCCAACAAGAGCAGTTCACTTTCCAGAAGGATATAGAGCTGTGCTTTTTGTGCCATAGCTTGCTGGCAAGGAAACCACAGCCTAGGCCTTCTAATGAGCACAGGCAGAGACAGAATCAGAGGGATTTGGTTTGGAAGGGACCTTAAAGATGATCTAGTTCCAACTCCCCTGCCACAGGCAGGGATGCTTCCCACTAGACCAGGTTGCTCAAAGCCCCATCCAACCTGGCCAGAAGCACTTCCAGGGAGAGGGCAGGCACAACTTCCCTGGGCAACCTGTGCCAGTGTCTCACCACCCTCATAGTGAAGAATTTCTTCCTAACATCTTACCTAAATCCACCCTGTTCCAGTTTAAAGCCATTACCCATTGTCCTATCTCTATGCCTGTGCCAGCAGAGAAGCTCACAGATAACCACCAAAGGACTGAGAAAGGGGCCAGGATCTACACAGCTGCAAGCACACCACAGCTTGAAATTCTAATCTCTTCCCATCCCCTGGGGTAGCTTATGAGCCATTTTGGTTAGTGAACATTGGCTCCTAAAATTAATGACCATGTCTGTTTTCAACATACGGTCAATTGCTGATTGTTCTGATGTGGTGAGCGAGGCTTTTGAATACATACAACCCACAGATAAAGAAAAAGCTGGGCTTTCCTCCTGCACATTCAGAAAAAGAAAAAGGAAAAACAGCAAAAAAACCCTAAGCCAAATGCCAAATGTACGTCAGGGTGACTCTGCACCCAAAAATGCACTTAATAGGGACTTGAACTATGAAAATGTCTTCTACTGTAGCTGAAGTTTTACTTAACACTTAAATCTGGTCATGTCTTTCTGGAACAAAACCAGACACCAGGTCCTACAGCCCACAGAACACCAAATAACAGCTATGAAAAGGCATCTCCTCCTCTATTCACTCATGGGAATAGGTAAAAACATCAAATTGTCTCACAGCAGGCAACCTGTCCTCTCCTGCAGTAGCACCCAATCTCAGTTTATGCATCCACTTCACACCAATGCGTGCTCAGCTGCCTGATTCCCCAGGGCAGTGGCTCAGCACTGCTGGAGGCAGACACACACACACACACAGCCATTTCACAAAGCCACCACACATCCACTACCTGCACAACCATGTTAGACAGCAGGTGCAGCTAGTCAACCCAAAATGTCAAGTAATAAAAGTACTGATTAAAAATAAAAGGCCAAGCACCCCTTTTCAGTCATAAGATATGCTGCCCACCAGTAAATTACGATTTTTATACCGTTGCATACATTGCATGGGCCTGCTATCTGTCTACAGCCATGTGTTCACCTCATGAAAAATAAATGAAGTTTTAAGTGGCATTAATAGTGTTTATGAGACCATCACCTGGACGGATATTCGCTTTATGTTCCTAATAACACAAAAAGACACACAGAGAAACCATGCCTTCTTAAAAGGAAAAAAAGCTGATCTGTATTCCTGAACCCCCCTCCCTGACCCAAATCCTTGATGTCCCAAAATGAAAAGAAAATACACTCTGACAGAACCAACAAACTAAGAGTACCCTTCATTTAACAACAAAGCATCTGCCAACCTTGTTATACATCTGTCATGCATACATCAGACTGTGCTCACAGGAGAGGGGAGATGAACAGAAACTGGGAGTAGGAGGCAGCTGGTAAAAGATTAGGAAAAGTAGATAGCATGGGAGGGTGGTGGAGCAGAGGACAAACAGGAGAGATGGAAAAATAGAGAAAGAGGGAGAGGGAGGAAAGGGAGACAGCATTTGATCGATCACCAAGTCAGTATTACATCGGTTACAGGGCTCTCATGATCTCTAAATGAACTGAGTTTTGCCTTCGTGGTTTATAATACCAGCAGAACCATTTGATCAAATCACAAATCTTCAGTTGATCACTCCATATCAGTAATCTTTGACTTCTCTACTGACCAGCCAGCTTTTCTTACAAAGTCAAGCTTTGATGGCAAGGAATGTTTTCCTGACATTTTTCAGCTGGAGCAAATCAGTGTAAGAGTTGAATTGCTTTCGTTGACATTTTGCAGGGAGAGCAGCACGGCAGGTACCACTGCAAGTCCTTGATAGCAATGAAAGGGCAGCTAAGAAGAGACAAACACACTTGGGTATACAACGTGCAACCCTTTCAACTAGGCAGAGATGAAGGCTACTTCAGATAAAACATACCTGCACCCTCACTCCACATAGCCACTCTTTTCAAGCTGTCCTGCTCACATTTAGCTCACATGCCAGACATTGCTGCCTTTTCCAGTAATACTGAGGGGTGAGGGCACAACTTCTTTACTCTGGGGTAAAGAAAGAATAGAGCGCATGAGTGCCAGAGCATAGGAAACAACTGCAGGCAGGACCCCATTGTATTAGGTGCTGCACAAAGAGAGAGTTTATCCTGCCTGAAGGATCTGATATCCACATGCAAAATCAGAGCTAAGAGATGGATACAGGGATGGTGAGTACACAGATACAAAAGGAATGTTTTGAGCTGTTTGAGAGACACTGGATGAAGCGATGAGGAAACTGATGATGAGGAAAGGCTGAGAAACTGATTCTGTTCAGCCTTGAGAAGAGAAGGCTTAGGGGGAGACCTTATTACAATATTCCAGTACTTTAAAGGGCAGCTACAAACAAAATGGAGACTCTCAGTTTACAAGGAGTCATATGGACAAGACAAGGAGCAATGGACACAGGTTACTCCTGGGGAGGTCCCATTTGAACATAAGAAAAAAATTTTTCACTCTGAGGACAGTCAGATATTGGAATGGTCTCCCAGAGGAAGTGATGGATTCCCCCACTTCGGAAACTTAGTTTTAATTCTTAGCTCAACAGGTGCTGGGAAATATAATGTAAATAATAATATTAGAAGGGTTGGACCAGATGACCATTGTGATCCCTTCCCAACCTGACATTCTATGATTCTATGAAATACCAATCTAAAAAAGCAATTAAATTAATTCTAAAGCAGGAACCAAACCCAAACTGTTACTTTAATGAGTCTTAAGCTCGAAGCTTAAGTATTTAAGCCTTCTTATATTTCTTCCTAGTTTATTTGTTGTCTCACTTCTGAGCATTCAGGTTTGGGGGTTAGTTTTTGGTAGCACCACAGTAAGAGAAACTTTCAGAAGAGATCTGAAGGGGAAAAAAACCCAACAGTGTCAACTCTGCCTACTTATACAGAGAAGGCTGAATTCTCTCCTTTCCAAAGGAAAGGATGAAAGCACACAGAAAACCATTAAGTAGTTATATATCAACACTACAAATGCTGAATTAAACAAAATAGACTGCTTTACCTGCAGCAGGGATTTCAAACTGTCTGAAGTCAGCAGCTCTGAATTGACAGAGAGGGGACTGTGGGGAAGATAAGCAGCATGTGCTAGACATCAGCAACTCTTCACCTTATGCATTGACCATTGGTGGTTACCAGGCAGCAGGAACTAGACAAGTCTTATCTTTGTTCTGAGTTAATCTAAGCCAAGCTAACCCTGGGCCACTTTCAAATACTTTTTGTCCATTACCTTGCCATCCTTCCAAGTGTAATAAACATAATTTTTGTCAGGCTGGAACATTGACCTTGCTGTATCTGTCTTCATTTCTAATAGCTGACAAGTGGGTAGACAGAAAGTTCATGTCAAAAAAACCCCAAACCAAACAAAACAAACAAAAAACCAAAACCACAAACAAACAAAACCATCACACACAACCCTGAAGCTTATTACAATTCAAAACCTGGGTCAAACCTTGAGCAATGTTGGGTATCAGAGGGCAGTTCAGACACAGAGCACTTCTTCAGACTTGGGTCTGTAGTAAAGCACGCATACTTAGAGACAAATACATTGTTTCACTAGATGTCTGCAGCATCTCAAGAAAGCCACACGCCCACAGCTAATACATTTCAAACTTCAGCAACTATCTCCTTTTTGGAACTGCCAAGACAAGTGATATATCAATTTTCCTACAGCTCACCCTGCGTGATTGGTATCAAGGCTGTGTAGGTGTCTGGTGAGGTGTTCACAAATTTCTCGGAAAAAGTAAAGACAGAAATCCACAACTGTAATCAAATTCCAGATGCTGAGACCAGTATGAAAACTTCTTCATAAAGCAGGCTCATCCTATGCAGCCAGAATTGAAACGGAGCCATTACTGAAATCTCATCCAAAGACCTTTGCAGAAAGTACCTGTAATAATATCTGCATGTGATTAGGAAGCAAACTTTGCAGAGGCAAGAACAGCAGGGCAAGTAAAATTTGCATTTTAGAACTAGATGGAGAACCTGGCTGTAGAGACATGACGGAAAGGGAAAATAAATCTATGGCTGGGCACTGAGATACTGCTGCAGCACAGGACAGATGCCACTTGGGAGGGCTTATTGACAACTGGCATTTTTCATCAAGGCTTTATGCTGCAATTGCATCTGATTTGGATGATCAATTGCTATCAGCTCCTGCCTTCTACCTCACATCTGTATTTTGCTCACTGGATTTAACAGCATACACATACTTGACAGACACAGCTCTGAAGACATAAACAAGAGACAATGTTATCCCACCAAAGGCTCACATTAGGCGCTTGCTCTAGCAACCACCCCTTTTTTTCACCCCACACTCTTCCCCAAGGAAACCTGCCTCATTTATGGAGTGAGCTGCCCAAGGGGAAAAAAAAAAAAAAAAAAAAATAATCAGAGACTGCCACCCACATGTATTAATTAATTCACATCCCAGGGGTAGAAGTGCTCCTTACAGGACATTTGGCAAATACCGTTGTCACTGGAGAAAATCCAGGCCCAGAGGGAACTCCTTACAAGGACAGCAGAGATCTGTATGAGTAGAACCCAGCTTCTATATCTACTAAATCAGAGCTGTTTCTTCTCCCTTACTAGCACAGCCTCCCAACATATTCCTCCTCCTCTCCAATGTTAAGATATAGCAGTTTCACAATGTGTGCAGATGCTGAATATTAAACATATAAAGTTTATCATCTAATCATTCACTCATGGAATAAAGTGCCAAGTAACATTTGAGTAATCAGACTGAATGCATAAATATCCTATAGTTACACAGTTGTTACAGCATATAATTTCTTAGATTTCTGCTTTTACAACCATCATCAGTAGTGACTTCAATCCCCTCCTAAACATTAAACCATCTCTACAGAAATTATCAGGTAGAAGAGGAAGAGGGAAACATTTATCTTCTCACTAAAGGGGAGAACAGTAGGCAGAGATGCAGCTGATGAGCAACCATGACTTCCTTGGACCCCTTGGGCATCCCTGCAACCTGCACATGGCCCCAGAGGTACAAATCCCAACCTCTAGCACTCCCATCATGTGACCTTCACTCCTTTCTATTTTGGAAGATGGCCCCATTTAACGACAGGTCCTATGGTGCAGTAAGTTTTAGCAAAAGCCCCCTTTCTAGGCCCTGATCTCCTGGCATGGTTCACACTCAGGAAACTTTAGTCTTTCTACTGCTAGGACAAGGCTGGTGAGGTCTGGTGCCATCTTCAGTTTTTGTGTACAGCAGCTCAAAGTGTTAGAGCACACCTGTAAAATTACTCCCCCACAGAATACTAGTCTAAGCCTAAGAATGAACAAAGAGTAAATAGGTTTTCCCTACCAAACATATCTGCTACTTCAGTATCTGCTTCCCTTTCCAATCAGGCTGCTGGAAAAGGGAACATTTTGAAAACTTCAAATCAGCATGACAAATTATTTAACACATTTGAAAATACATGTTGACACCTTCTTGAATCAAGCACTTTGAGTTTGTTGAACTAGTTGCTCCTTCCTACCCCAAAACAGCCATACTCCAAGAAGATAGTTTTTTATCTCAAATAAGACAAGTTTATGTAATTTTCTCTTTGTCCTCCATACACCAGATTATCTAGTTCCAGGGTTTTTTTTTCCCCAGGTGTAAATGGCTCTTTGACCAGTAATACACCAGTGTTTCAACCAGACAAGACCACAAGATGTCTTGGGAAACACAAGCCCCAGGAATCTTACTTGCTCTGAAGGGGTGGGGCAATTGAAAGTGTGTTCCTAGGGAAACTTTCTGGTCAGCTCAATCAGTAATTCCAAAGAAAGATACATACAAATATTTGTTGTTTATCAAGGAAAAATCTCTCATGCATGAGCCAACAGGTCCCTGACCAGTAAATGAAAACCTAACGAAGCAAAACAACTTGTACTCCAGAAACATCATTATGAAGGCAGTGCCCATATTGAAGTGAATAGAGATGCTCTGAATACTTTAATGTTTCAGAGGGACCTGGCTCATCTCTGATGGGGCATGAACTTCAAATATGATGGCTTAGAGATTGTTCAGATTCCAGCTGCTTTCTAGTACATGAGCTTCACACACACGTATCCTGAAATCTGCTTTTGCCTCTTAGAGTTCACAGTTCTGGGAAAGAGAAATGAATGAGACAATAGGCAAGAAGGATACATAAAAACTGGACAACTTTGGTCTTCCAATACTGAGAACTATGCAAATTGCAAGGAGCCATGAACCAAAAAGAAGGGGTGTTCAATACACCCAAAAAGAAGGGTGTATTGAGCTCTGTCAGAGCTCTGTCAGATGCAAACAGACCTAGCACATCGAGCTGCACTAGCAAGAGGCCCTGGAATAGCAACTGGCATCTGGCACCTACCACTGCAGGCTCTTTCTCATGAAAAACATAAGCAGCACTACCAGCACATTCCCATTGGGGTTAGGTATCATGCTGTCCCCAGTGGGGAAAAGAGACTTGGATAAATTGGCTAAAACACTGAGACTTGCTGGTTGCGTGGAAAAGACTGCAATATGAGCTGCTTGCAAATTTTAAATAGGCCATGTAAATAGGTCCCCATGTCTCAGGCACAGGATACACACAAACGATTTCCAGTCCTAAAAACCAGGCAGGCATGCAGCCGCTGCCCCCCTGTTCCCATTGTCCTGCAGGAGGGCAGAATCAAGCATGCATATCCTAACTCAGCAGTTCAGCAAAGCTAGCAGCAGGGGAGAGGGCAGCACACCTGAAGTACTCTTCACTCTCATTAGTCTGTGCTCAAGTGGCCAGGGAGTAGCTGATTGCAATCACAGCCTCCTGCTGAGCTAGACTGATACTACTGAAAGCAGTTTCCAGCTGGACTGGGGTAAGATGCAGTAACTTTGGCCTCAAAGAACAAAGGCTCAAGAAGAGGCATGAACTCTGTGACAAGAGAAGGACAAATGGACCACGTATCTATGTTCAAGTAAAAATTTAGACTACATCCCAGGACAGTATATTCATACACAGATGGGCCCAGGCAGATGTGCCTTCCAAGAAGCTCTTGTATGAATACGGCACACCAATCAAGAGCTTCAGCTCAGACTTCTCAAAAACCTTAAAAAAAAAATAATTTACTCCCTTCATAGAATCATTGAACAGTTTGGTTTGGAATGGACCTTAAAGAGTATCTATTTCCAACCCCCTGCCACAGGGAGGGAGACACTACACCAGGTTACTCAAAGCCCCATCTAACCTGGCTTTGAACACTTCCAGGGAGTAGGCAGCCACAGCTCCCCTAGCAACTTGTTCCAGTGTCTCACCACCTTCACAGTGGAGGATTTCTTCCTGATATCTAACCTCTGCCCTCTTCCCCTTCAAAGCCAATGCCATTTGACTTCTTGCTACATGCCCCTGTAAAAAAAAAAAAAAGGGCATTCATGTCCCATTCAACCCATATCAGGAGAGCAAGTTCCCACCAATTTTGTTAGCTTTTGCTGGAAACATCCCATTTCTGTAACAACTGAACACCTATCTGCTCAAGTGTCTCAGGGCTCAGACCTCCAGTCTTTTCCAGCTGGGAAGGATAACTGCATCACTGTTCTAAATTCAGACAAGACCAAGATCAACCACGACTTTTTTTTCAGAAGGTATTAAGATCATACAATCATAGAATCATTTTGCTTGGAAAAAAACTTTGAGATAATCTAGTCCAACTGTTAATCCAGCACACTGCAAAGACCACCACTAAAACATGTACCTAAGTACCACATATACACATTTTTTAAATACCTCCAGGGACAAGTGACTCCACCACTTCCCTGGACATCCTGTTCCAATGCTTGACAGTCCTTTCAGTGAAGAAACTTTCCCTAATATCCCATTTAACCCTCCCCTGACACAACTTGAGGCTATTCCCGCTTGCTCTATCACTTAGTAGAGAGATCAACCTCCCTCTCACTCCACCTCTCTAACACTCAGGTAGTGTTAGAGAGTGATAAGGTCTCCCCCTTAGCCTCCTTTTCTCCAGAATAAACAACCCAAGTTTCCTCAGCTGTTCCTCATAAGACTTGTGCTCTAGACCCTTCACCAGCTTTGTTGCCCTTCTTTGTGTGAGCCCCTACTGCTCTCTTGCTGCTGTAGGACCAAAAATCAGTAAGCAAACACTAACTATCTCCTTATATCAGAGTAGTTTTTGAAATCAAGAATGTTTTTTATGCAAGTTTTTGGTATTGGTAGAAAAAGATATATACATACATTCATTAAATATTGCGAACAATTTCCATATGGGGTTTCATATGCAGAAACCACCCTAAAACTCCTTACAGACACCCTATAACTGCTTAGTATCTCCAAAGTCAGTCTAGCACAGTACATTTCATTCATTCACAATGGAATTGCTGATGCTTCAGAGAATATCTGCAGAAAGTTGTTCAGGGTTTTTGACATTGAAAGTTACCAGCCTGGCAAAACAAATCCTTGCCTTTCACACAGCCCCATCTTTGTACGACAGCTCTTGAAGACAGCAGGTAATGGTCTAAGCTGAGACATGTATATCTGTTGTCCCCTTCTTGTTTGTTCACCCCATGTCTTCAACAAGCTAGATCACAGCATCCCCATGGGGATACCTCATTAAAAAGCAACTCCTTGCCTTGACCAGGTCACCAGCAGCATTACACAATGCCACAAGATATTGTTGACCAGACAATGCTTAGAAATAGCACAGAGAAGGTGCTGTCCTTCCATTTTTAGTAACAACTGCAGAAATCTCACAGAATTACTCCAGAAGGATGGCAAGGGAGCACAGTTGTTCCTTTGAAACCCTTCTCTTTTAGAGATACCCGGCCCCATGAAGAACAAGCAGCCCAAAGACACGTAGGAAAAACAGACACACCAACAAAACCCCAAGGGAGTGCTTGGAGCAGCAGAACTAATGAAGCCTCATTTTCTACAGATTTGCATCTCATGATTGATTGACTTCAGTGCATAAAGAAGAGAAAGCACCAGCTGAAACTGTGGCTGCCCTTGGGACATTCCCAACAACTCATTCCCATGGATTTTTGCATCTATTAAGGTCTGAGTTCATGCCATAGAGCCTCCTGCACTGGGGAATTCAGAATGCCTTATGGGAAGCCACTTCACTCAGCTTAGCCCTCATTGCAAAGGGAAGGCCATGCCAGTACAGTGACAGAGACCAAATGGTGCCATTAATTTGCTGACATATGGTAACTTGAGACAGCCTAAGTCCACAGACAACTACATCTTGCCCTGGATGGACCGAAACAGAGCCCAGAGGAAAACACAATTATTTTGTCACCAGACACAGAAATAGAGACATTTCTCACCAAAGAGGTTTGTCAGGTGCCCACAGGCACATGAAAGGTTTTGCCTGAACATTTGATGTTGAAATAGCATAGAAACACCTAAAACAGAGAACTGGCTATCTTCACTCTCTCTTTAGCTGTGTGTTCAGAGCAGGCTGGGTGGTTGGGGAAACATCACATCCTAAACTATTCTTGCAGGCTCATGACTGCAAGAATCGAGACACCTCAAACTAGAAGCCAAATGCTGAAAACAGAGGCCCTGTCAAGCTACCAAAAGCTCTCAGAAGGAATCAGCAGCACAAGTTTAACCAGAGTTACGGCTTCTGCTTCTGACCCAAGGGCACACAAGCCCTGCCTGCACTGATCATTCACAGCCACAGCAAGTACACTGCTGCTGGCACTGCACCCAACACCAAGAGCTCAACTGTGTCACCTCTTCAGGCTGAGCAGCCACTTCCCTGGCACAAGGGAGTCCCAGGCTGTCCTTGTGGCTGAAGCAATTTTAGGGAAGACAGCAACAAAGTAATTAAACTTTGAAGCCTCTAGAAACAGAAAGCTCCGCTTGTCATTGCCCAGTCCCTCCTACTGCCTGGGAGCACCTTGATGACGACTGACATCACATGGGCTCAAGGTGACAAACCAGTCTTTTCTTCCTAATTAATGTCCTGCTGCACCACGGAGGAGAGAGATCCCTTGCATTCTTTAAGCACTGAGCTTAAAGATTAGTTAATTAAGTTTCTTACTGTGAATCTTAAGTCAACACTGCAGGTGGACAAGAGATGAGCTGTGAGGATTACATTTTAGTCTCCCCAAACAATCAATGCCACTGAACATTTGTACCTTGCAAAGAGATCAGCTAGGTAATCAAAATATTGCATATAAAGAGGAAGGTTTACAAGTGCTAAGCTTACATATCTGTCAAATCCTTCAAAATCCTGGCAGTCCTGCTTCCCAATTAAAACAATCCTATCTACTTAAAACCATTCACATCCTATTCTCTCCTTCCTCCTCACACCATTCATCATCCCACCAATACTCAAAATTGGAAGGTGGCTCCGTGTCACATTACAAAACCCATGACCATTTGTTTTACCATAGCAATGAGCTTCACCATGATTAGTGCCAGATTTTATGCCAAGCTGCACAAAGACACAGCCAATACTTCCTGAATCACATAACCCTATCAATACAGATAGTAAGGATGGTGGTATTACATGCCTTCACAAAAGACAAATGAGAAAAATCCCATGAACTATCCACAATCACACAGGTAGTCAGTGGGACAGCTTAAAATTGCTTTCTTGTGTTCCAGCCCAGTGCCTTGAACGCTAATCCTTCCCTCTTGGTTCACAAAAGAGTACCTCTACTATCAAGAGTATCTGCATTACTACAAAAGAGCATCTCTCCTACTAAGCCAGCCAGTCAGCAATATAATTCCTTTTTTACACTTTATTCCTCAGCCCCTTTTACATGCATATGTAGTAAGTTTTCATGCGAGACTTCCCTACTGCCAAATGTTATGTGCAATATGGAGCTATGTAAAACAAATACTGTTTGCACTTATAAGAAAAGAGATTGATAGACAGGCAGCACTCAGGAGCTAAACAGGTTAAATGGAGCCACTACATTCTGTAAGCAAAGGGAGAGATCAGAATGAATACCAGAGTCAAACAAAAATTTATGAAGTAATTCAGATCTTATGTCACAATTACTTACGCAAAAATAAACAGTAAAATAATAAGTATACATGATTCAGTGTAATACATGTGAGAGAAGAGGAATGTGAAGTGCTTGATATACACATTCTTAAATCACAAATGTGAAATTAAACATGTAGCTGTGTGAGCCATAAAGCTAATGAAAACCTTTTTCCCGCAGCTGTGCGTCTCACAGCCGGGCACCTTCGATGGCTGAGAAGGTGCAAAAGCCAAGCAAAGCTTCCTCCCCAGTAAAGACATTCCCAGGGCTTTCTGATAGATAAACTCTGTGGGGTTTAAGAAAGAGCTGGCCTCACTACACTTTCTCTGTCAGTCAGATGATAGCAATGTGCTCTCATCTTCTATACTTAGATACTTATTTTCCGAAATCACTTTTTCTTAAGAGGCCCTGCTGTCTGAAATAGCTGGCAGGACCTAGAGTTATAATAGACAGGGAGAGAATACAAAGGAGCACACAAAAACTGCAACTGCTTGGTTTCTCTCCTTCCCATATTTCATCAGCGAGGTGACTGTGTTACCAGCACTCTGCAGGTAGTAATGACAAGCACTGCTACAGATGACATCCTAAAGCCTGCTTGCTCCAATTATGCAAGCAGGAACATACCAATCTGTATTTAAGTACAGCCTTTGCGCTCTCACAGCTCACTAACGGGGAACAGCAGCAGCTGGTCTGTTTATAGCAGTCAGAAAGTGGTACCAGAAGGACCTGTGACTGTTAGCTAGGCAGAGAAGAGCATGCTTTCTCTTCTTCCCCAATTTGCCAGATTGCACAACTGTGCGATTAACCTTTACTCCAGTGATCATCAGGTCTTTCAACGTCAGAATGAACAGAAAAACCTGCTTCCAGATGTTATCGTGGTAAGTGCAATGTGCGTGTACTAGGACTGAAGTCACAAAGAATAGTTGGTAAGTTCCCTTTATCGTCTGTTTTGCAAGACATAAAATGTAAAAATAACAGATTCCATAACCTTAAAAACTTCCATAAAGCAACATGCTTACATCTCAGAGAATTGCCAAAAAGGCCTGCAGCCTACCAGGTTTCAGCAGAAAGGCTTGCTAGCCAGACCTTCTGCACAGGATAGGGAGTATAAACTGGCAGACGCAGCCAGCACCGAGTGTTCAGGGTGCTAGTCCCAATCCTACTGTGAGCACATTAAACAAGTCATTTTCCCTTTTGCCTCAACTTCTTTATCTGTGAAATGGAAATGCTGATACTTAAGTAGAGGAATTCAAATGAAGGAGTACATTCAGGCAGGCTCTAAAACACTACAACACTGATTGTCAGAGACCTGAGACAGCCCAAAATAGCTGCAAGAATATTTAACCTACATCCTTATTAAACTCCAGTTATTCCCAGAGGCAAGAGATACTAACAGCCCAGTACCTCTCACAGGTTTAGTACAAAATATTAGTGGGAACTTAAGTTAGCCAAGCTGAGAGTGTCATCCTCAGTGACTTAAGTCACAATTTAATACAATTTAATCATTTTAAGAATGATTCAAAGTTTTTACTCCAAAATACTTTAGCAGGTATGCTTCTACTCAAGCTTATTACTGAAACAGTAAGAAAACATCTTCATTCACTATCTTATTCCAGTCATAAGCTAGCTTGTCCCCCACTTTTCTTGTGCCAACATTGTTCTTCATCTCAAATAGCCCTTTTCTTTCCCTGCTCTATTTTGGCTCAGTACATTTACAGAAGACAACTGCATCCCTTCTGTGTCTTGATTTCAGCAGGCCAAACCAACCTAGCCTCTGCCAAGTCCCTGTGTTCCAACCAAGGGCTTGCACTGAATCCCAAGAGGCAGAGCTGCAGTACCTCTGTGCCTTTCAGCTGTTAAAATCCTGCCACTTAACAGGCTTTTGTGTTAAACAGAGCAGGAGCACATGGTGGGTGGGTGCTTCAATTGTTAAGAGTAAAATAGCACATGAAACAGAAGGTCACGGAGCAAAGTATCTTTTATAGAGAAGGCTACTCTGTGTTTTTTATTATTTGTATTGCAAGAGAGGCAGCCAGAATACAGAGAACTTTCTTACTTGCATAAAAACATCAGAGTAGAGCAACTGGGCACACAGGAGCCAAAAGAACCCCAACCATGTCAAGGATCTCACAAGAGTTCAATCCCTACGGAAACAGAAGAAAACTCATCAACTCTCCAACCTGTGTGTTAAAACACAGGGGAGAAGCCTAGGTTATCTTCATAGCTACTTCATTTCACTGACATACACGTATTTCTTAGGACAAGTTACCTTTAGATATTACAATGGAGGAAGGTCAGGGGGAGAAGACACAGTAAACCTTGAGTTTAGGAACTATTTCATGGGGAAAAAAAAGACAGGAGACCCACAACATGCACAAACCTGCCTTATTCATATACCTGAAGCACTACTACTTTCACAGCAAAGCCCAGCTCCAAAGTCCTCATCTCCAGGTTTGCCCTCTGCCCCATGGCTGCACCAGTCACATCCCACATCTGCCACTGTTAATGATGGCAGCACAGCACATAATGAGACCCCTGCCCACCAGGCACAGTTCTGGGAAGCAGCTGGCAAACTCTCTCACCTACCCACAAGTTTTACATCTGCACCCGTCCACTCCTTCAGCAAGGACTTGGCTCCTGTTGCAGTACCACCAACCTCTCCCCATTTTCAGCTTCCACCCTCTTCCTTGTGTCTCATGGTCAGCCACTTGCTGCCTCTTTGCTCCCAGGAATTCAAGCTTCATTGCATAATGTCTCTCTAACAGCAATTGCACACAGGAACTTCAAGGCACAAGTACTTTCTTCACAGAGGGCTTGACACACCAGCTGACTCTCTCAGGTGGCCAGCTTCACTAGTGTATCAGAAAAGAATGTGTGAGCATCCCAGACAGGCAATTATAGGATGACTAGTCCATGCTAAAAAAGTTTCTTCCTAATCCTGTCAGATGCTGCTTGCCTTAAGCCCTGAAGCTCTGAGATGTATTGATCACCATCTTTTATCCTGCACAACAGAGCTGCGTTTATTCTTAAATTCCTTGCCCATCCCTAATCCCTCTCACTTAACAACCTGACCGATCTCTGGTGGCACAAACTTTTGCAGCCCTAGTTATGAGGAGTGTGTATACGTGCTTCTCTATTTCAGGCAACAACTAACTTGTCAGGAAAAAAATGGACAGAACACTTGAGCCAACAGCCTCTGCTCCATACCAGAGCTCATTTGGTACCTGTGTGTGCACAAGCCTGCAACCCTTGTAAGAGTTTCTCTTTTTTTCTAACCCTCAGAACCACTAGAAAAATCCCATTCAAGTCTCCTGAGTTATGCCAGGTGCTACTGAAACGAGTGGCAGGGGTTCAAGAGGGCTGAACTTCACAAACAGGCCAGTTTACACCTTTTTCAGCTGTGCTGAGGCTACTTTTTTCAGGAAACTCAGAGCAATGAAGTTATCTAGGAGGACCTCTGTTCACACCTTCCACAAGAGAAGGTGAGCTACCACCATAATATGTTGGATATTGCCACACTGAGCCTCATATTTTCTATCCTCAGCAGGGAACCCAGGTGAAAATAATATACTTCTCAGTAAGAAAAACCCATCCCAACACTTTTCACCTCACAGCCTAAATACACATGCCCAGGATTCGATTCCTAACCTGTTCTTCATCAAGCCAAAGTAAGATAATTACTGTCTCCCATGAAAACTTATTCACACAGTACTATTCCACATCACTCACAGTTTTACTTACCTTTGGTATGCTCTTCCACACACAACAGTATCAGGCTGAAAGCATCCTGTTGAAGTCTTTCCTCCAACTCCAGGACTACCATCACAACCCAAATATTCACATGTTCAGACCATTTTGACTCACTTGCCTGACCTCTCATGTTACACAGGCTGAGGAATTTCACATAGTGCTTCTTGAAGCAGGCCAAAACTTGTCTGTGAATCTTTTCTAAAAAGGCCAGTCTCAAAAGTTGCAAAACCCACTTCAATCTAGTATAACTTTTACAGGATGCAGCAATAAGTATTATTCCAGTCAAGTGCATACTATTGATTTATACAGTAGCACAATAAGACTGTCAATGTTTTTTATTCTATTCTTCATGCATTCTCACACATTTTTTGAGGGGTAGAATTAAAAAAGCCAAAACTGCTGTTAAGGATGAGAGGGTTTCAGTGCAAAAACCCTTGCTTTCAACCCCTTGTTGATTGCAGTTAATCAAGATCCCAGCAGGGTGAGCAAATAGTCCAAGCTGTAGACTCACATAAACTGTGGCACACAGTGCAAGGCTGAAGGCTCAGGTTGCAGAAGGGCATCATAGGCAGGACCCCTCCATTGCACAGATGCTCTGCTTGGCCCCTGTGAGGCAGATCCAAGGCTGCCTGACAGTCCTACAGCAGTGGCTAGGGAAATCTATCCTTCTTTTGCTAGGCTGAAAACTGATGGTGTAACCCCAGTCTTTGCACTTTGCCTCTCAAGCCAGCTCCCAACCTGCAAGAGTATGCAGGTGCTCACCAGGGAAGTGACTGCTCCCCTCTTAGGATCCAAAAGGACTTCTGTCATTGCGTTTTCCTTACCATTGTGTTTTTCCTTCCTTCTTTACGCCATCTCCTGAGTAAGGAAACATCCTCCAAATAGCTCTGTGGTTGAACACAAGCCTGACAGATTACACCCCACTTACAGCAAAAACAAGGAGAGAAGAGGAAAAGCTCTCTAAGCCCCCAGGACCTGGCTTTTTGTAGCTGTGCTTAGGGCATGCCTCTTCCTCCCCTCCCCATCCTGCTCCACCCCTCCTTATCCCCTGAGTGTCTTCACCTGCCACCCCACCCTAAGCACAGGTGGGGCTCTTCAAAGTTATCCAATTCCACTGCCTGTGGCTCCCACCTCACTCCTCCTCCCACCCCTCATGGGGGCAAATCAGGCCTGCAGCTCTGGTCCGCCTCCCACAGCTGGAGGAGGGGAAGGGAGGGGAGGAAGATGGAGAGGCTTGCTTTGCTTTCAGCAGCTAGGGACCCAAAGATGAGGTCTCCTCAAAAGTCCCTGATAAGTGCTTTATAAAGTAGGCTTTCAGTCTCCCTGACTCTCCATTTCTACACTTTTTGCTGTTCCCTTCAGACTACGCTGACTCTTTGTTCTCTCTTTAGACCACAAGGGTGGGAAAAGGGCATCTCCTGGCAAAGGAACATGCAGAAGCTGACACGAAGGAGCCCTGACCTCAGCAGAGCTGTGCTCTTCAGTCAGAGCAGGACACAGCCACAACATCTTTGATGGGTGTGTTTCAGAGATCAAGACTCCTGAGCCCAATATACAGAGGACAAGGCACCTGAAAGGGGGAAGATATGTGCACCTGACCTAGGATGCTCACCTGTTTGGAGTAGATAGTCAGAAAAGTACCTCCAGAGGGCAATTCAGAGCACCTGTCTGCATTGACTATTCAATGAATTAAGACAGTCTGTCTTAATTTTTAGCACAGGCTAATCTAACTTAGATGCTTTGAGTTCAGCAGTGTGAATGCAGTTTCCTCTTTCTTTCCCTCTCTCAGTAATTTCCTAGTGTTGCTTACATGCTAGAGAAATCACACGGAAAGCTGGGTAGAGGGAGTGCATTGGAGTCACTGCCATCTGCCTGAGTATACAGCTGGGGATATTAATAATCATTTCTTCCATTGGAGCTTGAGGGGGAAAAAAAAGGAGGGGGGAAAAAAGCAAAAAACCCAAAGGTTTTGCAGCTTCCTGTTTGAATTAATTTCCTCTGACAACTGCTGATTTGGGTTTGTGATTCTATCCTCCATATGTCTAGCTCTATTGGTCAATTAAGTGCAGGGGGCGATTGGGAGAAGCAGTGATGCTCACACTGATTACAAGAGGAAGCATCACATAATTCTTAGGACATGCAAAGCTGGCTGGCACACTTGGCATTCACACGGCCAAGCTGAGCATGAGGTTGCTGCTGCTTTTTGGGTCAAGGAGACTCTCTCTGGCTCCTAGAGAGAAAAAACACAGCTGCCTGGATACTGACCATTTGCGAGCAAGGGGCAGAGCTGCAGGGAGGGAGGGAGTGAAGAGGAACAAGGAATTGGGGGGAGCGGAGGACCAAAAAAATAAATAAGTCTATAGAAACATGAATAGCTTCTTCCATCACCTATTGCTGTAGACACACATATATAGTATAAGCCAGAAAGGTTAGGAGTAGATACCAGCAGAGAAAATGAAATTCAGCTTAAAATAGTTATGGTTAGTAGACATGAGGGGGAAAATAAATGGAAATCAGGACAGTAAAAAAGAAGTAGATTTGCAAAATGGCAATGATCAAATAAAGGCTGTGTCAGATAGTGGACAGCAACTTAAGTTACAGGTCTGCAATGATCTACAGCAGCAGAAAAAAAAAAAAATTAACATAATGCTGTGCTTCATCTGCAGAGAAAAAATGTCAGAAATTGAGGAGGTACTGGCCCTCTGTATAGATCTGGCAGGACAGCACCTGGAATTTTGCCCTCAGTTCTGGGCAACTTGCGTTTACAGAGATATTGATGAGCACAGGGAATACAAAGAAGAGCAGCAGAAAAAAAATGATTATGGGCCTGAAAGCACTGACATATGAGAAGAGATTAAAATAATTAAATATGTATTGCTTGGCAAGGGGTAAGATTAACCATCTACAAGTGTGTAAATACCAAGAAGATAGAGGAATTGCATTAAGGAGTATAAATATAAGTGTAATAGAGCAAAAGTAAATACATACTCAATATTAAAAAAAAAAAAAAATCCTTAGCCCTGAGATTTTTTTTAAACTCTCCTTGAGAAGGTGAGGCTTACTGCTTGCAGCTATAGTGGCATAAAGAGAACAGGGTTGCAGTCACAGCTCCATGGCAAGTCTCCAAATAAAGAGATCCAGCAATGAAGGTAACACCTCACAAGTCACCAGTGACGAGAACAGCCCAAACTGGCCTGCGGACAGTTCAGCAGAAATCAGGGCTGTGGCACATCTACAGGCCAGCTGCCACAGCAGAAGGTAGTTGTAGAAGCAACCAGGTAAAGACAATGAGCAGAACTGGGGGACCAATAAAAACTGTGCAGTTGGGCCCAGCCCTAACTGGGCACAGGTGGGCTTAACAGGAGCTCACGCCTTCCTCCTCCTCACTGGCAACACCTGATTGTATTCACCTGGTTGTCTCTACAGGTAGTACAGAAAGGGAACAGAGATTTGAACTCTGTCTTCAAAGGGCACCCAAACTCCACTTTTATTAGATGCTGGAATCAGGGTTACCTTCTAATTATCTTCTCCTTCCATCATTACACCCAGCTCTTCCATTTTTCACCAGCTAAAGCAGGAATGCACTGGGATTCTGCTTCTCCACTGGCCTGTTCCTTCTCTTGACTTGCTCTGCTGCCAGAGCCCAGCAGTGTGGCCCCACATCCAAGAGCCATGAGTAGAGGTTCTGCTCTGCAGTGCCCTGAAAAACGCTGCTGGCACT
This sequence comes from Florisuga fusca, assembly GCA_038090715.1. NCBI lineage: Eukaryota > Metazoa > Chordata > Aves > Apodiformes > Trochilidae > Florisuga > Florisuga fusca. The sequence goes on along the minus strand of JAAWXA010000004.1, from coordinate 52,264,111 downwards.
GCTGCAGCGAGCTCGCCAAAATTGGCCTTGTCACTTTAAATACATTAGACAATAAATCATCCCTCTGAGACATCCCCAAAGGAAAAACAGGGGGAAAAAATAGCACTTAAAAGCCCTTTTCTATTACAAAGCCTCTGGGGAGCTTTTAAACTTGGAGAGTTTTTTAAGTGAATTTTACGCTTTTTTCCCCTTTGCCTGCCTTTATTATCAGTTACTGAAATTACTACTTGCCGATACTTCTTTCCTCCATCTCTCTCCCCTTCCCTGCATTTCCCTTCACTTTTTACCTTTGCTCTGACTGTGCTTCTCTCTCTCAGCTGTCATATTCTGATTGTACTGGAATAACTGCAAAACCATTTCCCTGCTTTTAGGAGGACTATGTAAATTTTGCACCTTGAATCTATTTTTACAAAGCACTCTGCTCGGTTTTTCTCCTTACTGAGTGTATTCCTTCACCCTTGCATTAGGAATTATCAGGCACTACTGACCTAGAAGAGAAGTATTTGGTCCCTCCGGTACAGCTCTCCAGTACCAGCTTTTCCCAACTGGACTAAAGAATCACATTTCCTCCACTTCCCAGCTCTTGGGAAGTCAAGCATGGCTATGCAATCAGATCTCCTATGCGATGGTTAAACTGTTCTCCTGCCTGTTGTTTGTTGGTTTTCTTCACTTTAAAAACTAACATTAAAACCTTGAGGAATAAGTCCAGTCTGGATGTATGTCTTTCTAGAGCTGTGTGGGAGACATGGATAGCACTTTCCATTTAAACACGTTCGATCACATGTGTGAGTTGAACATTGGGGTGAAAAAAAAAAGGGGGGGAATATGAGGTAAATGAGGGCAGGTTTCAGGGAGCTGCAACTCTGTGAAACCACCAGATGATTTTCTACAGGCATCATGCTGGGAACCAAAATGGACTTGTCAGCTTCTGTCTATTATAAAGCTACTTTTACACCGTAGCTGACCTAGCAGAGTCCTGCACAGACAGTATGAGTTAATTTTGTTGCATTTCACCTAAGACTGTTACCCATTTTCCCACCCAGCTGGCCAGTTGTAATGTAACATGTGAGAGACCCTGTCAGAGGTCAGTGCAGAGAGCATCATCATGGGCAGCAGCAGCTATTTCAACTGACTGTTCTTTGGTTTGTTTTATTTTTGTTCCTACAAGTGCAAGCCCAAGGTGACCTTGTGATCTACAGTTCCTCATTGCTGCCACCTGAATTCCAACATTGCCATGGTCAGAAATGTGACTTTCAGAGAAGTAGAACACAGCCCGGTAGAAGATAGCTGACTGAAAATGAAGTTAACCATCTTTATCATCGACAATCAGCCCCACTTCTGAACAGCACAAAATATAGTGTTCTTTTATCGCAAGGAACTGTGAGGCTCTGACAGTCAGGGCAGTAGAAGAAAACACACTTGAAAACTGTCCTTTGCATACAGAGTGTGTTGTGTTTGCTCTGGATGGGGGATGAATTAAGAAAGGAGCAGGAACCACAACAGTTAGTTGGCAATATATGATAAACTTGAGGGGCTGAAGTGCGAAGCAAAGAAAAAGGACATGGCAAGAGAAATAAAACCCAGCACTTTGACACCTTGTAATTTCCTGATATCCTTGGTGATCAACTCTCATCCTCCTCACCACTAGCTCATGCCTCTCCGTCCTCCCAGTCTCTCCTCAGCCGCAGCTCAAGTGAATGAATAGCAGTCCCAGAGCAGCCAGGGAAAGGGTGTGGAATATGAATGCTGAGGACTAAAGCCTGTGTGAAAGGAAACACCGAGTCCCGGGTGCTTGCCCAGGGAAGTGGGAGGTGGGTATGGAAATGAAAAGTCTATGTTCTCCCTAATCATTTCCGCCACAATAAGGGAGAGAGTGCGACATACACCAGTGGATCGCAGCCATTAGAAACGAACCGCTGGCGGATGGCAAATTGTAAATTAGAGAGCCAGAGTGAGGAGAAAGAAAATCAAAGGGGGGACGAGGTCGTGTTTTATTTCACTTGTAGCACTTTTCAAATTCAGCCCTAACCAAACCTGATTAAAGTAAATCCCTTTTTTACGGCCTGTGGAGTCTATAAGATTATGGTGTTAATGGAAGTGTGATTCGATCCGTCAGTAATGGTGCATGTCGGGGCCCAGGCGCCTCAGACAAGTCCATTTTTTAAGATGTATTTATTGTTTTTTTTCCCCTCTCCTTTCTGTTCTCTGCATTGCGGGGTTTAATTGAACAGTTTAAAGTGATTCTTCTTCAAGGCCCATTAATTGATTTTATTTGTGTATTCTCCAGGGGTCAAGGGGAAAATATATAATAAAACATAAGCTCCAGGTCTGGATTTGTCACAGTTCTCACCTTTCCACAAATATCACACATGTTTCATCTTCAGCATTTCAGATTTCTTCTCTTCTCACTCTTATTGCCTGCCACTAGCCCTTTCAGAGGTTAGTCTTTCTGCTTTCCTTTTTCCACTATTTCTCTCTAAAACTTGCCACTCTCTTTCAGAGCACAAGGCAGCGATCTCCCTCTTTCTTTTACTGCACAACAAACACCACATCGGTTTTAAAATACTGCTTTGCTTTCAGCAACTCCAAATGACTTACTGTGCCCTAAACTGAGGGGAGGAGGTTTTTGGAGACCAGATCATTTCATTTACAACTGGGGGTGATTTTCATGAGCTTCTTAGAAAACACTTCCCAAGCAGTCTGCCTCTTTCACACCACTAGCTCAATGGGGCACATGAGCCTCTGTGTGACAGCCAAAAGCTGCTTCTTTCTGCCACTGGGACTGCAAGGGAACACTGTTTCCTTCTCAGCTTTCCCAGATACTCAGCATAAGGCAACCGACTACTCCAAGTAAATATATATTGAGGTGGCTTCATTTACTTCAGATACTGCAATACCATTTGCTTCCTTCAGCTCCCAGTTCCACTTCCTAAAGCAAGTCCTAAAGAAATTTTTTCTTTCCTGATTCACCTTGCTGAAGCCCTTAGTCTCCTCTTCCAGGCTGTTTTTCTGCAAAAGTACATTTCTTTTAATAGAGTTTTCAAGACACAAGGGGTTTCTTTTTATTATTATTTTTAAATCACAAAATGCACCAGGGAAGTTTTCATCCTCCCACTCAGCTCACTCAGATCCTTTCCACAAGCTGTCTCTAAATTATTGCAAAGCAGAAGACGCTTTTATTGCCATCTCCTGATTGACATGGTCTGGATGAGAGATCATCGCCACAGCCAGTGCAGTTCTTAGGGGGTGCACCCTTCCTAACCAGTTTCACACAATCCTAGTTTGACACTCGATAGGACCAAATTCAACAGAAACCTCTTATCAGTAGACCTCTTGTCCTGACTACAGACAAAAAATATCTGTTCAGCTACAGCTGATGGAGACGTTACAGAGGTAGAATGTAATTACCTAGGAGTGGGAGTTTGTCTTACTCCCTTTGACTCTTATGACAAGAACTATGGAATCTTTAAGCAGGCAGAAATTCAGACTTCTGTCTGAAAACATAGCAAGGAAGGATTGACTAATGATGTGCAGGGGAAGAGGTTATGGCAAAGGCAAAATAAGAGCTCCCCCTGCTAAAGCATCAGCAATCTTCTGCTCTAAACAAAGCTTTCCATGGATGGTTGAAAATACAAACCCTGAGCAAGATATGTCTATACTGAGCTCTCTCCAGAACGAAACCTCTGTACCTGGAGATGGACTCAGACCTGTGGCATTGTTCCATGTCATCACTGGAGCAGAGTTGCCAGGGCTGACTGTTCATTAATGAGTGGGTACTTGGTCTTTTGGCAAGATGGAGGGACATTATTGTGAGGTGAATGTGCTCAGCTGATTACTTCTAGGAAACTCTTATCATTGAGTCATGATCTTTTCAATTTATCCTCAATTTCTGGCTCTTGTTTTGCAATTGCATTTGGAACCCTGAACTTTTCCTTTCACAGTTATTCCACTACTTTCTTGCTCTACTAAGATACGCTGTTGAGCTATCTCTGATGTCTCTGCTGAGGTATGCTCCATAACCTGGTGGGTAGCCTCTTCTACAGCAAATGGGGCCACCTCATTTTCTTGAAGGTTAGCCAGACAGTATCCTTGTAAGAGGAGTTCCCTACGTTTATAAACATGATGACTTTTGGAATAAAGAAAAGAATTTCTCTTGAGAGGTCTGACCAGCTCTGATCTAGACCTACACCCATACCTAGCATTTCTACTGTAATAGCTGAATTTCCAGGTTGCTGTCTGCAGAGACCTGTTTCTGCTGAACAAAGCTCTATAACTCTCGGCCTTGGCCAGTACTCTAAGCTTTTAGTTACAGACACACTCTGTCAAGGAAGAATAAAATAAAATTTCTTCTGAGCAGATGCATGCAAATATACACCATTCTCCCCACATTCTCATGTCAAGGTTGAACACTCTACAGGCCCATTAGCACCTGAATTTAAAGAATCCATCTTCTCCTCAAGATCTTTCTTCCTGACATCCATCTTGGTGTCTCTTAGCAGGCTTTTTACCCTTTGTGTTTCAGCTATAATTTCATTTCAGCATAACCTTGACCTGCCTATGCTACCAGAGCAAAAGTTCTCCACTGTCTAATTGTTCACACTCCCCCATATACATGTGAAACTTACTGTCCTCCCTCAGCTAATACAATACAGAGGAATCAATCTGTCAGGCACACATACCCATGCAGCCTCAGCAAATTAACCTTGCAGAGTAATTAGAGCAAGCACCATGGTGTTGGTATCATGGCCTCATTTTGCTGCTGTAAGCATTAAAAAATTACCACAGCCCGGCTACCAGTTAAAATCAATAGCCCACTATATTAATAAGAATAAAGCGAACCAAGTTCTTGTTTGCTCCTCTGTGGGGCTGTAAGGGAGGATGGAGGGGTCTAGAAGTCCCCCTGGTTACAGCTTTGAAGGAGACCAGGCTTGAAGATCTGCTACTCGTCAGTGGAGGCGAGTGGCTCAGGCAGAGGACAAGATCATAAGAAGTTGCCAAAGAGACTTTACAAGCCTGTCATGGCCTAGGAGCCGTGGAAGTCAGACATCCTATTTGCATTGCATAATTGGCAGAGCCTGTCACAACATTGCGAAAGCCAGCTGCTGCTTTCTGCTCAGAGCTAATTCCACCTGATTTATTTAATATCGTAATGAATATAATCTTTTCTTGCCACCCCCCTCCCCACACACTCAGCCAGCAGTTGGAGAGAGCCGACACTGAAGAGAAGCCTGCACAAGCAGGTGCTGTGGAGTGCCTTGACTCTTCCAGGGACTAGCAGCCCAGCGATGTGCTCCAGAGAGAGAAGTAGGATGCATCCCAGGGGAGAGCAGCCATGCACGCACCTTTCTTGTACCTGCGAGTGGCTTGCAGGTCTGCAAAGATGGCAAATGTGTGGATGACAAGGTGTGACCATAAGTAGAGGAGAGAGCATAGCGCTGTAGGAACCAACCCTCAGCTCACATTTTGGAGAGACCAGGAGAGATTCAAAGAAGTGTTACAAGGGCTTGGAGAGGTGAAAAGGAGTGAAAAAGGAGAGAGACTCATGAGCTAGGGCAAGATAAAGCCAATCTGCATGACGTAAGGGAAGATGGTAGCAGAGCTGGTGGGTAAGGTCACAGTATCTAGGTAGAGAGGTGCTGAAGGCCATCAGGAACATCTGCTGGCAGGTCTCTAATTTCTTCCCACTGTAAAGAAATAAAGCCAAGCCCACTGCAATTCAGCAGTGGCCAAGCCAGGGATATCAGCATCTAAAAATCAAAAAAAGTCTGGGAGGACAGTAACTTCTGGCATAATTTTGTAATCCTTTAGCTCTGAGGTTTCTGGCCCCAAAGTGCAAGAAGGTACAGACAGAAAGGGAATGAGTTCTGGGGGACAAAGATGGCTTCATGAGCTGGACCAAAGGCAGAGCTTTTAGCAGGATAAATCAGACTGTGGCAGTGAGCAACAGCATCAACTGCAGCTGTGGGAAGAAGCAAAAGTGGAGGGAATAGGAAATACTGTTTCTCTCCACATAGCTTCTAGGGAGTACAGCTTAGAGAAATGAAGAAAACCTGATACCCCTACACTCTCTTTGCTGGGGCAAGACCAAATGAAGAGATGAAAACTAGCCTTTCATTCAGCAGCAGAATCAATACTGGTTTCAAATTGGGCTTTATAATCACATTCCGTGGGCACTTCAGTAGGATGCTAAAAGAATGAGACAGCATTCAGGAAAGCTGCTCTAGTGTCACAGCTGTATGGAAAAGATACAAAAGATGAGAAAGGAGTCTGCAAACTACCAAGAGACAGCAATGTTTAACTAAAAAAGGGGGAGCCAGACAGAGGGAACCAAGAAGTCTCAGGATGCGAAGGAAGAATGTTGTTCCTTACAAAACAAGTGCTACAGGTACTTCCAGAATTTTTAAACATTTCATTTGATGTTCCCACCATGGAAACATCCAGTTACCCCCAGACAATTCAGGGCTTTTTTTTTTTTTTCTTTTCTTTTCTTTTCCAAAAGCTGCCAACCAACCTGATTTCAGTGCCACTGTCAATTGAGAGGTTGCAGAAGGTAGGTGCTATTGGTAGGTCTTCCTATGTAATACGCAACAGTAGTTTTCACCTTGTAATGTGTATAGGAAGATATTGTCATGAAATAAATCTGTACCCAAACATGCACCCAAAAAGTCCACTTTAGAGTATACTATACTGTCAAAAGTTGTGAAGTAGCTGGTCAAATCCAAAAATTTATTTTCCTGCTTGCCTTAACTGGGCATTTTCCAAAACCCAAGAACAATCAATCTGCAACACGACACAGAAGATGTGCATAGAAACAATCAAGTGCGAGTCCTGATACTGAGGGTGCACTATCATCCAGATGAGCTGCCACCTGGAGCGGACAGATGGAGATGAAGGGGAGGAGGGAGAAAATCCAGTTGAGTGAATGGTTTCATTAAGCTGCTAGGAGGAAGGGAAAGTACATAGAAATGAGAATAAAGAGTCTTTAGACACTAGCAACAAGTCAGTGTATTTGTATTGTTCAGTGGAAACAAGGACCTTTGCCCCATCATGATGAAAAGTTTTGCTGGTACCCTACCGAGAAAGAAACGATGGTGTAGTAACATCCTGACTTTACTTTTCTTCCTGATACTTCAGAAATTATTAGGGAAAGGCATGCTCCCACCCCAACCCACCCCTTACAAGAGACACAGAGCACTCTGGGGCTGGTCTCCAGAGAACTAGTTAGTTCGGATTCCCAGCCAGTTGGAAAGGCTCAGTAAAACTGCTAGCCTCTCATATGAATAGCAAGTCTTTGGGTATTAATCCCAGGGTGTCAGTGACCTGGAACACCAGCTATGCTAGCAACAAACTTAAAGTCACAAAGACGACCAAGTGTGAAACCAGATTTAAAGATTTAGCAGCTATTCTCAGCAGTTGCCTGTTCAGGCAAAATGCGTCAAAGGCATTTGGAAACTACTGAGAGGTGCTCTGAAATGGTAGCTGATTTCATGGCTGACAATGAAAAAGGGAGCAAGGGCTTATCTCTCAGATAGAAGTGACGAGAAGGAAAACTGCCACCAGCTACAAGCAAAAGCTGATCCAACTTCCTCACATTCCTGACGCTGAAAACACTGCTCCCTCCACCATGGGCATCTGCCCTGTTCTCCTCCAGAAAATGCAGCTTCAGAGGAAGGAGGGAGGGCACTTGAAGGGATGAAGAAAGCAGACTTAGAGGACTGTAATGGGGAATCCTGATGCTCTCAGGAGTTCTGGCTACCCACTCTCCTTCTCTGCCCGTTACAGCTCACAGACACTCCAATCTGCTCAGGTAATGACTGTAGGAAGCAGATTTCCTATCTCGGATCTGCTGCTGCTCTGAGTTTGCGGCAGACATTTTATAATCAGAGAGCCTGTCAAGGGAGACAAGAGCTTTTAGTAGAAAAGAGGAGTTAATTGCGTAACAAGGGATTTAAAATCTTTGCAAAGGGGGACAGTAAAATCAACTAGTATGGAGTTTAGCCACAGCTGCTCACATGGGGTTGAATAATCATTTGTCCTTAGCTATGCTGATATAATTAAACAGCACTCACTTGTGGATGATGTTTCAGTTTGCTGGTGATTTTGGAACATCAGCAAAAGTTTTGTTTCAAACTAACCAAATTTTTTTCTTTTCTATTTCAAGCATTACATTAAAAATAATTAGAGGTTTTATTTTAAAAAAAAAAAGTTGCTTCCGATTGACACAAACCCAATAATTTTTTTTATTTTTTATTTTTTTTTTTTAATGGGAAAATGGAACATTTTGATTTTGGAGGAATGTAGGGATACTACTTTGGGAGCTGTCAAAATAGACACAAAAGCTGCCATGTAGTCAGCATTTATTATCCCACTTTATTCTGCATGCACTCAGATACAAACCCAGCTGAGACCGTAACAGTCCATTTTCACAAAAAAGATTTAAGGCCAGTGTTTATTTTGCCTTTCACGCACTTTTCTAAAGGCATACTTATTAAGCAGAAATGTGAGAAACTACTTCTTGACATGAACCATCCACAGCTGGCTGGAGGAGTTGGACTTACTGCTACTCTTGCTCCAAACAGCTACTGGTTCCTCATGTTACAAGGATTACATTGTAGCATTTCTGCCATCATCTCCTACAGGGAGTAACTGGAGGCGGCTCTGTCTTCCCTAGTAGCATTAGGGAAACATAACCTGAGTATTGAGAACTGGCAGGCTGTTCCCTCTATTGATATATGGCAGATTCCACCTCAAGCAGACTGGGACTTCATCAATGCACAGAGCTGTAATTGCTTTGTCCCTTGGTGAAGCTCTGGGAAGCAGAGATTTACACACTGACTGAACTCAAACATTACATTACACCTGACTGTAACATTCTTGCAGTTTTATTTTACTTCCCCAAAGAGAAATTCAAGTAGAAATTACACGAATTCCAGTCTAAGACATGGGTTTGCAGGAGGTTATTCCTAGAGATGGCAAGCACAGGTCTCCAACCTAAGTCTAAAGAGAAAGGGCAATGGCTTGAAAGAGTTCACCTGAAATTTGGCACATAATGAGGAGAGATGAATTTCAGAAGTATTGAGTACTCACAGCTATTGCCCCTTATAGTACCATTCTGGTGTAAATGCAATAAGAATAACAAGGCAGGTGGAGAAATAGAGTACTTTAAGTACTCTAAGGAACTTTAAGGAAACAGAAAGATGCCTTAGCAAGTAAAATAATACAGGATGAGTTTTGAATTAGTTGTTGTTGGCATATGGGAAATTCAGGATAACAAAATTGTTTATTATAATTTGGTTGGTCTTCATAAACACCAACAATCGAACCAGCATTTGTCCATTCTTAAAGCTGAAACCCACCTTCATATAATCAGAATTGTGGGGGTTTTTTTGTCATGCTGATTTTTCAGAGAAACTGCTAATGAAAGGCAGAACAATTGGTTAAAGCTTCACCAGCAGATTTACAGCTACTATTGAAAATGAAACATTCTTTTTTGGAGCCACCAAAGCAGGATGGTCTGGGTGGGCCAGATCTTCCCTATGGCTCAATTCTTTCTGGCCAGTGACTGCTGAGGAATCATAGAAAGTCAGGGACTGGAAGATACCTCAAAAGATCATCTACTCCATCCCCCCCACCAGAGCAGGGTCACCTACAGCAGGTCACATAGGAATGCATCCAGGGGGGTTTTGAATGTCTGCAGGGAAGGAGACTCCATAGCTTCCCTGAGCAGCCTGTTCCAGTGCCCTGTCACTCTCACAGTGAAAAATTTCTTCCTTATATTTATACAAAACTGCCTATGCTCCGGTTTACACTATTGCCCCTTGCCCTATTACTGGTCACCCCTGAGAAAAGCTTGACTCTGTCCTCCTGGCACTCACCCCTTACATATTTATAAACATTAATGAGGTCATTCTCCCCTCATTCTCCTCTTCCCCAAGCTGAAGAGCCCCAGCTCTCTCAGCCTTTCCTCATAAGGGAGATGTTCCACTCCCTTAATCATCCTGGTTGCTCTGTGCTGGACTCTTTCAAGCAGTTCCCTGTCCTTCTTGAACTGAGGGGCCCAGAACTGGACACAATATTCCAGATGTGGCCTCACCAGGGCAGAGTAGAGGGGGAGAAGAACCCCTCTTGACCTACTAATCACCCCCCTTTTAATGCACCACATGATGCCATTGGCCTTCTTGGCCACAAGGGCACATTGTTGGCTCATGGTCATCCCTCCATCCACCAGCACCCCCAGGTCCTGTTCCCCTATGCTGCTCTCCAGCAGCTCAGTCCCCTGGTACCTGGAGCTGTCCGCATCAACCAAGGTAAACTCATCCTTTTCCCTGACTTCCTCAGCAGCCTTAGGGGCCTGGGGCTCCTGAGGACATCCTCCAGCTGTTTATACAGAGAGCCAAAGAAGTCCTTCAGCAATTCTGCCTTCTTTGTATCCTCTGTCACCTCATTCAGCATTGGGCCTACATTGCCTCTAGTGTTAGTTTTATTCCCTATGTATTTGAAGAAGCCCTTACTGTTGTCCTTAACCTTTTTCACAAGGTTTAATTCCAAGGAGGCTTTAGCTTTCCTAGTTGCCTCTCTGCATTCTTGGACAACAGTCTTATATACCCCCCAAGTGGCCACCCCCGTCCTTCCACAGTCTATAGGTTCTCTTCTTCCATTTGAGTTTACCTAGCAGTTCCCAGTTCAACCATACTGGTCTCCTCGTTCCCTTTTTTTATTTCCTTCCCATTGGGATGCATCAGTTGGGGATGCTCGGAAGTGGTCCTTGAATGTTAACCATCCCTCTGGCACTCCTTTACCTTCTAGTACCCTGTACCATAGCATTTCTATCAGCGATTTTTTGAAGAGGGCAAAGTTGGCCTTTCTGAAGCTCAGGGTTGTGATTCTACTTGGAATCCTGTTTCTATTACATAGGACCCTGAACTCCCCCATCTCACAGTCACTGCAGTGAAGGTTGCCCTCAACCTTCACTGCTTCAATCAGGCCCTCCTTGTTGGTTAGGACAAGATCCATCAATGCTCCACTCCTAGTTGTCTCCTCCACCATCATCAAGAAGTTATCATCAATGCACTGGAGAAACCTCCTGGACAGGAGAGCATGGATAATAGCTAGTGCAGTGTTCTCTATCCCAAGAGCTGAGTGCCACTCATGCTTTTTGGACACATCCAAGCTCCTACCACCATAAATCCCTCTTGCTAACACCTCCGTGTGATCTGTAAAGGTGGGCCTGAAACTGCCATCTTACCCTGCACTAGTAAGAAGAAGAAGCAGCAAGTGACTCAGATTGTAAACCAAATTATGCCCAGTCAGAGGCAGAAAAACTTTACTGATGAGTTAAGAGCTCATTTCTTACCTTGTGGTTTGGGGGCTTGTCTGCCAAAAGGAAGATATTGGAGCTAGACAGCTTCCAATTCAAACACATTCAGCAACACCTCTGTTTGTCACAGACAGGCATCCCTTTGACTGATACATTTGCTTTTGCCCCATTCTTATTTGTTGAAGATTAACTCTTTGTAAATAATTTAAGTGCATCCCAGAATGTTACCATGACAAGGTCTTCCTCCCATCAGTATTCTCCAAGAGGAAGCATACTTGTTTCCTCCTGTAATGTACTAACTTTTTCATTGCTTCTTTATGCTCACTTCTCACCAATCTAAATAATGGATCAATTGAGGTTTTATTCTTTGCTTTAATTAGGTCTTGAAATTTGAGAGTAATTCACTGTAATTACTTCATTAAACGTGAACTGAAAAGAAAAAAAAACCTCCAAAACAAAGTTGTTCTTGCGCTCATCTATCAGCTTTTTTATAATACATAAAGGCAAACTCAAAATCTTAAATGGATATGGAGTTTTCCTCTCAGTTGCAAGTATAAGAAAATACTGACAGCCTGGGCTCACTGTTTCAAACCAGCAGAAAGAGAACAAGAGGGCAAAATACAGCTATGGACCAACTCAGTCAGACAGTCTTTGAGGCCTTGGGATACTAACAGTGCTACTACACACACACCTGACTTACTTATGCTCTTGATGCTGTATTTCAAATCAAAAAAAATAAGTTATGGAGGTGTCTAAGTTACACTTTCCTTGAGTATGAACAAGATGGCATAAATCTGCATCACACTTGCTACAAACTCCCCATCACACAGAGGGTAATTCCTCACTGACTGCCCAGATTTTTTACCCCTTCTTGATAAGCTGGAAACTGTATGATACCCGAGGCAAAATAAAGCATCAAATCATGAAGCTTGTATTCACAGGGAGGTTAAAGGGAAAAAGAGGGTGCAGGAAGGTGGGCAACAGTCTGAAACCCCAGCAACAGCTCCTGCCAGCTTGGGAAGTCAATGGTCAAAATTTGATAAAGTTAGCAGAAGTTAAAATACGCCATTGTGAGGTCCCAAATAGAGAAAAGCTGTTTCGTCACACTTTGTTAAATACTCCTTGAATTTTATTTTACTGGGGGTAGGGAGGATGGTAAAGAATGGATGATGGAGGGATAGATTTAGGGGTTTTTTTCTGTACTAAAATTTGACTCGGAATCTAAAATGGAAGGCTTTAAAATCTCAGTATTTCTAACGATTAAAAAAAAACCCACAAAAATAAATAAATTAAAAAACCTCACAAAAAATACCCCCAAAAAACAAATGTGCATCTTCAGGATACTGCCACAACACATTCTGTATAAAAGAAGGCAAGAGCATGAAAAGGAAGAGTACTGCTATGCAGTACACTTTGAAACCATAAAAATCCTACTCACAGTTGTTCCTTCTCCCTGCTCCCTTGAGATTTCATACTTGGGTAACAACGGAGATGCCACCAGGATGCAACATACATCTAATACAAGCAGGTTATTTTAGTTACAGATTTGTAAGCTCCTAGCAGTAAAAAAACTTTGCTTGAAGATTGTTTTAAGCACTTATGCCAAACCAGCAAGAAGCAAGAATAATTGCAGTCTGTAAAGTCAACAGATCCATGGAGAAGTCCAAGAGGACTCCACAATGCTCTAAATCTCAGGGTACAGATCTTAAAGTTATATTGTGCAATAATCATAACAACAGAGCAAGGTGTTCTATCTGTGATTTGATAAAATGTCCCACCTCCCACTTCTTATAAATCCAGTAGTGTTAGGTCAAAAGGTCCTACTAGCTCCTGGTCTGTCTCTGACACTGGCCAGAAGCAAATGCCCTATGAAAAGGCTATAAAAATCATGTAAAAAATATAGCAATGTTTATTCCTAGTATATTCTCCCAGAATACAGCAATGTACAACTTTGGGACTTCCCAAGCCAATGTTTACATACATATCTGAGTTAAATAGCCCTCGATGGACTATTCTATGCACTCTCTAATCCTTTTTTGCACCCATTCATACTTCTAGCCTCCCAGACACCCTGTGGTGACAATTTCCCTACTTATTTTTATAGAGAATGTATAATACAATGTGAATATTGCAACTAAATGAAGGCTAAAGGGGAAAATTATAAGACTACAAGCATGATGAAAGAGAGAAGAGGAGGAAATACTTTGCATGATTAAAGGGCATATGATAAGGAGTGACAGGCTGAAATTATATTCAGCTTGAAGAACAGAAGAGATCTCAGTCTATCTGGTAGTTATGCATGCTCCCAGTGCATTTGTTGATAACTCCACCTTAAAATGGAGAGAATAATTTCTCTGGGAGCAATACCTGGGGGCATCCTATTCTGGAAAGAACAGCACACAGTCTGGATATAACAGCTACTTTTCAAGCTTAGCATAAATTTTTACAAGTTTAAAACCAATTTGCTGAAAGGAGGAAAGTTTTCTAAGGGGAAGTCTTGGACAGAAATCCTATCTGCTGCCATGGAGCAGGAAGAAAGCCATTATATTTAATGTTGTGGCAGGGTTGCAGGCTGGGAAGGGCTGTCTCTGTCCTTACAGAGAAGAGGCGTATGGTACTGATTGTTGTGGGATGAACGATGCCAATAGCTCTTCGCAAGGCTGCATTCGATGCTGTTTTTCTTAATATGTTCGCTTCGCTCTGTTGCTTGGCTGGTAAATTTTTGTTAGTCGAACAGGCCAAGAGGGAGCTGGATTAGTACAGAGGGAGGACTGATGTGACTACCATGATTGTCACCAGAAACATGCATCTGCATATGTGTGCTTTCACATGCACAGAAATTCAAAGTGCATAAATCCCTTGGGCATCCAGCTATTAAGCAAGGAGAAGAAAATTTGGAGGAATAAATTTTAGATTACTGTTGATAGAAGGGCTCTTCATCTGTCTCTGGAAAATGCCACATTAAAAAGGAAAACACCAAAAAACAAAAAACAACAACAAAAAAACCCCAAGCCACACAACAGCAAAAGAAAAGCCAAACCAAACTAAACCAAACAAACAGAAGAAAAGGAAAAAAAAACCCCACCGAGACCCAGACCTCAGTGTCTTTAAAATCTTAGTATTGCAGCCAATGAACTTTTGGCATTTTTCACAGCTTCTGTATCTTCTGAAAACCATGTCTGCCCCACAGATAGTGATGGTGACAGATGTTCCCAAAGCTTTCACAGTCTTTATGAACACGGATCCCCTCCTGGAGGTACTGTGACCTAGAGATGACAGGTTAAGTTTTTCTCAATGCCCCATTCAGCCCCTGGCCTCTCTACAGTAGTCTGCCAATAAAAGTGGTCAATTTGAAACGCTGAGTTTTCTGCAGAAGTGGATGGAATCAACAAACTAATTTTTTTTATAGGTTGCTGCATGGTAGCAGTTTCCACAATCTCTGAGCTGGGCTGGATTCAAACTGGCAAGCTATACTGCTACACAGTGGCTTTCCACTTCACCCTTGAAAGCAAAACTATCTAAAGTGGTCCTCCCTAAATCAAAGTTTGCTTCTCTTCTCCTCCCCTTTTCCACCATATTTCAGTTCTGAGCATGACATCTGGCATGACACATGGGGCACCTGCAATCTAGAGAACTCATCCATCTTTGTAAGTGAAGGACATCCATATATTTTAACAAAGCCTAAGAAAGACTTGCAGCAGGAGAATCCAGTAACCTGGACAGGTACTCTGCACATGACAGCACCTGCACTACCTCAGTCAATGGAAAAAAACCAAAACAAAACAGAACAAAAAAACCCAACACTGAAGTGGTCTTGAGGGCACTGACATGGGTAGCAAAGGCAAATATTTCTGGGAGAGGAGCCTATCACGGTGTTTTATTCTTCTTCTTCCCCCCATCCTTCCTGGTACCACCACAACTGCAGTGATTCACAGTTCTGCCTTCATTCATGGGAGGCAAATGTTCATACACTGGGCAAGGTGAGCTTGTGTGATCTTTATACTGCCTTTTCAAAGCTGTTCTGCACAGGGCTCAGTAAACATGCCTGGAAGTCATGTCTTCTGAAGCTTTGTGGTGGCTCTCTGCTTTATTTGTCATCTCCCTTTGTCATGCATGCCCCAGATCCACCTGCAATGCCAAGTCCTTGCTCTGCTGCCTCACTGAGAACCTTGTCCCACTTGGTGCTGCTACAGGATGCTCTTCCAAAGACATCTCTTCCTCTGCGGTTACACACTGAAACTCTAGAAGGACAAGGAAGGCTTAAAGCCCAAGAAAGCTGAAAATGGTGAATTTTGCTGTTGAACAAATAAAGCACATGGGCAAATACCACTGTCTTTTTTGAAACATACAGAAGTCTGACTGAGCATAAAGAATTGCCAACCCAGAACAAGTGTCGTGAGTCTATTTCCAGCTGAACATCAACACACAGAACTTATGGCTCCAGAGAGCAGCTGCCAAGGGAATTCTACTGGCTCCCTCTCTTTATATTCAAAACCAGAAAAAACAAGGGTACGTTCTTCTTGAAACAAACCCTCTCTGGCCAAGACATGACAAGAAAAGGATGAGTTAATAATTCAGCGGTCAGTAAACTTGAAAGTGTTGTTTCTTTGCAAGGGACCACCTTTTGAAATTCCTCTGAAACTCTTAAGATTCTGTGGCTATGGGAGCCATTTGGACAGGAGTAAAAACTATTTACGTAACATACACTCCAGGCTTGCATCCAAAATGCTGGCCTTTGATCAGAAAAAGACATTATCCAAAGCCAACCTTACAAACACCAGCAAGAGTGCCAGAGTGGCCAGATGGTGCTTGGGTACCACTGCAGCCCCCTGGACCGATTCCCTTGCAAACACTGGCAACTGTGATAGGCAACGATGCACCCTCCCTCTCCATTGCTCCCTTCATAAACCCAGCAAGGTATGCCAACTTTCCTCAACAGCATCAGGCACTGCTGCATCTCCCTGCTGCTCCTCTCACAAGCAAGACAGAGATGCCAGGGGGCCCTCACAGTATCAAAGATTTCTGTATCTTCCAAACTGCTTCCCTCTCAAAGTGCTGGCAAAAGTGCTACAACAGCATCACCAGTGATGCACTAGCCCTTACCCTTCCCATTGCAAGCACCAGCAGCGATGCCAAGGTAGTTAAATTGTGCCATACATTGATACGGACCCTTTGGAATAAATGGACCCTCTTGCAAGAAATAGCAAAAAGACCCAACTGCCCAGATGCTCTAATAACTTTCCCTTGATCTTTATGGCTCGCAAACACTGGCAAAGATACCAAACTGCTCAGAACAACCTTACATTTCTTTGAGAGACTCCCTAATATGAAGAAAAAGAACACTTCAGTGCTACTGGCAGGTAATGACTCGATCATATGTATTTCATAGTTATCTAGAAGATTATAAACAACTACTCTTACAATAACTACCACCACTCCTGTCTTCACCACTGGCAGAGCTGCCCTAAGGGAAACCCCAGATGTATACAGGCAGCACCTTTAAAGGCTATGACACTAACCAAAGCTGCTAAATTGAGCTTCTCCTGCCTATTCACTGTGATGGGTTTCAGTTGCACAGTGCATCCACTAGGCAGCCATTAATGGCAAATGCCCAGTATAGGTTGAGCCTAAGAGTTTGGTACACGTATAAAAAAGGAGAAAGAAATCATGCCCTAAGTGCTGTCTTAGAGAGGTTATAATAATTTAAAACTAATCCTGTCCTCTCCCTCTTCCTGTCATTGCTGTAAATTCTGCATGGCCACACAAACCAAAATCTTTAGTATTAGACAAGGAGTAGAGAAGCAGATTTCTTCTAGTTATGTCACCTGAGAGCATTGTCCCCCTTTTCCTTCACAGATACCACTTGGCCTCTTTGGCCAGCTAGAAATGTCTGCTGCTTCTGCTTGTAAAGAAAACACTGACAGAAGATGAAAGGCTGCTTCTGTGCTCTAAATGCCTCATACTTTGATTAAAAATGTTTTTGTCAATTAGAGATTGATTTTTGCTGTTCATTAAAATGATGGGTGTTGATGCTGACGGAGGTGATATTTTACGCTGTGGTGGCCTGTTGTATATATGGGTAAGAGAAGCCAGAGGCTCCAGTTTGCTAGGACTGAGTTGATGACCAGCACTGGGATAAAATAGGCATGTCAGAGGATAGATAAATGACTGCCACAGTCCCTAGGGAGGAGCAGGGAAAGCTCTCATGGCAGAGTTTTTGCAGTCAGACCTTACCATTTTAAATTCCTGAAAGTACAGTGGCTTCTGAAGATGGATTTAAAGCAGAGCTGGGGATGTGGGTTTTTTTTTTCTGGGAGGCTTGCACAGTGGGAATGGAGATATAGATTGCACAGATGCCACAAGCTCATAAGTTTTCACCTGCAGGCCATGCAAAATTCCCTGAACTCAAGACGAGCTTCGACTTGGGGAACTTGTATCAATTCCTGCCCTGACACTGCCATCAAAAGGCCATTCCCTGAGAGGAAGGAAGGGCTGTCCTTAAGCTGCATGGGATAGGTCCAACCTAAGATATGTTTTCCATGAGAAAATCCAAGAGCTTCAAATGCATAATCAAGGGCTGGAACACAGCTTTCCAAAAATTAACCTACTTCCAGTATTCACTTTCTGCCAGGCAGGGGCTACACATTACTTGCATTGCTACCATTGAGGGTAAGTAAGGGAGTTCTAGAAACTTCTGTCTTTTCCAACACTGTACCTATCTTGCCTTTGCCATTATTAGCCCACACTGTGTGGAGGAGAAAAATTAGGAGTCACTGCATAAATGCTCCGACATGAAATAATAGAGGAGTCAGACTACTGGAAGTGGTGGAGCACACACAAATACGGCATTTCCCTGGGGCTGGATCTACCCAGAACTACCAATATCTGCAGAAGAGAGTTTGGGCACTTGCAAATCTTTTGATCTATCCCCCTTGCAACCCAGCAAGGGTTTTTTTACAGATTTTTGCAACCTATTGTACATCCATCCCTGCTTTTGCATTGTCATGGAAAATGAAATGTGTTTCTTTGCTCCAGAGGAGAGTCCTGATGCAGGAGGCATTCAAGGGCACATTTCAGTGGCCTGACAACAGTCCCCATACAAAGTATCCCAGCATCTCCAAAAGCATCATGTGGGACAGCAGACCCGAGAGAGCAGCTTCACTGTCTGCTGAGGTGATGGCAGAGGGGTTCAGGTGTGCAAAGCAGGACCATTATGATTCCATTAAAAGGCCGAACAGGGCCCTTCGTGCCCTGCTGTCTTCAGAAGGGGTGCAGGGCAGCTGCATGGCTCTCCATCCTCTGCAAAAAAATAACCTGCCCCCTTCCACCGTTCTAAACTATTATCTGTAGGTCCCAAACTCCCTCGAGTTTCGGTTTCAGACACAAACTGTCTACGTGTGTGTATGAAAACACACACACACACTATATTTATATGCTGATGAGATCATTAAATTTATCAGCTTTCCGATTCACTCGAGGTTCCTTACAGAGCTGCAGCTCTGCTCCTTTCATCTGCAAATGGAAAGGAAACAGCCTTTACCCCTTCCACGAAATTAAAGCGAAATGGGTCCCACTTTATTTTAAGTGCCCATTAACTAAAGCGTAACTGAAACCAAGTTACAATATGCGCCTCAGGGGCATATACATAGGACACAGGCACAGACACACACACAGCAAATGGCGGCAGGCACAAAAATCAGGCCTTGTATAAACATCAAAGCACTTCATAAGAGCAGGGAGAGTTAAAAGCCTATTTTACACCCAGAAACGGGGAGAGATGCAAGTCCAAGAGCTCTCCAGTCCTTTTGAAAGAATCATTTAAGTCTTATTAAAATATTACCTGCTCCTTTTTTTTTTTCTTTTCTTTTTTTTTCCTTTTACTGGATTTAAACTCTTAATTCATCTTCTGTAATTTTTTCTGCACTTGGCTATTGTAAGTGGGAAAAAGACTCAATACGGTTAGTAAAAGGATCTAATTGGTAACTTAATTTCAGAAGCCCCCTCTCCCTCCTCCTCCTCATTCCTTACAGGTTGGGTCACCGCAGCTTTCTTAATCTTCAGAGATTATTCTTCTGCGGTTTGATGAGGCTTCACTAGACTCTTAAATCTTTTCATTTCACCTCATTTAAATATTTTGGCCAATTGCTGAAGTTAATGATGATGAATAGGATTAAGATTAAAGGCTTAAAAAGGTTAGGAGGAGGAAAAAATATATTTCATTTCCAGCAATGCATATTGAAGTCTCTTTTACTCTGTGTTGCACTCTGTTAGGGCTGTAGCTCGTAGCTCTTGGTGGGCTCTGATGTGACTGCATGTCTGTCACTCTGCAACCTCCCTCTTTGGCACTGAGCTCAGCAGAAAAAGATCAGGACCTTTGCATTCTCTTTGCCTGTGCTCTCACTTGGTCTCTGTGCTGTCTGCCTCTGCTTTTGCTCTGCCCGTGCTCCACCTACTTATTCTCAACTCACAGATGTTGAGTATAACCTTTCAAAGATATCATGCTTAAAAAAAAAAAAATAAACAAACAAACAAAAAAAAACTTAGCCTCATTATTTTGCAAAGATTTAGAAGACAATCACCCTGAAACCATTGTCTGTGCACATACAACACTTTGCTGAAGAAAGAACTCTTCTCCCTTATTCTTTTTCATTTCTTTCCATCCACTCATTTCCTCTGGTAGAAAGCTGAAAAACCATCATTACAGCCTTTGAAGCCACAGAAGTCAAACCGAACTGGAAATCCAGCTGTAACTAAATAAATCCTATTCCCCCATCAATCTTTTTCTTAAAGCAATGAAGATAATTTCACAAAAATTGCAATGCTAGGAAGCCTTAGGTTGATTTCAACAGATTTGAATCCCTCCCAGTCCTGTTTCAGAATCAGTAATGGAGAGAGCTCATGGAGTGGCTTGGATGGATAATACACGTTGCCAAATGCAGCCTGGCAATTCTGTCTCAAACCTAGCTTTTCTAGGTAAACTGTGAGTTGTTGGTACTACCCCCTGCCAAATCTCTCCTCTGTTATGGCTGAGCAGGGAGAAGGTGAGTGAGAAGGCAGCTGTTGGCTCCTGAGACATGCCCAGACTAGGTCAGTTTGCCTGTGCTGTACAAGACCTCTGCTCTGGCAGGGCATTTCCCATGCTTATCTAGACACAAATCTTTAGTCCTCAGTGTTGTAAAATCTAGATTTTCTTCAATGCAAGCTTTTGTAATAGCGGAGGTGGGGTGATAAATACACTTTCTAGATTTCAGTGAGAAAACTTCGTAAGAGGGAAAATATATATAATGCTAAGAATTAAAAATGGTTTACTGTGGAGAATGACATGAGCTCTGGGTCTGATGGAGATTTCTGACATATTGAACAAACTCTACTAAAGCTCTAATCTTAAATATTTACATCTATATTTAACCAGAGTTTGAGTTAAGACTTGGTTGGGACAGAGTTTGCATTGAGGCATTGAGGACCTTTAACGCTGGAATAAGGTGCTCAGCCCTGAAGTCAGTCTGAGCTTAATAAAAGATGAACAAGGAGGGGGGTGAGACCCAAATGAAGGGAGCTGAATGAAAGTCAACATTTGGTGTTGCCCTTGGAAAAGCACCAACAAGTCCACAAAAGAAGCATCTCTGCTAACAAAAGTCTATGGATCAAGTAAGACTGATGCCAAACTTCAATAAGAAAAGCCAAGAGGATGTACACAAGGGCCAGTACAAGGATTTTTCACTCCAGACTGAGGGAAATATGTACAGTGAACAGGTCTATTTCACCTCTGTGCTAACACCTCTGTGCTTGGGCCAGCATGAGGAGAAGACCTGGAGTGGAAGTCCCACATGTGTTCACAATTCAGGGGGATGTGGCATTAGTAATGGAAGGGCAGAGCTTGCCTCCTGGAGGACAGCCCAAGCAGGGATGCCATTCCTTAAGTAAGAGGTGACATTTCCGCAACTTATTGCTGAAGTGAGAGACTTTTTTGGAAAATCCTAGACACTGTACAGTCTTTGTCCTGGCACAACTGAAAGGTGACTCTCCCAGCAGAGGTTGCATATCTTAAACATGTCCAGAAACATGTTCAGTTCTTTACACTTCTTAGAAGTCTCGGTAACACCTTCTGTAACTGCAGGGTGGGAAAATCCTAGTGTGCTCCACAAATTCAAAATCAAGTGTATGACTGACATAATGAGACAGAGACTGCCAGATATAAGCTGAGGGCAAAGAATCAAGTGGTTGTTCATCAGCAGACTGCAGAGCAGTCAGATAACCTTGTGGGACTTCACTTATCCACAGAGGTAGATTTTGAGGGGCATATGGACTAAGGGGATTGTTGCTACTTAAAACTATTCCTTAGAAGTCCTCTCCACTGCCAATTGGAGAGGCTGCTGGAAAAACAGCTGCCTTAGGAATGGGGAGTGTCTGTCCTACGGTGAAGCTGGCAATCTCTTTTCAAAATGGGTTATGGAGGCTTCATTTGAAGCAATGAGTGAAAGAAAGGAAAAAGAAAAATGTGGTTTTCATTTTTTTCTTCTTCAAGATTGAAATTTTCTTCTTTTTTCAAAAAACTAAACCAAATATCATAATTTGGAAACTAACAACAGGATCCAAGTATTGTTTAAAAAAAATAAAAGAGAAACAAGGTTTAATAAAGATCTAATAGATTATATTTTTTTTTCTCATTTCTTGTTTCTAGAATTCAAGCCTTGAAAATCTTCATTGTAGTAGAAATGAAAAAGGACCTAAGGATATTGCTCCAGGACTCAGGAACTTCAAAAGAACTATATAAAGAAACATCAAAGACAGGTGTGTGCATGCATGTGCCACCCATGTGTCTGTGCGTGTCTCTCCCCCATCTCAGGGGCACAGCCACAGCCAGATCTCCTGCCTCAATTGTGTAATGAGTTACCATTCCCTCTGAGCTCACTTTTCTTCAGCTTTGGCAAAACAATCATGTAATTGAGGCTGGGGCTTCAGCTGCTGGAAGCTTGTTCAATTTTCTGAGAGCTCTAGGGATACTCTCGACCTAAGCTGCCACTTTCACCAAGCATCCCCTTTATTAATTCATCTTTTTAGAAAATAACTGTTCATAAAGAAATGCTGAAGTCAGGAAAAAAAAAAAACCAAAAAAACATTTCTCCCTCACATGTGCAAAAAATCTAAAATTTCAGAACTGTTTCATACCTAAACACAGGTACCTGATGAAGGTCCATAGGAAATTTATAAGAGAGGCCAATTCCAGGAGAAGAGGTGGTTCTCATGCCTGTGCAGGTATGGGAAAGCCAAATCTGCATCCCTGCTCTGACTGTGGCAGCACAGGATCTGAACAGCATGTCCCACATGTAAGGTAGGCACTAGCTGCTTAATATGTGATATTCCCAAAAGACAGAATGAAAAATTTTCTAGCTGATGGCATGCTTACATAGATAGTCTCCATTTTAATAAATGAACATTTCCCAATTAAACTAAAACCAAAGTCACCAACTAACCCCATCACTTTCAGCCAGCTCTTCAAAGAAAAAAAAACCCACAAACTTGTTATTGCCCAAGTACTAATAACAATGATGCAAAAGCTCATATTGGTAAAAACTGAAAAAAAGACTGTCTGAGCAGAAGCTGCCCATAGATCTGTCTTCGCATGGCCTTATCACTGAGCTATGCCTGCTCATGACCTTTAGTTCTTCTGGTTGTGATTAATGAAAAGCCATTCACTGGGTAAACCTCACTTCAGTGGAGACTCTTTTGACAGCTATTAAAGCCTATGTATTTTTTTATTTTATCGCTCATTTTTCACAGAGCTGTGCACACAGAAGTGGAGTGGCAGCTATGAATTTGGCAATCATCAAGACTTGGCATTGATCAAGGTGAGTATTTTCATTCAAGCATTCTTAAGACTCTTGTCAGTGCATGGCTGCTTCCTTGCAGGCTCTCAATAATCTCAGTGACTTCTTTTGAATGAGATAAAAGTAGCCTTTATTGATAAAGACTACTGAAAACAAAACAGTAGGTTTTGCCCAGATAATTAGGTCAGTCCAATAGTTGGGTTTATAATAACAACATGGAGACTACTCTATGCCAGCCTGATAGAGCCATTATTGCATCAGAGAACAAGAATGGATCGAGTGATGAGGAAGAAGTTCAAAGGCAGAAGTGGACAGAATAAGCAGAAAGCATCCCCAGCTTTAAACCCTAGGCATAGAGATTTACAGGGAACAACCTGAAGGGTAAGATTCACGTTATTTCCATTAGCTGAGACAGTCTTCCAGCCCCAGTATATCTATCCTATAGTAAGGACATTGTAAGTAGACAAGTGAAAAGAATTAAGATGGTGTTGAGCTCTGCATAAAGATGTAGGTGGGGGCCCACAATTGGAAATTCAGAGCTATGCTACGTGCTATCACTTAGAACCAAAGTTCTAGTTGGATCATGTTCGACGGAAAGGTCAATCCCAAAGTCACATCTGGCTTCAGAGCCAAAGAAACCCCAAGAGTGGATACGCTGAGTCCCAGCTCTAAAGTCAATGTTAGGAATGCAAATAAGAAAAGTACTCCTAAAAGGCACATTTGGAGAATGGCCAAAGCAAAAGAGTCTGAGTTCCTTCAGCCCACCATGCTATAAATCAGTCATGTTGCTGAAAAATGGCAGTACCAGCGGGATATGGGCCCAGGTGGGGCAACAATGGGAATGTTCAGGATACTCTCAGTTAAGCTCACATACCTCCTAGCAACCCTGGAGTCTGCAAGTTAAAGGACAAAAACGATCCCTAGCAGAAGCAGGAAGGATTTCACAGGTGTCAGTGAAGTAATGCTCCCTGTGCTCGCACTGAATTTCTCCCTGAGCATAAGAACTTTGAGACTAATTTTGAAATGGCTCATGGGATGAATGTTGTCTCTCTCTCTCTTTTTTTTTTTTTTCCCATAGAAATTATCTGGAAATGGTGGGTTGCTAGTTTAGTTTTATGAGCTACTGAAACTATTCTTTGAATAACAATTGGCCTGAAGTTCATCTGCTGTAAGAGTTCAGTATTCAGCATTCAGCTCAGGGCAACAGCAGATCAGCTCTGGAAGGGGAGGGCTTGAGGGGAATGACTCCCTCTAGAGTCACTGCCACACCACATGTGGCAAACCAAGTTTAAAATAGCTGCAGACAGAAAGGAGATATGTCATTTGGAAATTACTTGTGTGCTGTTTGAAGCAGCCGTTAACTGTGCAGCAAACAGACTTCTGCAAATAGAATTGCTGTGTGCAACACAGCCTGGGACTAATGTAGCCTCCTGTTTCCGATTACTGGGACAAGCTCTGAAGGCTGCCATCTACAGAAACTAATACCGAGGACTAGGGAACGGTGAAAGTTTTATGGGAGGCAGGGTGACAGAAGCCAGTCTGGATGATTAAAATTAAATCTCCAAAAGGAATTGATTGTCTCCCCTTGATGCAGAGCGCTAACTCTAATAAGATCTTTCATCATAAAGGAGGCTTCTGTGAGCCTGGCGCTGGAGGAGAAAGTAATACGGTGAATTTTTAACCATGAGAGTGTGAATTTAAATAAAACTGGATGTGCATTTGCCTAGCTTTCAGGCAGCGACCAAAAAGAAGGGGAAAAGAAATCTCAGCTGATAATACAGCTTATTGGAATGGTTTCACACGGTAAGTTAAACCAGACAAAAACAATGCTGAGATGCAATGAGTCTGTTTTGCTTTGATTTCCTTCTAAATTACCCATTCAGTTCCATTAAAAGTGGAAATTTCAGCCTACACTGGACAAATATTCTCATTGCCAACCGAAAAAGGAACTCAGTTCAGCCAAGCATATATTCCATCCAAGTATATATTCTTTTAAAATGGTGCAACTGGCTAAAAGGCTCAGCCATGGCTCTCTCCTTTTCCTGCTCCGTGGGGAAGTCACTCTTTCTCCCCTACAGACATAAAGATATTTCCTCCTGCTTTCATTCTCATACCTCTCCCAAGGCTAGCAGCACTGGACTCAGGCTCTCTGGATAGGCAGAATATTAGCAGCTCAGTCCACTGCCAGCAAGGTGAATACCCTTAGGAGGTGTATTGCTGGAGGTACTGCCTTTTACATTTGCAGCAATAAGAGTAGCTCTGTGAAGCTAGCCTCCCTGGTCTTTTCTTACAAGTTGCTGCTGTGAAAGGTTTTGCTTTGGGCCAAATGAAATAACTCGTGTCAAGTGAAATGAAGTTTTCCATCTTTTTTTTTTTTTTTTTCCCCTCCTATGAAAAAGGAGAGGAACCGAACCAGAGCCAAACTAACCAACACAAAGTGCAAGTCAACTTTTCTGTCTCCCAGTATTCTGGTTTAGAAGCTGAAGAGAAAAATGTCATCACAGTCTTAACCCTAACTAGAGAAGTTCATTAAGGAACCAGTGTCAGTTTGCACACTGTATAGGCGTTAACTTCAACCACACACATTTTAATTTGAGTGATTATGTTTCTTTGCCTAATTCCCACAAGTTTAATCTGGATACTTTCTGTCATCACTTCTTGTACCCAGCAGTTGTAAAATATTATCATGTACTATTAAACAGCTGCTGCCTTCCACAGGTGGCTGCCTTTCAGAATGAGGTGAGGGTGTCTCCTGGATTGTACAGAGGAGTTGTGAGGTTTAATTCATTCATTTTTGTGAACAGCTCCAAAACCTTCATTTTAAACCTGCTGTATTCTTTGCAGGCTACATTTCCCAGTAGAAAAGAGTGCAAAGTAAAATGGCAGCTTGAATGGAGGGACTGGGCACATGGGCAGCTAGACTGATCGTAAGAGATGCTCCCATATAATGTACTGGCAAGCTCTGCTACACTGCATGTTGTGTATATTCATTTTTAAAATACATACTATGCATACTATACATACATTTCAACACAAACATAGATCATGTTTCCAGAAATTCAGTACTGTAGTCTAATACCTTTGACCCATGTGTATTCTCTTCAGCTTCAGAGGTACTATTAGCACAAGAAAATATTCAGAGTTGGACACCTCTGGAGATTTTGTCTACAGTAAATATGAAATAAGAGCTATGTGTGGGATTCATTCAGTTCGTGGGCATGTCTTTTTTTTTCCGCCATTGTTCAATACCACTACACCACAAACACATTCCAGGTATAGAGTGAAACTTGTTCGATATAACTGTGGTTTTGAATCAACAAACTCATGTCCTGACCTGGATTTACTGCTGTCTTGTAAGTTGAGTACAGGAGTACTCTTTCTGCTGGGTTTAACCATTCAGCTGATCAAGCAGATTGTCCCCTTGCTTAAAAGAGTAAAGCAGAAAAGGTTCAATTTCTTTTGTTCAGACTTTGCCCACAAACCCGAACTATCACGTATCAAGTCATTTCGGTGCTGCTTTCCATCCTCATCCATAAAATATGTAAGACAATGTAAAAACTCAAACCTCAAACACAGTTTTTCTCTGTGATATAACGAAAGGATGAGGAGAACAAGCCTTGGGATCCTGGGAAGAACAGAAGCAGGCAGGGAGGGAGAGGAAGGCAGAGAAGAAAAGGAGGCGGAGAGAGGCAGGCAGCTCTCCCCTACATACTCCTAGACTTTAAAAACAGACATTTTGTGAAAAATGTATCCTTGTATCCCCACAATATAGTAACTGATCTCAATATTTCTTACAAGAGCCCTCCCAGAAGCACTCAGAGTACGAGCTATTTACAGGAGAGTTAGATTCCAGTGAACTGTCACAAATGTTGATCCATCACCACAATCCAGGATACTTCCCTTTTAGTCTGGATAACATTTACTAGTTAGAAAGGCACATGAATGCACAACTGTGCAGCGAGGTCTGCCTGCTCGTGTTCCTCAGGCACCTAGGGATGAACCTCTGTGCTTAAATTAGAACTTCATGTTACAGTCTTGCTCTTTTTCACATGCGGAAAATTCTGGATAGTCCGCTCAGGCCCCAGACTATATCCCATCAGCTGCCTGCTTTTCCTGTCCCAAGAAAGAAATGTAGTTACTTCACAGTTAGTTTGGGTAACAACAGAAATCAATTAGATAACTGAGTCGTGGACTTTCTATAAAAGCATCAGGGAAGTACATAATACACTACACAGAGGGTGGGCAGGAATCAAAGCCTTAGCAAGGCAAGAGGAAAGGAGGAAGAGAAGGTCAGGCAACAGAAATAGGAAAATGTTGTGTATGGGCCCATAAAGTGACAGTTCAAGCACTGCAAGCACAGACCCAGAGGTCAAGGCAAGGCTTTGGAAAAGGAAGACTTCGAGAAGGACACGAGCCTAAAACAAAACTGGTTTTGGTCAGGCAACTGGAGGTAGAACTGAACTTCTCCATGTAACAGAGCCCAGCTCTACACTCCAGCGTCTGTGCTGAGGATATCCTTGGCCTGGAGGGTAAGAGACCTTGACCTTAGAAACAAATTGTTTTGGTTTTGGTTTGGTTTGGCTTTTTTTAAGGAGTGTGAGAAGGGGACAGGTTTTGTTTTGTTTGGTTGTTTTTTTAACATTTCTACAGCAACCACAGCCAGAACAGCAGAGCACTGAGGGAACAGGGCATGATGTATGAGCTGAAGTATGACAGAGTCTCTGACCTTCCCCTCTACTGCTCTGATACCCTTGGCCTGCACCACCCCAGCTCTGCCAGGCTTTTCACTCTCTGGGGCTGTGGAGACAGACCTCACAATCCAATGAGTCTCTATTTCACTCTTGTGAGAGCACGTCTGGAATACTGCATACAGCTTTGGAGCTTCCAGCACAGGAAAGGTACAAACCTGTTGAAGAGGGTCCAAAGGAGGGCCGCAAAGATGATCAATGGGATGGAGCACCTCTGCTATGAAAACAGTTATGTCTTCTATGAGAGAGTTGGGGCTATTCAGCCTGGAGAAAAGAAAGCTCTGGGGAAAGCTTATAGTGGACTTCCGGTACCTGAAAGGTCCTCCAGGAAAGCTGGGGAGGGTAGTGACAGGACAAGCGGTAATAGTTTTAAACTGAAAGAGGGTAGATTTAGGTTAGATATTAGGAAAAAATTCTTCACAATGAGGGCTGTAAGACACTGGAATCAGTTGCCTAGGAAGGTTGCTGATGCCCCCTCCCTGGAAGTGTTCAAGGCCAGGCTGGATGAAGCCTTGTGCAACCTGTTCTAGTGGGAGGTTTCCCTGCCCATGCAGGGGGTTGGATCTTGATGATCTTTAAGGTCCCTTTCCAACCCTAATCATTCTATGGTTCTACGATTCTATAATTCTATGAATCAGTATGGATGCACCTGTAATACACAATGCTGAAGGAGATAGGCAATACTGACAGGAGACAGCAACAGGATTCCAGCTCATGGTTGCCTGCTGCAGGTGTGCAGAACAAAAGAAAAGAAGGACCACACATCTTTAGCAGAGGGGCAACGTTGCAGGTAAGCTACACGCACATCCTCACTCAGCAAGTGAAGGGACATGTATACACCAATGCAAGGTGAACCACCAAAGCAAGGTGAAGGGACACAGGGTTTCATCCTCTTGATTCATGGTCCCTTCTTGGGCTTGGTTAGGGGACCACAAACTGACTGCACCGGAACAGTGTGGGGTTCCTGCTCCCTGGCATCACATTGGCACTTTTCAGACTTTGTCCTCTTGGTGCTGGTACAGACACAGGTCTACATACCCTACTGCATCCCAACAGCAGAAGGTCTCATTCCATGTACCTGTGATGAGTAGAATGTTGGGCTAGATAAATTCCTGGGGTCACCTCCAACCTGAATTATTCTACTACCCCACTCAAATGGCTGAGGGCACAGTTCTGCTCAGGGCATGGCTCAGGAGGTGGATACACATGGGCCTGCCAACAGCAGTAGCCCCAGCAGGCAGCACGTGTGAGATCTTCACCTCAGTCAACTTTCAGTTAAACAGCCAGACACACACGCTCACATTATACTGATGAAAGGCACTGTGAAATGCTAATCTCCATCAATGAAGTCTCCTCAGGCTCTTTCTCCAACACCCAGCACCTCATCTCCAGTGGTTGTGCTGCCTTTGATGACTCGATATTTTCTTGCACAGCTCATCATAAGAGCTTCAGCCTCCTGCCTTGTGATCTTTTTTTTTTTTTTTTTTTTTTTTTAGGGGGCCTTTGTGCTGCACAGGAAGGAGATGTGTTGAGAAGAACAAGAAAAAAGTAGGAAATGAGGACAGTCAGGAGAAGGGGACAGCACCTCATTTAGGTTTGCACTGGAGACAAAGTGGCAGACAAGGGAAAAGGGACAGAAGAAAGATTGTAAGTGGCAGAGAAAGGGCTACAAAGAAACAGAGGGACCTGGAGAGTAGGCAGATACGGGGGGAGATCAGAGCCAAGAGCATGACAGAGAGTGCGGAAGATCAGAAAGGGTGTTTCCATTTGTATTTTTACCTGATCTAAAAACGTGCTCACAAAAAAAAAAAATGCCAGCTTAGAGAAAGAACATCTCAGACAGAGAGAAAAGCATTTTTGACAGAACAGCCAACTTAGGAAAGAGCTGTCTGCATAACTGATCAGCTCAAACCACATTGACAACTCACATGGTCCAATGTTCCCTCTCATCCAGACTCTCTGGTCCTGGCTTTCCTGACTGGGGTAACTGGGTCACCACCACCACCACACAAAGGCAGATCTTCTGATTTCTCAGACTCACACTATCCCAGCAACATATTAGGTTATGGGGATACACCAGTCCTCTTAGTGCAAACACAGAGCTTTCTCACCTGGTTGGCATGTCAATCTCCTTGACAGACAAGGCCCAGCTTTGTTTCAAGTTTTGTTTAATAGTTTTACCCCTGAAAGACTGGAGTAGAAGAGATTGCCTTAAATTGAGAGGAGGGAGTCAATAAACCTCCTTTCATAGATAATGACCCTGCCTGCACTGTACTCAATATTTAACTCTAAGTCCTTTTTAAGGAAAAGTAGTAAGTAAAATAGCTCAGTTTGGCTTTGTGCGTGTGTATGTTACAGGAAGAAGCAGATCAAATTCAAGAAAATGCTGAACACTCTTGCCCTTTGCTTTGTTGGTTATTTGTCCTCACTGGCAACTGGCCTCCCTAGGAGAATGCCAGCTTGTGGAAGAAGTTAAATACAACTATACTGTATATAGCATCTCCAAAGTAAACAGGATCACAATTGCTCTAAAGGCTAAGAATAAAAAACAGCATAGAGAAAAGGAAATTAGGAGACAAAAATAATGGAAGAAAATGAGCTGCTTCCAGAGGAAGGAAGCACAGCTCTATGGCGAAGGCTCTGGACTGGGAAATAACAGGCACAGGCTCAGCTCTTAGGCTTGCCACAGACTTCATGCTTTGACCTTGAACAACCTGCCTGAGCTTACCAGGGCTCTGTGTCCAGTGCAAAACCTATTAACTCTTCCCTGTTTGGGGAAATCAGAGATGGCTGCATTCATGCCTGTGGGGTGCTCTGACACTACCCATGGTAAGGACTTACATGGCTGGGTGGGTAGAAGCATTCTGGAAGGTAACGCCATGCAAAGCAACTTGCATCTTTGAGGATGCCAGTACCTAAAGAAGAATTGCAATGTCTCACTGAGCTTGATGATGCTTCTGCAACAATTTCTCAAGTTCTCTTGAAATGAGGAGGTTGGAAACAAACTTCAGTTTAGCAGGACGGCCTTGCCTCATGCCCAGTGTAACAGGCAGAGACTGCAGCCATTGTATTCCTTAAAAGCAGTTTCACTCTGGGGACAGCTATTAAGGAATGGAGTAGCTGCCAGTACCAGAACTGTCTGAGCATGTTAAATTTAGGTAGCATGTGGCACGATGGTCATTTATAACCATGATACTGACAGTACACAACATATTGCTTATCACTAGCAGAGGGTCAGGAAGGATGGCTCGAAAAATGCCTTGCAATCTGCTGCTGAGCAGCTCAAACATGGAAAAACATCTGAAGTGATGACCCAAATGGCTAATGAACGTGTTTCATTACATGTTGACTATGAACAGCAGGCTCACATAATACTTTTCAAAATAAGACATGATTTTGAAAGCACTTTCAATTTTTTTGGGCAACCTAGCTCTCCATTTTTGTAAACACAGAGCTGGTGTGCTCTCCAGTGTGGCTGTGGAGAGGAGAGGCTGCAGGACACCTGCTAAACACTGATTTTTAAGGGTCCAACCATTTCCCTCCTTGTCAAAAGCTTGGGCTCCTGTTTCCCTTTACGTGCATAATTAACAATGGATGGATAGAAAAACAGAAGGCACAAGCAGGTGGTTGGGTATGGACAGATCCTTTTCACAGGACAGATGAGGCAAAAACCTAGGTATTAGATGTTAGCTCCTTGCTTCTGCATAAGGAACTTGATTAGCTCTGCCTCTTCTCCCCTCTCCTCCCTAATTCTTCCATTTCTGCATCCACCATCCTTTTTCCCCCTCGCAGACAGTTAGGGACAGAGCCATGAATTAAGAGTGGGTAGAATTTAGAGAGGGCCCCTGGAGAGAGCAAACGGGAAGCTACCAGTCCAGGCCCTTGCTGTCCCTTGAAGCAATGTGCCCCATGTTGACCCACCCAAAGCCTCCAGCTGCAGAGAGGCTGATTGCTGCCTCCCTGCTTGCCTGCAGCATCCTTCACTGCCCACCGGCCATGTGATTCTAGTAATGCCTGCAATGCTGAATGGCACCGTGACCCCAAACAGCACAGAACAGGCTCCAAGGCAAGGGACTGCTGACAGTGCACACCTCCAAAGCACTTTGCTGCCTACTCCTGCTTATCTGCACAGTGCAAGGCCCTGGAGAAGGCACCAGACTTATCCGCACACCCCTGCTAGAGGGACTTCTGTGTGTGTGTTTGCTGTCTCCACTCCAGGGGCCTTTGTGGGCATGTGCAACTTGGTGTGTGAATATCAATAAAAAAAAAAAATCTTCTAAATATATTCTCTATCCTGAGAGAGTTTCCTGGAGTCAGGCACTTCAGATCGACAGCTCAGCAGGTATCACAGCAATCTTGCAGTCACTTTTGTGCCAGCAGTGGGAACCACAGACTCATCTCCTACAGATCTCTTTTTTTACAGAGGACACTTTTCCTCCGCTACTCCCCATGGCCCTGAGTAGGACCCAAGCCATGGACAGCAGCATTGTTTTTTCTCAGCTTCCAGAAGCAGCGTGCATCAAGTCAGAGCATTGCCTGTGTGTCACCATAGCAACGAGATCAGGCCTGGTGAGGAAAATCAAGGGGCAAGGGAAAAAAAAAATGGAAGAGGGCTCTGCAGATAAGGGATGGCTACTTCTCCCTTCGCTGGTGGCAGGCAGCACAGACCAAGAGGAGCCTGTGGGAGAGATGTCTGTTTGCACCACTGCAAGAACAGAGACAACCAGCCCTTGGGACCCCAGCTCATGAGCATATTAAGGACCAAGAGGCAAAGCTGAGGACATGGGACAGGCATTGACTGGCTGTATATCGAGCCCCTTGAGCCAGCCAGAATTACTGTCTTTATCACTGAATTGCAACACTGCGTTGGTCTGAGAGCCCAAACCACAGCTGCACTGAGGTCTTTATTCTTTACAGTGGTATTTAAGCTTTGCTGCAGAAGCTTTTCTCTGTCGTGTTGCTTCTAATAGCACAAACTCCAACCAGTAACATAAAACACAACAAACCAGATGCCTTGTGCCCAAGTCCCT
Source organism: Florisuga fusca (assembly GCA_038090715.1). Taxonomy (NCBI): domain Eukaryota; kingdom Metazoa; phylum Chordata; class Aves; order Apodiformes; family Trochilidae; genus Florisuga; species Florisuga fusca. The sequence continues at coordinate 52,231,188 of JAAWXA010000004.1, read as the reverse complement.
GAGAACCACCTAGGTAGCCTGGCGGGGGTGGTAATCTGGCTGTGATGGCAACCATAGGCATGGCTCAGCAGCTTTCCTGCATGCTTTGCACAAGCTCCTGTATCCTCACAGACAATTCCACTGTTTGGACTCTGACAGGGCTCAAGTTACTTTCCTCTGTCAGTACCACAAGGCTGTGACTGACTCCGAGATACATCCTCCCAGACCCTCCCATATCCCATCCCCCTTTTTCAGACCATGGCAAAAAGATCAGAGCCCCTGGAGAAGCTGATGTGCATGAGAAACAGCTCCTGTTATCTTCTCCTCCAGTGTCCCCCAGGTGAATATCTCACAAAAAATCCTTACAAAGCCAAAATACTGACAGTTTGGGAAAACCCCTCCTTCAGGGATGTGGGTAGTACTACTGGGGCCACCCCACACATTTTGACCTAGCACACATGGCCCTAACTTCTGCTGACCGAGGCTTTATAGAAATGATTAAGAAACTGCTACCAGTTGTTGCTAAGGGAAAGAAGCTTATTTAAATGACAGTGGAAAGCCTTGGATCTGACAGACCTCGAGTTCACTTTAGCCTCTCCAGGTGAATGTAACATTTTTTAAATGCATTTCTCATTACCTTAGTAAAGGCAAATTAAATCACAACCAAGTACTGTGGCCATCCTGTTTTCTCCCCTGCCATCCTCTGAGACAGGATGCTCCACATAGTTTGTGCCATGGAAAAGCCAGCTCTCAGCAGGAAGCATAATGCCATCCCTCCCTGGAGTTTGGCTTTGACATCTAGGATTTCAGTCTCTCTCAGCAACATGAAGGCTTCCAGTTGCCTCCTGGGCTGTACTCATCCTTCCTCATGCTATTGCCTCTTGCAGCAAGGCAATCAGAGTATAAGCTTTTTTAAAATATTTTTTCTAGATCCCCTGCTTAACCTCATGCAGACCCTTGAAGCTTTAAGTAGCATATTGAAGTAATGAGGGGCCATGACTATTTCTGAGAATATGCCCTCCTTCCCATTAGTAACCCTCCACGATAAGCAGCTCTATCTTCATGCTGCCACCCATCACTTGCAGGCCACTGGAGCTGCAAAGAAGGACAGAGCAGCCTGTCATAAAGAAAAAGTGTGAGGAGTGCATAAACTGGAAGAGAGGGTGGGGGAAGGAATAAGCATTGACAGTCAAAAAGCGAAAAAGATGAAATGCAATTTTTCTTCAAGTGACTGAAGACAAGACAGATCTCCCAGCTTCCTTCCCCTCCCTTGCCCTCTTGCCTGAAAAGAGAAGAGGTAGTTAACATAGGAAAGCCCCTCAAATAAGCCCTGACAGCCACATATTCAGAAACTGATGGCATTTCCCTAAACACTGTTTGTAAAACGGTAATTATCCAGCAGACAGTGACAGCTGGCACTTAGCACTGAGAACACGAGCGGACAAGAAGAAAGGGATCCTGCCATAATTGAACAAAGGGTAAAGAAATATATAAAACATAATCAGAAAAATACAAAGATTGCTGGCTGTGCTAATAGGTCACTTCAGCTTCTTGGTTCATCTTGAAGTGCTTGAGTTTGAATGCCGAATCAGACTGATAACCTCCAAATCATTCAGCTGGGAGCAGCACCTCTGAGGGGAGGAAACCTTAGAGGATGAGCAGCCGGCAGCAAACACATGGGTGCCAAACTGGCATCTAGCTTTTTTCACAAAGTGTCTGGAGCACACGCTCTCTGACTTGTGTCATGAGATTAGTTGCCCGGAATGAGAGCTTCTGGGCAGATATTTCCTCCCTCCTTCAGATCAGCCCAGCTTCAAATCAGCTATGCCACAACATGGACTCCTTCAAGGGAAACATCTAGACTGGACACAGCACTAGGCAATCTGCTTTAAAGAAACCTCTTGAGTTGGAAAGGGAGATGGCTAGGTTGTTTTTCCACTGCTTTGGTACTGAAAGAAAAATTCACTTCAGGGCTATTTTTTTTAAGGCAAAGGATCAGCCTGTCAGTTCAGAAATTACTTCTGCCAGATCTCCTGTATGGCCTTGGGGCAGGGCTCTTCTTTCTGTGCCTTGAATCTTTCTGTACCTACAAAAAGGGTTGAAAGTTGCTGTAGCTCTGCTGTACATTCAAAGCAAGTCCTGTTGTCTGTTATATCCTAACCAAAAAATCTAAGAAAACAGGGTCTTGAACTGGACTTATATCCTTTAAACATCATCAGTAACGCAAGTCAATATATCTTCCCAGATACGAGAGTCATGCTCAAAGAGAATAAAAGAAGCAGAATGAAAATAAAATCATATTAATAAGCAGGGTGGAATATTTGAGCTTGGGGGTTTTGAAACTCATATTCTGTGGCCATTTGATTTGCTTCCTCATTACTTTAATTAGGATGTTATCTCCCTCCAGCTTGCAGTAGAGAATGCTCTGATCTCTCCAGAATGCTCTGTGACTTGCTTTTGCCTAGATCCTGCCCATGAAGGCTACTGCTGGGATCCAGCAGCATGAAAGATTGACCACAACCCGTGACACACCCCTGAGTCACTGCTTGAGTAACAGGCCAGCAGTCCTTAGAAAGGATGCTCAGATGAGTGTGGTCAGACAAGGACATGCAACAGTGTACTAGAAGATGGGAAGGAGGTTTGCTGCTCTCCTTTGTACCAGGAATCAGCTTGGCACAGAGTTAGTTTATGCCTGGGATAAGAGAGAAAAGGTATCCAAATTTAATATAATTCTTTGTCATTCTTCTTTGCCACCACTTCTCCTTCTATCAAAAAACACTAGGAAATATATTGACCCATGCAATTTTAGTGACTGAGAGTAAAATCCTTAAAGGTTCTGAAGTCCAGTTAAGAACACCTTCCTCCTCTACCTCTGCCTGAACTCTATTTACCAGGTGTTGCTGGAACTTGGTCCATCACAGCAAATGACCTTTAAGGTGTTTTTTTTTAATGCCGTATTCTCCTTGGTGCCAGGTCTGTATGTTAATAATTTTCTCAACGCCCATGCACATTTAAAATAAGATAGATTTTCTCTGCTGCAGACAGATACACCTCTGCACAGTAATTCATTATGCTACTATCTCCAAAGCTGTTTCTTTGAGAAATATGCATACAGAGTTGTATTAGCAGTGTATAGTTTTTATGACAATAATTGATGATTTATTTGACTAGGTCTCTTATGCATCAATCTAACTATTTTGTAGTTTGCATATAATTTATTTTTTACTGTCTTAATAAAGTTCAGATATTACTTTCTCTCAGTAACCAATCTGTTTTCTTTAAATTATTGTTAAATTATTTTTTATAATGAGTGAGACTTTGAGTAAAGAATTTATCCTACAAAACTACTGTTCTGAAATGAATCAATATATTTCTAACTGGAAAAGTACAAGTTAATTGAAGAGGGAGATTTTTTTCCAACAGATGACATGAAAATATACGTATGTTTTCAAGTGCAAAATAAGTAAGCAGTAATAGGGCATTTCTTGTAAGCTATATTAAAGAAACACCAACAATGAAATTGCTAATATTGCAACTTAATTATAAACCATTCCATATTCCAGCACATCTTCACTATTACTTTTGTTGCTGTTCTTGATCTATAGCATGTTGTGTAACACCATTTACTATGCATTTTTTGGTTAAAATTACTTTCATTGGATCTCTTTATCTACCACGTATGGAAAAACACAAACACACAAAAGATGCAACACAACAGTGATTAAATAAAAAAAATGAGAGTAACTCTATATTAGGTGAAAACTTCACAATGTAGTCACAGAATGAAAGGGGGTAAGACATGTCTGCAGGAAACCAGCAGCAAGACCAACTTTCAGTTGCAATTTCGGAAAGTAATTTCGGTACAGCCATTACAAGGTAGCATCAGGCGACTTCTGAGTAAACACTCATATCCATTATCATTATTAATATATTTACCACAGATTCCTTAGTGTCCCTGCAAGGACAATAAACAGATTCCTGTACACACAAGTGCACACTGACACACACTCAATGTAAAAGTACCTTAATGATCCTCTCTGTCAAAATAATAACTATTCCACATCACTTGCCTTTGGTGACTGCCCAAGCATACTCACTGCAGCTGGAGGAAACCCTTCCTGATTTTGCCCTTTAAAATACACCTGGTAACTCAGCATGAGTTCATCTTAATTTATGGGTATTAATATGAGTTCATATTAATTTAATAAAGCACTCCTAATGCTGCTGCAAGTTTGGGAAGATGCAGCACCATCAATGAGGTTTTTGGCACTACCAGTGAGTTGTGTTGTCTCTGTCGGATGGCTGTGGCAGCTTGTTCAGCTTTTGTGGGGGACTTAGAGAGAAGTGAGATGCAAGGTAAGTCACAAGGAGGGAGGCAGGACAAGTCAAGCTTGTCCTGTGCACAGCCCTACATCATCAGAAGCAGATCTGGAAATGCTGTAGCAGAGCTAATGTTCCACCTCTTATTGGGCATCATACACCCATCAGCCCAGTGCATTACCAGTGGCACAGACAGATGACAGTACACCTCTAAGGCTTTTGAACCTAAGCTGGGAAACTCTCAGCAGTTCTGATTCCAGAAAGAAAAGTCTTCCTCCTGCCTGCCTTCTCTATCTGCAGTTATCACTGCAGAACAGAGAGGAGGAAAAAAGAGCAAGGAATATGGGGATTGGTGTGTATGCGTGTACACATGCTCAGGCACAGGTACATTGGCTTGAAAGCACACAAAAATACATGTGAAATAAAGACAAAAAGAGACAAGAGGTCACATAGAAATACAGGGTCAGCAAACAGGAAGCAAATGTGGAAATGTAAGAAAAACAGATCAAGGAGGAGCAAATGGGCAAGACACAAAGAGAGAATTCAGACTAACTGCCAGTATAGGCCAGAAGAGACCTCAGCTGCAGATGTGCACAGAAATACTAGGAATCGAGTGCAAACACTCACACACACGGTACCACACACTGAATTAGGCACAAGTGACAAATCACAGACTTATTTGGGTGAGAAAAGACCTCTGGTGCACCATCCAGGCCATCGCTGTACGTCGTGGCAGGTCTGATTACACCTAAGCCATCCCTGACAGATGGATGGCTCATCTCTGCCTTGAATATCTCCAGTGCTGGTGCCTCTACAGCCTGCCTTGGCAGCTTGCTCTGTCACCAAACTGTTCCTACAGTTAAAAAGTTTTCCCTCATATTTTTTAACTAACTGTTCCCTGCTGCACCTCAGGACCATTATGTCTTAGGCCTGTTTGTACCAACCACTGAGAAAAATGGATCCCCATCCTCTCAGTAGTGTCTGTTTATGGATTTGCAGACAGTGATTACATCTCCCTTCACACATCTTTCCTTCTCAATGAATATACACCAGACTCCTTAATCTTCTCATTTATGCTATACTTTCCAAACCTATCAGCATTTTGTCACTCTTCCTGGAGGTTCCTCCAATACATGGTGGCTTTGGGACCAGAAGGAGATGGCACTAATTCAGCTCCCTGCCCCCTACCTGTGCCATATCCAGTTCTGGCAGGCTGAGGACTGGCTTTATTTTTTCCTGAATACCATTTGATTCCAAAATACCTTCTGCTTTACTCTCCTGAAAGATTCTGCTACATGCAGAGAAAACCAAACATATATGCATGCACACATCCATCTATTTCAAGTATTACAAATGTAAGGACCTTCCCTAGTAGGGTCTCCAATGTTAAAAGCTGCTCTAAAAGGTAAGATGGAGCAGCTGTGATGAACAGTATCTGAAAGAATGGAGAATGAGAAAGATGATTTTGTCACTTTACACACTGGAAGAAGTCCCACTTGATGGCGCCCTGATGGTGGTCTGAAAACAGTAAAAATTGAAACGTCTTTTTGCTGTCCCCAAACCCAAATACTATTCAGATCTGAACAGCCAATATCCATTTCATCATGCTCATTTGTCTTCTGGGCCCCTGTATACTGTCATTCTTCCCTCCTAGTTTAAAGCCTCCACTTACAAGACTGGTTAGGCTAATTCTCAACAGCTCTGCCCCCCTATTGTTAAAGTAATGTGCAAGAATGGTTTCTACACAATGTAAAAAACGATTCTGGCACTATGATTTTAGTTGCAAATGGATAACCTACAAGGGAAAAAAGAAAAAAAAAAAATCAAGAAAGGAAGGACTGAGTAGGTCATTTGAGTTATTATGCAGCAGCCCCCAATTGCTCGCTTTAGTTTCTAAAAAGCCTCTTGGGGGTAGAATTAGAAGATGGACCTTTAAAAACATCTGGAGACAATATCCAGTAGAGAACCCAAGAATGCCATAGAATTTCCTTTACGGATTTCACAGTGAAAGTCCCAAGGAAAATGCATAACAAAAACAACGTGCCAAGCTTCAGTGAAAAGACATAATGCTGGAGGGACAATCATTTCAAAGGTCCCCAGTTTACATCTGCAATCAGGTACAAGCACAAAAGTATGCCATTTCTACACCTTACAGCCTGATCTCAAGGTCAGCACCATGACACACTCTACCAAGAGACCACTAGCCACTCGTTTGCCCCATACTACTTCAGAACTGGAGGACAGTACGAACCAACAGGATTTAGGCTCTAGGGATCGTGAGACCAGGCTCTGAGCAATTAATCTGTAACCCATTATAGCTACAGGCTTATTGCCAATGACAGCAACTTATAAATGTGCCTGTGTGGCAGACTAATGGTCAATAATATTTCTTCTCAATGCTCTACTGCAACATCAAGACAGTCATGGTTTTTATTAAGTCTCATGGAATTTCCTGTCTGTTCTGGAAACTGCAGGTTTTTACCAAGTTTTTACTGATTGCACCAGTCTTAAAAAGAAAATCTGAAAAATCAGTTAAGAAATGGAGAAGCACCTCATTCCTCACAGCGAAAAGAATGAGATGTAAAATGTCACCACTTTGATGTGCTGGCAAACTTCCTGGAATCAGTCGACCAAAGATAACTATGTTTATAAATATGTGGGATATGAAGATACTGTATATAAATTGCATTTTTATTATTATTATGAAAGTGTGGTGTGGGGTTTTTTTGGGAAAAAAAAAGTAAAAGAAAGAGCTCTCCAATGTATTCTGAATGAATATGGTAAGGTGTTTTGTGCTGTGCATAGCATGCTGCTAATAATGAAGAAACTGAATCCTGCTTTCTTCCTTATCCCTTGAGCAGAGCAAAGCAGCTATTCCCTTCTCAACTTCTCCCAGCAAGAGGTGCAAAAATACTGGAGGAAAAACACTGGAGCTCCCCACAGCTACGGATGCACAGGTGAGAAGCACTCTGAAGATCCTTCTATGATAAAATTTTGTGCTGAGACCCATTACCTCAGTATCTAAGAATCTCCCACGTAAAATCAATAGCAATAACAAAATCCCTTGGAGACTCCATGGAGTCACTTGGATGATATAACCAGGGCTGTGCTGGAGAAATAGCTGGAGATGACTACAACTTGTTCCAGCTTCTCCTGGCAGGTTTTATTGCAGGGAGAGGCTCAGGACTGCTGCCCATGGAACTCTCACAATCCAGATAATTGCTTTTCTATTCTTTTTACAACTGACATTTCATTCTTTTTCAGACAGGAGAACTGCTGAAGTATGACAGAAGCAGCTCCCACACCCACATACATTCTGTTCCTGACCAGCTGGTCTCCACGCTGTGCCAGTCCAGGGCTCTTCGCACCCAGCTCTGGCAAACCCTCTGCACAACCCCCTCATATTCCTGTCCTCTCAAAGGCTCATTTGCACAGCTCTGCTCAGGGACATCAACTGTGCCATACAGCTTTACTCACATCCAAAGCCTGGTCCCTCCACAGGCCTCCTAACACACCTCAATCCCAAGCAAGAAACCCTCCTGCTATTCCCATTACACAGGGATGCAAATGTATTCTTGTTTAATTGCTGTCTCTCCCATCTTGCAGATCCTATCAATGTTGACATCTTCATTTGTCTTCTTTTTTTTATTTTTTTTTTGATTCCCAACCTTTTCCCAGTTATTGCCTGCAACAGCAGACAGCATACCACAACCAACTCCACTGCCATTCTGCTTTCTTAACCACAGCTGAAAAACAAGTATTGCCCCTATTGCCCCACTAGTAAACCTACCTGAAATCTATTATTGATCTGACTGTCAGCTGGCTCCATGAAACAGAGCTGCAGTTAAGGCATCACCCTGCAGAGCAGTAACACTCTCTGTCATGTGAGTCCTGGACTGGCAGTGTCAATTGGTCTCCACCCTGGCTGGCATGCCAGGCCATTCCCATGCACCAGGAGAGTTTCTCCAAGCACTGGGAGTCTCTCTGTTACTTCTCTTATAGATTTTCACCTTCTGCTTTCTTCACAAATAACCTTTCACTTTACATCCTGGGGCCACAGGGACCTGACTTTCATCCCCAGCTTGCAACAAATGCCAGTGAAAGCCTCAGCATTTGGCACCTTTTAATCCAGATTTAAGACCCATTGGATAGATACTGCACTAGATACTCAAATGACTCCCAAAGCAAAGGCGGCGAGACACACATGAAAAAAGCTGTAAGGAGACCTTACATCATTCTGGTGTTATAAAATATGACTTGCTCAATTATTTAAAATCAGGAAGAAAAATTCTGCTTGCATTCTTATACAAAATTATTTGCGTTTGGTGGAAACAGGACTGCCAGCATTCAAGACCAACCAGCCCTCAATGGGGTTCAAGGTTTGGGGAATCATGATGTGTTTGTTCTTCCATTGTAAATGTTAATTAAAGGTAGCTCTGGTGAGAGGTGCCAGCTCAGTGGCCCTGGAGATCAACCTGCCAAATTCTTTTCCCTGTTGCAGCACTGTAAACCTTGAGTAATTCCAACTGTAATCAGCAGAGCTGCTCCAGGATTGCAGCCAGGGATGGATTTTGATACTGCAACATCTACAAGGGGAAGAAAACTAGTCTAACTCCACAGAAGTTTTCCCAACAACCTCAGAAAGACAGAGATTTGACCCCACAACAGGTAGCAGCACTGGCAGTAACTGTATTTGATTTACCAAAGTGGTGGAGCCAGCATGCAAACTAACATGCCTCCCACTTTACCTCAATCCCAGCTGGAAAGGCAACCCTGTTTTATAGCTCACATACAATAAACTCACAATTAGCACCAAGGATGAGATTTTTTAGAGAGACATGACTTTTGTCCTAATTTCACCCATTCAAACCAACAGCTTTTTCACTACTGATTTTGATGAAAGGATAACCACAGCAAAATTAAGCAATGCAAAGTAAAATAGTAAGAAAAACTTAAAGACCTGGAGTACCTTGATGTGCCCATGGGTGGCTGCAGATGCAATCAGGTAAAGACAATCAGGTGTTTCCAGTCAGGAGGAGGAAGGCGTGAGCTCCTGTTAAGCCCACTTGTGCCCAATGAGGGCTGTCCCCAACTGCACAATGAGCAGAACTGGGGGACCAATAAAAGGTGGGCTTCCAAACCCATGGATAGTTTACTCTGGAGCTGCCAGAGAAGAGGCTAGGTGAGTCTGGAGCATTAGCACCGAGATAGACTGACTGAATCCAAGGCAACTATCGGAGTGCTGTTCTTACACTTTGGCAAGAACACCTACTGGACCTCAAAACACCGTGGTCCAGGAAAAGACTGTCTGCAACAGGTGGTCCTATGCAGTTGTCATTAATATGAGCCTGCTATATGCTATACCAAAAAGGACTATGGTATTCCTCATCTCTACCTGTTCCCATTTCAATGTTCTCTAGACCTATGCTGTGAAGTTATTAAACTGCAGCTGTAGCTGGGGCTTGACATGTCCCTGTTCAAGGCATCAGGATGCCTCAAGAGCTCAAAAGTAGAGCAGGTTTTCCCTGGACCTCTCCATGTCACAGCCAAGAGTCCACAAGCCCAGACAGTGTATTACCCTCCTTTCCCAATTTTCATTTTCATTGGAAATGCTGATATTTGTCCAGACAAGATTCCTCTGAAGAGAAAAAATCCACTTTTCAATCAGCAGAAATGAAGGACTAAACTAGTTCACTGAAAAAATCTCTTTCTCCAAACCTTGATTGTTGTGGACACTGCACATCTGATAATCCATGATGTTGACACCACTCTAAAGTTGTCATAAGATGCTTTGAAGAGCGTGTTTTGGCTCAGTAGTCTTGGATAAGATGGGGCTGCAGTCCACAAAACCTCCAGACCTTTGGAGGTTCAATCATTGTTAAGGACAGATAACTGGTGTGTTTTGCCACCTGTGGTATGGAGAGTAGGTGTTTTGTGGGTCCTTATGGCCTAAAAGCTCACCTCAGTAAAGAGCAGGACTTGAAGATTTCCACCAAGAGCGTATGTCCACTGCAGCCTTCACTGATCTCCCACTTTGTATCCAAAGACAAAGACTTCAATCATGTAACCTTTCCTCAGCCTTTTTTTCATCTGTATGTGGAGTTGCCTGTATAAGGGAGGGAATCACTTTTCTCTATATGGAGTTCTCACATGAGAACTTGCAGGACACTATCTTCACTCCTGTGCACGTCACTATGCAAAATGTATTGACAAAAATGAACAGGAACAGAACAGAGCAACAAAACAGTCAGATAATTAGAGCAGTCAAAGAATGAAAGGGTCAAATATGCCTGTCGTGGTTGTGAATAGGAGACAGGATATCAATATGAATCCGACGAAGGGAAAAAAAGCAAATGTAGAATGAACCTGAAAAAGACTTCCTGACAGAAAGGTGCAGCAGCAGGTTGTGGAATGTCTCCTAAAGCATGTAATCGAGTCTGCACTACTAGAAAATGTATCAGAGGAAACCAGGCCAGCACACTGCTCAGTGTGCAAGAGGAATGCTTACTCTACAGTAATGGCCAACTACAAGTCACCACTCCTTGCCCTTTCAACTGGATGCTTTCATCTGTGTTGCCACGTCTCAAGCTCATAGGCAGCCTGTTGCTGTACAGATGTTAAACAGATGTCATCTCCCTCCCTCGGGTGGTTGAAGTGATTTCAGGATGAGATGATAATTAGTCCCTGAAAGTCTGTGTGCAGAATGCAGCAGGGTGCAGTAAGTTTCACACCAATGTAATTGAGAGCTGGGGTTCAGAGACGAAACATTAAGCCATGGTTACAATGCAAGGTGATTTCTCAATGCATTTCTGCACACTCACTCCTTGACTCATTGCTGAGGAAGATAGAGAAGAGGTTCCACTGAGCAGCACACTAAGTGCCAGACTTCATTGACCATAGTGTTCATTCAGTCCCCTCTCTTGCCCATGACAGCAGTCAGTACCAGATACTTCAGGAAAGGTACAAGTACACCATGTAGACAGATGTGGAACAGCTTGTCCCTCTGTATTATGCCTTGTACTGGGTTTAGAAACCTAGAGAAGCCTTAAACCCTGCTGACTGTACATAGTTGGCTCTCCTTCCCAGGATATATTTTCTTGGATTAAGACAACTCTGGATACCCTTAAATAAATAAAAGATCCAGGATCCATTATTTCTGAGCCTTGATGAAAGCTATTGATGCTACATGACAATAATTTCTACAGCAAAGCTGCTTCTTAGGGGGAAAAATAGACTCTTCCTTTTTCATCTTGTAGCGTTATAAAACATCTCCTTGTTCTCTCCCCCAAAAACTGACACGCTCTCTCACAAACACGCAGACTTTTACACATCTCTTCTTAGCAATATACAAACTCTGTCAGTCCTGAACTTTCAAAGAACTTTCTCTTTGCATAAGAATCCTCCTAGGAACATCATTATTCCTGTTGCCCAGTTGTCAGGCACCTCTCGTCTGAGACAGCGTGGCCTGCAAGCATTTTTTTCAGCTGAGGCTCCAGCACTGAGAATGGAGGGTCAATAAATACATCTTCACATTGAAATGCTGCAAAGCTGTCCCTACAGTCCCCAGGCCTCTCTGCTTTGCAGGCAGGCTCTCAATGTAACACAACAGTGCTCTGGGATTCTGTCTGGGAGCCTGTTGCCTCCTCAGCCTTTGCCAGTTTTATTTAAGCCTTCCATTCTTATGCCCCATGCTTGGTGCTAATATGAACTTTCTAAACAAAGGGTGTGATTACTACTCCTCCGGTTTGGGGAATATATAAATGAATGACATTTTAAGAGCATTCCTGTAGAAAAAAAAAAAAAAAATTAGTCTTCACTGAACCCATCTATTCGTATTTTCCATTATAATCAATAAATCAGTTCCCTTTTTATATGGTGATGTTGGCTCAGTTGTGATTTTTTGATGGAAAAAATTCATTATACATTTGTCTCATTGCTTCCTTTCCAAGTTCAAAAACATCCATTAGCACCACTATGTGAAGCCCCATTAATTTGCTTTTGTTACAATAATGTTCTTATTCTTTCTTAGAGTCTTTATTGCGTCCAGCTCCTACTTGTTGTCTCATAAGAGCTTTTAATTAATGCACTAAGAACGGAAACAAAGAACTAGCTAATATATTTTGTTTTTTTGTTTGTTTAGATCTACTTTTGGTTACTGGACTTTGGTTTTGGTTACTAACTGAATTCACTTGGGTGACCCTGTTCTAGAACAGGGGGGACTTTGCACATATTGCAGGCTGGATGCTTTCAAAGCTGCCTGGTTTCTGCAGGAAAAAGTAGAGCCATAAGAATTTTTTACTGTCTCCAAGAACTCGTCTGGTTATCACAGAAAGTTAGGGCTTGGAAGGGACCTTGAAAGATCATCTAGTCCAACCCCCTTGCCAAAGCAGGGTCACCTACCTACAGCAGGCCACAAAGGAATGCATCCAGGTGGGTTTTTAATGTCTCCAGGGAAGGAGACTCCACAACTTCCCTGAGCAGCCTGTGCCAGTGCTCTGTCAGCCGCACAGTGAAAAAGTTTTCCCTTAAATTTACGTGGAACCTCCTACGCTCAAACTTGCATACAGCTTTGCTCTACTACTACAAATGCTTTCCAAAAAGGGAAGGTTCTGTCACACCTATCCCATTGACAGTTTTGTACTTTGGTTTGCTTCTTAATATAAATCAAAATGCACCCTGCAGCAAAAGGAACTTCTGAAGATGGGCCACAAACTAAGATGAGGATTACGTCTCAGTTACTGATGGCATCAAAAGTGATGTCTTAACTCTCTCCTTTACCCATGAACTCTGCCTTGCCGCTTAGATCTATTCCATGAGGAAAGAAAATATGGTGCAAAGAAGCACTGCTTTAGTGCCCTTTTTCTATTTGCTATCCTTTTAGTTTCTTCTTGTGATCTCTATAGCAAAGATGTACCATGACTCAGAGAGAAGTTATGGTAGTTGTAAGGCCCCTGGGCCTTGAAGACATGTTTCTTAGTCCTACATCCAGCAGATGCCTCTGGGAGAGCACTCTCACCTGCCCCTTTCTGTCTTTTGTTTGGGTACCCAGCACCATCAACAAGGGCTGTTCCATGCTCCCATCACCTGCAGTGCCAAGTGCAATGGGTCCCTGGTCACCAGTGGGGTCTCTGGCAGCTATGGCAGCACAGCTAAGCTCAAGGACTCTTGAAAGCAGAGGACTGCTGCTGCCCTAAAGATCTTCTCTACATGTAGAGGGGGCTTTGATGCTGTGATCTCCAATGCACCACTTGTTAGGTAACACTGCTTGCATCAGTCCTCATAGGGCTCATCTCCATTACCCTTATCCAAGGGTGTTAAACCCTCATGTGCAACTCAGGCAACTGGGAAGGAGTCCCAGCAGGCATTTCAGAAGAATCAAAACCCAGGGGACTTGGGAGCTAGCTGCTGGCACTTTGGCTGTGCACATCCTACTTGTGTATTCCTTTCTGTAAAGGAAGATGGAATGCATTTGGGTGAGGGGGTGAGCACAGCTCTTCTGGGGACAACTAAAGCAAAACAACAGATTAAAACTATTTACTTTGTCCTTTCAGCCTGTGTTACTCTAAGGTGCAAGAAACAACAAATAAGAAATAGTCATTTCCTTTTCTTTGTCCACCACAAAGGGACAAACGAATTTGGTGAAAAATGGTTTTTTGGACCCTGCTAATGAAATCACCCCTTCTTCTTAAGCATTGCTACTCAATGGAAAATTGGCATGTTTACTTCCTTCTATGAGACCAAACGTAAAACTGCCTAGAAAAACAGGCAAACAAAGGGATATGTTTTGAGCTGATATCTCTGACAAGTCAGAGAGAAGAAAAAAAAAAATTTACAGGGATTATAGAATTTATCATTAAAAAAAGAAAACCGAAACCCAAGAACTTTGCATGATACTTGAAAAGAAGGAAAGGGGAGGTGGGGTAACAAAAAGAAAAGAAAATCTGTCAAGAATTTTCTCACTGAATCCAAAATGCCTCAGTGAGCAGAGATACAGAAACAAGCTAATTACTGTCTTTCTTTTGCTCTCCCAGTTCTGAACTCCACACACATTTTTCACTATTATTAATAAAGAAGCACTTTTATCTCTGCCTTATTAAGAGTTCTGGGGGTAGGAATATAGTATCTGACAGATACTATAAGGGATATGGTGGAAAGAGGAGGGAATGAAGGAAAAAAAGATAGAAGCAAGAAGGTGACTTAGAAACTCCTCTATAGGTGGCAGGGAACTGGACATGAAGTCCTGCAGCCATCAGCACAGAGAAAGGGTTATCTCCCTGCCTCTCTGAAAAAGAAAGTCCAAGCCTTGGAAAACCATGGAAGCTGTGGAACAGCCATGACAAGCATGGGCAGAGCTGAGCAGCAAACTGAGGAACACAATCAGAGGTGCCACACTGGGGGAGATGGTGAGGGGAGCCCCAGGTGTGGGAGTGGGATGGGGCATTAGCAGAGCTGGTGTGCAGAGCCCTGGTGTGGATGCCAGAGATCTGCTGGCTTGAAGGGGGCTTCATATGTCTTCTGACTATGCATTATCTGACTCCAGCCTTTGCTTTCAGCTCCTTCCTTCCAAAAACATCGCAACACCAGAGTATAAAAAACAAGAGAAATTCTTGCAGCACAGCCCCCATCCCCTTTGGGTACTGAATATTTTCAGAGTTTGGAAGAGCAACTTAGGCCAGCTGCTTTTTTTGAATAAGACAAGGAAGACAGCAGGAGCCAGGAGGCAGAGAGGAAGAGCACCAGCTCACTGCTTAAATTCTGCCTGTATGACACATGACCGGTTTAAACATCTGCCTAACTCTTAAAAAATATGTAATCACTGTTTCTCTCTTCACAGTACCTTTGTCTGTCTCACATATAGCCTTTTCATCCTACCTTTCCAAGATAGAGTTACCACACACTTGGCATCCTTGGGAGCACACCCCTACATCTAGACAACAGCTCATTGCTGATAGCAAGATAAACCCTTCTTCTCATCCATGAGGCACTGAAAAAATATTATAATGGGGAGAGATACAGAATCTGCCAATCACCTCTACTTGTGGTCCTAAGGTAAAGGTTATAAATCCTGTTCAGTAAATGGACATCCCTAAAATACTGTATTGTACATTCCCCTAGACCACAGAGAATTTCTGTATGTAGCATTCAGCAGACCAGAGCTCTGTAGCTAAAAGCCACTGTTTGTTCAAATCAGGCCCTCATCTGCTGAGGTTTCACCATTACACTTATCTACAGCCAAGAGCGGGTGATGCTCCATCATTTGCTTTGCCAGACAGTTCAACATCTTTCAAGTAATTCTTCATTATAGAGCAGAGCTTACTAACCACTTCTTTGCATAGAAGGAGAAAACACCACATCTAAACAAAATCTGTCCACCTCTGAACAAAATCTGGGGCTCAATGGGCTACTAAGAAGTGTTTTGGGGGCTGCATAAGAATCTTTGGATTAGTTATTCAAATTAATTTCTGCAAATCTTTCTAAATTAGCAGTACTGCAGGATTTAAAGAGACCAGACTGAGCAGTGCAGGTACTCCCATCAAATCCATTGCCATCTGTAAGATTCAGCTCTGATCCTAGCAATCTGCTCTGTACCTGCAGGAAAGCCATGAGGAGAATCTGTCCTAATCCAGATCCCAGGCAGAGATGTTTATTCTGGCACTGTGCAGCCTCTCCTGCTCATCCTGCCAGAGAGATGTTGGCTGGATGAGAAAAAGCAGCTGGATGGTAAGAGCAAAAAAAGAAGTTGTCAGATTATTTCATTGCCATACCGATGTTGTGTTGCAGGGTAGTTCATAAGAAGCCAGACAAGAGGCTGCCATAATTTAAACATCTGTGGCTCTCCTCATAGCGGATGCTCAGAGGACTACCTAGGAAGCTCTAACTCAAAACTTGAGCTGGTTTAAGACACCTTCTTCCTCCAACTAGATCAGTTTGTAGTTTATGCCCCAAAACCAACAGCAGAGACAGGAGGTAATCAACAAACTGTGAAGCTGTTTTCTTTTGTAGCAAGCTATGTAATTGAATCAAAACAACAAAAAAAATACACTTCAAGTGTCAGTTGCAAGCACCCCTCTGCCTTCCCATACTTATGAACCCCCTCACACCAAGTGTCCAGTATCAAGGGTGAATACAAGAGTTTTTCAAAAAAAGGATTAGAAAATCTGGGCTACTCTGTCACCACCACCGTCACCAGGGCAGAGGAGTCTCTGTGAAAAAAAGCCTACCTAGGCAGCCTGAAAAATTACTCTTCATATCCTCTTTGGATTATGAGGGGTTAATAGGTGGCAGAACACCTTTTTCCAGAGTACAGAGCAATCGCTGCTCCTACATAAAACAAGAGTTAATGATTCTGCTGATTTACAACCTATTTTCCACTAATACATCCAGCAGCGAATTCTCAAGAGGCTTTCACCGTATGCAAATCTGGAACACAGGACAGTGATAAAGCTATGTTTAGCTAGAAGATGAGAAAACAAATGATAGGTAGGAGCCAAAATTTCAAATCTGGGTTAATTTGTTAATGCCTTGTAACTCAAAAACCTACTTTGACTAATTTTCTTTGAGCTATATGGAAAAAAATTCCCTTTTGCTTTCAAAATAAACCCAATAGGGATCAGTGCACATCAATTTTGCTAATGGAACCTGGTGGCAGCCTTAATTATTATTATCTCTTTGCAATAGATTAGCCATTTACCCAGATTATATAGACATAGTGAGATTAGATTAGACAGCCCAGGCTCCATATGCTTTTTCTGTCTCCCCATGCAATACAGCAGTTGACTAACTGAATCCTTGCTTATACTTCTGGTAATGAAGTATCTTAGGACATTTATTTAAGCTCCTTGTTCATGGAAAATTGCCCAAGGTTCAGGAGGAGGAGGTAGTAAAAAAAGTATTTAGAACTGAACAGTACCCTGATTTCAAAGGCCTAACAGTGGCTAGATGTAGGACCACACAATACTCTTCAAGGTCAGTTGTTATTTTCACAGCAAGGGAGTGAAGGTGAAAGGAAATACCCACAAAGACAAAAGACACATTCCAGGCCCACTACAAAGGGTCCATCTGCTGCCAGGCTCCTACAAGAAAATGGGGCCGCTTTAGCTAGCAAGCTGTAGGGGATACAATTGCTTTGTATGAACAAACTCTGGGATTAAAAGAACAAGCTTGGGAATTTTGAATGTATTGTTAAATACATTCAATTCATGTTAAATACTAGCTAAGGGTGCAGCCAAGTTTTCCTAACTAAAAGGGCAAAAGAAGAAAATCTCTATGCACCTATAGGGTTTGCAATTTTACCTCAACCCCCCAGCAGGCTCATCACCATGAGATGAAATAACAGGCAGGTAAGAAAAGAAGTTTTCTTTCTTTATAATGAACTGATTCTTGCAAAGTTATAAAGCAGCAACAATAGAAGTGTTGTGCCAGTTAGTAATGGGTACCATTATGCAATGGTCTGCTTAGCAGTCAGCCTGTCCAGGCAAATTTTTTAGACAAATGTTTGATCTACTGTTCTGAAACATCAAATATTCCAAGACATTTTTAAAAGAAAGGACTTTACCAGAGCCTTTGTCCAACAGTATTCCTTCCTACTCCATTTTCTATGAAACTGAAAACCTGGATATAGCCTTGCACAGAGAAAGCTGCATTCTGAATACTCTGTACCAGGAGAGGTTGTAAAGCAATTTGGCACCAAAGAGAAGAAAAAAGTCCCTTCTCAGCATGTGTAAGGTCTTGATTCCGCTCTGAAACCTTTCCAACAAAAGAATTAGGTGTGGTAAACAGCAAGAACAGCACATGTCACCTCCCCATTCCCAGAACACCTGACTTAAGTTACATTGATATTGCTCTCGCTCTGTCTTCTAAGAGTCCCACATTTTGATGTTACATTGAGCTCTGTATTTGATTTGGCTTGTTCCCTTCCTCTCTCCTGCTTCATTCCACCACTTGTACATACGCCCATCAGCTTAATTCCCTCAAAAAAGAAAATGAACAACAGGCTTCCTTCTCTCTGCCCTGTAATAATGAAAAACTGCAAGAGAAGACACAGCAACACATACAGGGACCTCTCTCACCCACCCAAATGCCTCTAAGGTGCTGAGCTGGGGGCTGGCACCCACTCACTTGATTAAAATGCTTCCTGCTTTTGAGATTGATTTTTTTTTTCTTTTCCCTTTTCCTCAGGAGGTTGTGTGGAGCTCTGCTTTATTTCTTCTCTTCAGAGCTTGCTTGTTTATATTTGCCCATTCTGAAAGCTGTGAGTCACACTTTGATTTACAGTCTGTCCCAGGAGAGACAGGAGATCCTAATAAAAGAGCAGGCTGCAACTAATACCTACCAGACATTCAACTGTACTATTAATGAACAATATGCACGTATATGTCTGCATGAGCACTGTCAACTGGAGATGAATAGAGATGACACCCACATGGGTATGGCCCTAAGCAACCCACACCCACAGCTATTGACAAAAGAGACACACCCAAGGACAATCTCCATTGTGGGGAGCAAACCTGGAAAGAGGTCGGGGTCACAGTGAGATGAAATAACTGCAAGGAGCCGGGGACCAAGTTGCTAGTGAGGGATACAGGAAGGAGTCTGGTGCAGTGCATTGATTTGGGATGCTGCGATGGAGAAAAGTCAGGAGGGTGATGGATCACCCCTGCTTAAAACAAACAAAAACCAGGCAGCTTGCCAGGAACGGCTTAGGCCAGTTTCATTAAAACTCTTCATTCATCATGCTGAAATGAGGCGGTGTTTGTTATTGCAGCAGTGGTGTGCTGGTGCAGGAGCTATTAGGAGAGTGGGTGGCAATACAGGGAGAGGGCAGTGGGAGGAGATGGGAGGGTAATGAAGGATGGAGGCAACTGGGAGGCAACAGGGCTCAAGTATCACTTACCATCTACTAAAAATCACCCTCCATCTCCTTCATGGGCTGATAAGGCTTCACATCCATCCAGCCAAATCCCCAGGCTGAGAGAGGCTTCTCTACTTCCAGGTGTATTATTCCCCTCATTAGACCAAATAATGGCATCACAACATGCTGGGGCTTGCTGTGGCATAAGGCTCAGCTGTGGCCACTTAATGTCACCTCAGAAAAACCTAAAAGCATGACGCTCAAATACAAGCACTGCATCTGCCTGGAAAGAGACTAGATGGATCTCTTAGGGCTTTTATATCTCTACAGTCTGTGTTAGATCCTGTTCTCACCACCCATGAAGCCAGGAAAAGCAGAAACCATCAGGGGTAGACAGAAACTGTCTCACTAGATGGCTGAGACTCCTGCACTCCTGTGTTTGCTTCCACTTCTAACTTCATTGCATTTCCCAGGTGATGCTGAGGACATGGTACTGTCAACACAAAGCGTGTCACTGTGCCCTAGCACAAACTAATGAGGGCGTGATGCTACCTGCTGAGTGGCTTTGCAAATGACCTTAATGCCAGGGTCAAACCCCATCTAAAGATGTAACCTTCCTGTTTCCAAACAAACGTCTCTGTGAACTTTTTCATTGGGCTCCCACTGAGTGACCCATGTGGCCTGCTGTTGCATGGCTGTTATTAAGTCTAGTCTTTGATTTTAAAGCCCAGTGACTGCAATTCCTCTGGAGGAGTCAGGCTCCACATAAATATACCTATTATATGACAACCATGTCAGCCCATTCACAGGGACTGCAGATGTATAATGTCTATGTGCTTGTGTGTGTAAGGCAAGGGGAATGAGAGAGCTTGTTTTGTCATGATGGGTTTTACTGAGAAGCAAGAGATACTTCTTGTATCCTCTTAATAAGAATCCAGGAACACAATGATCCAAGGGTTGAGATAGAGGTACAAACTGAGTGTGTGTGTATGACAGGAAACATTTACACTATTTCCTTATCCTCACACTCACCCAAGAGAACAAAGCCTTGGTGTACACATATGCATGTGTGTATGCCCTGTCATCAGCCTGACTCGAAATCACAGACCTCAAGTTCTCCAGTCCAAACTCCTGCTCAAAGTAAGAGCTAGTATTAATTTCCATAGCAAGCTACCCTTCCAAGAGAAATAGCTTTGTATGAATCACCAAACAGTAAGAAAGCTGTCTGGGGGGAGACATTTGAGACACGGAAACAGGTGCCCAACAGGGACCTCAAGGAAAAACCTTCGCATCCCTCTGCCACAGAACCAGAGACAGGATGGGCAGCATGCCTGAGCATTGTGATGCTTACTCTCCTCACATCCCTGTTATGAAAATGGGTACAGTCTCATTGAGAGAGTAAGAGATAAGGCTGCACTGCTGCAAGCTGAGGAATTGCAACATCTCCAGGGCCATCTAAGTTAGCAGCTGAGGGGTATTTTTGCTATGTCCTTTGGTGTCATGAGGTACAGGCTACAAACTAGTGTTTGCACTGCCTTCTGTTTTCAAACATCTACTGCAGGAACAGCAGCTGGATAATGGCAATGAGTACCGGCCCGGTATTCTTGAAAGGAATGTTTCGTGGAAAAAAATTCAAGTAGAAGGGAAACAGCATGTTTTGCAGAAAAATATCACTTGTGCTGCAATCTTCAAGGAAAATTTTCATAACAGTGTCTCACTTGGATAAGGCTGAAAAAAAGTTGCTTTTGCATGATAAGAATATAACACACAGGGAAAGTCAAATGCCTTGGTGAGGTTGAAGCAAAAAACTACTTTTCATAAATGATTCCAATATAACCCCCCACCATCATTTTCAGGTCAGGAGACGTAAATTTCGATACCTCAGATGTTCCAGAAATCAAAAACTGGTTTACGATCATTTAGAATGTTCCTAAGGATGGTGTTTTTTTGTTTGTTTTTTTGTTTTTTTACAAATTTCCATCTAGTTTTAGGTGAACAGAGAAATGAGGTAATGTAGATGACACACACATTCCTCCAGTGGAGGCAACCCCAGCTCTGGGGAGTTGTATTTCACCCAGTAGTTTTGCAAGCCAATGACTAAGCAGCTACTAACATTCATGTTGTTCATGTCTTTGCAGATCAATGTCTTTTAATTGTTAGTGGACCTATTTAGATTATAGATAGCTTAAATTTGCCTGCAGGCACTGCAGATCATAACCCTTCACAAGATTGCCCAGACTCAGTGCCAGGGACAGGACTTAAGCTCCACACCCACTTCCACATCCCCAGTTCCCTGTTCTTCCAGACAAACAAGGCTCATTTGTTTCTCAGCCTACAAGTACAGGGCTGGTTTTCCAACATCCGCTTCATCTGAGCTGATTAATAACTCACCCACTAGAAAGTTTCTCCTAATACCTGACCTAAATATTCTCCATTCCCTTGCTGGCTAGTGAGAATAATTGGTCTCTTTCTCCTCTTTGCAACATCTCCCTTCATGTATCAGCAGGTGGGTCTCATAGCTCCCTTCTGCCTTCTCTTCTACAGACTTCAATGGCATTACAGCAGGGGTGAGGGGGTAATTTGGTCCATTCACACCTGGCTCTTTCAGCCTTGCCCTCACAGGTCTTTCTGTGCATGAAGAATTTCTCTGGGTTTTTTTTTTCTACTTAATGGAGCACAGGGGTGTTCTCCCTGTTTCTCCGATGTGTGTCCAGCACAGCTGTGCCTCAGGAAACTGAATTTAAAGAGAACAGTATTTGCCCATTTACATCGATTGTGGGACTGAAAGGTTCTAACAAACTCTATTCTAAAATCAATTTTTCTGACTTAAAGGGCCCCTGCTGTATTCCAGTAACGAGAATAAAATATTGCATTTCACCAAAATCCTATTATACTGTCATGAATATCCCATCACACTGTCAAGAACCAGGCAGTGTCTCTCTGTAGTGTCTTCCTTATTAATGGACAATCATCCTGCTTAGAGGTTCAGTTTGAATAAGGTCTCAAGGGGCCCAGGTCCTTCCCTGTGGTGCACCGAAACCTGGCAGTTCCTCCTGAGCAGCATTCACCCTGGTGATCTCTACCAGTGCACATCACCCTCCACATCTCACTGAATGGCAGCAGGGGATCCTTATAATCTTTCAACAGATGCCCATCAGACCACAAAATTAGTCCCTAACCTGTGAAACCTCAGAAGAGAGAGGTGAAATCTGGGGCTGCTTTTCTGGCGATGCTATTGTCTTTGATAGCATGTCATTTTGACCCATGTCCCCATTCCAGTAATTTTTACCATCAGTTCTAGGAAGCTGAGGAACACTGATTTAGTGCACGGTGTATGAAACATCCCAGGACATATAGGGAGCTACCAGTCCTAACCTTAAGGCATGAATATTCACCTTCTCCTTTCCAGATTTCTCACAGGCCCCAAATCAAGGCTTAGATGTTTTGTATTGGCCAGAGAAGGAAATGAGAACACCAGAAATAAAATCTGAAGCAAAACTTCTGAAAAGTTGTGTGGGATAAAACCTCTGAGTCCAGATCCAGGAATAAATTTTACAGCAGGCACCTCTTTGTCTTCATTAGAAATGAACTGCAAAGTCCTGATTGCACCACAAGTTTTAAGGCACTCAGAAGCTAACTGTGAATCAAACTTTTTCAGATTAAACCATATTCTACCCATTCAAATTAGGTCCTGATTTCTCCAGATGGTCTCTCCCACCACTTTTCTAAGCTAAAATAAGTGTGTAAAGGAATCCTTCTGGCTTGGCTTCCCACCTTTTATTTCAAGGATACTGCTATTTCTTCCATTCCTCTCACAAGGAATCAGGAATATGCAACTCTGTAGCAGTGCCTCCTTCATTGAAAACACAAACTAAGACCCAAGGAATTCCACTAGAACATAGGAAAACACTTTTCAACTCTGAGAGTGGTCAAACACTGGAACAGATTGTCTGAACAGGTTGTGGAGTCTCAATCTGTAGAGACACTTAACACCAACTGGACACGGTCCCTGGGCAATCTGCTCCAGCTGACTCTACTTGAGCAACAGGGTCAGACTAGAGGGTCTCCAAGGGTCCCTTCCAACACAAACCATTCCGTGATTCATTCATCAGCCCAGAGCTATGCTTTGCTGAAAGTGGGGATTATGCAGCAGTTTTCGCAAAAAGTTATGGAATACAGAAAATCTTTTTTAAGAAAGGAACAACCCTGCAAAATTAAATTATAAAGAAAAAAACCAACACCCCACTAAATGAATACACTAAAAATATGATAGCTGCACAAGTATGCTAATGGGAGAAAATGATAGAACTATATGGCACAGACTTCATCTTATTCCTTAAATAACAAGATATATTGTGTCACTTTTCTTCATAACTTATTCAGCATATTGAACAAGTGAGGCAAGGTTCCTTGACACCATGACTTATCTATACCTTATCAAATGCTAATATTCTCCTAGTGTAGTTCCTTCCTTCATTCCTGTTTCCCCACTTCCTTCTGTTTTTCTTAAAAAAATAACAAAAAGCAAAAATAAAAACCATCAATCAAACACAAACAACAAAACAAAAAGCCCCATAATTATAAATCCTGACAAAAACAACAAACTGACATCTTTGGAACCTATAGCAGGGATTTCCAAGGCTGCCTGAGGGTTCTGTATGGACAACTTCCATTTCTTTATTTGGTAATTTCAACAAAAAGTGCTCTTTGATGTAGATGTAGTGGTTTTCCTGTTCCCTACCCATACAAAAACCTTCTGGTCCTTTGGGAAGTGAAGTTCCAACTTATCATTTCATTTATTGATTTTTTTATTATTATGTTGTGGCTATAATAATTTCTGCAGGGAGAGGTGACTGTGCTAAGACCAGAACTGAAGCAGACCGACCACATCTCCACTTGGAAAGATGTTACTCAACACAGGAACAACCTGAACAGCTTGCACCATGAGGATGTATGTGGCTGTGACTCACCAAGCCCCTTTGATATTCAAATAATAATCAACACTTGACCCAGCAGTAGTATCAGCTGCCCACCCCTCCCCAACAAATACCTCCCCTCACTACTTGCAAACACAGTTTCCAAGATTCCTCTGCCAAATAAGCACACTTGAGGTGTACCACCTTGACACATCAAGCATCCTGCACCACACTTACAGACCTCCTGAAGGGCTTCCACACATCATAGAATCATAGAATTGGCTGGGTTGAAGGGACCTCAGAGATCATCAAGTCCAACCCTTGACCCACTACCGCTGCAGTTACCAGACCATGGCACTGAGTGCCACATCCAGTCTCTTTTTAAATATCTCCAGGGACGGAGAATCCACTACTTCCCTGGGCAGCCCATTCCAATGCCTGATCACCCTCTTGGTGAAGAAATTCTTTCTAATATCCAACCTAAACCTTCCCCGGCACAACTTAAGACCATGTCCTCTTGTCTTGTTGATAGTTGCCTGGGAAAAGAGACCAACCCCCACCTGGCTACAACCTCCTTTCAGGGAGTTGTAGAGAGTGATGAGGTCTCCCCTGAGCCTCCTCTTCTCCAGGCTGATGAAGGGACTGGAGCACAGATCCTATGAGGAGAGGCTGAGGGAGCTGGGGGTGTCTTCTATGGGTTCAGAGGCTCAATCTGAATTTCTTTTATCATTTGACCTTGCACAAGACTCCAGCCTAGTCAGCCGTGTCCAGCTCCTTCTGCTACGG